>OX328123.1:86658368-87015405 GCA_946811695.1 Gonocerus acuteangulatus
AGGCCAGTTCCAAATTCTCTATAATCTCCCCACATGATTATATTTGATAACTCTACCTATCCGTCTCTCTCACTCAACCTTTTCTCTCATCGTAGCAATGGTTTATGATATTTATGTTTTGTATCCTCTGTGTAAATTATAGTTTTAAAAAAGGAATTTCCGCTTCTCTAAAATATTTCCCCAATGTCTATATCTCTAAATCCCGTCCTTGCTGATCAGTCCCTTACAAATGGTGTCAGGTTTCCGGGTATTATTTAAATGTCCAGCTGCAAGCCGGCATTAGATAAGAACCCTGCTCTAGAGATAGGCCGGCGGCTGTACTGCTGACGCTGATAGGACAATTCCTCGAACTGATATCTCGGCGCTGGGTAGTTGTTCATTCAATGTCCTCACGTTTCCTGGTTTAAGGACCGCCAAATACGGATATTTGGTGGTTAGCCCTGTTAGAGAGTAAAGCAATCCCTATTCTTAAGCATAACGTGTTGGGGTTCATTGGAAACGTTGAAAATAGAGCTATACGATGGTGGTAACGGAACAGCAGTTTGCCGATCTGAAAACGGCATTGGATCAGGCGTTGGCTGCAAATGAGCAATTCAGGGAAGAATTCGAGAGGACAAGGCATGAGGGTAAGCAAGGAAAGAGGGATCTTTCTCTTCAGGGAATGGTCGGTCCATGGTCCGGTGACGATTCTGGGGTTCCAATCCAAGACTATCTCAATGGTTTGGAATTAGTGGCAACTAGCGGAAACTGGGAAGATCGTGATAAATCCCTTGTGTTAAGGATGAGACTGAAAGGGATGGCTGCGAAATTTTTGGCCAGCAGATCGGATCTCAAGGGGCCAAATGTAAAATATTCCACGATTCGAGATGCTCTTTTAGACCGCTTTAAGGCGACTATGCAACCTGAGCAGCTTCTCCTTCAGCTTAGTTCAATGAAACAAGAGCGTGGGGAGGATGTCAGAACTTTCGGAGATCGTTGTCGGGAGATGGGTGAACGATCACTCTCAGGTGAGGGATCGGAGGAAGAAGTTATAGGGGCTCGCAAACAACTGGATAAAGTCGTCCTTACATCATATTTAAAAGGGCTCGGAGGAGAGTTTGGGAGGCTGACGAGACTCGCGTTCCCAAAGGAATTACAAACCGCGATTGAGAAGGCTAGAGCCATTGAAACGGAGTTAGGGCGACACGAAAAGGGAATATTTACTGTAGAGAAGAATCCCCAGGATAACGAAATTCCCAGTCCCGAGGAAGTTGGACAAAGCGAAGTAAGGGTCATTGAGAGGGGTAATCCAAGTGGCTGTTATCGCTGCGGGGATACGAATCATTGGGCCAGGGGATGTCGACAACCAGAGAGGGTTAGTGATATTTCTCCCAAAAAAAGAGAGAGAAGGGGCAATAGGCTTATGGGCTTACAAGGAAAAAGGGATGCTGGATTGTATGCAAGGGTTGAGATTAACCGGATACCACATCGAATGCTCGTGGATACTGGGGCGGATATCTCGCTGATACGACAGCCCATTCGAGGAACGGCAATCATCCCAGCCCGAGATGTAGTGCGAGGAATAACAGGCAACCCGCTGAAGGTAAAGGGGGTACAGGAGGTACAGGTCTGTCTCGGAACGGTTGGAGTTCAGCACGTCCTTACTGTGGCCGATGTGGACATCGGGTGCGATGGCCTCTTAGGTATGGATCTTCTGAAAAGGCTTCGGGTGACGGTCAATCTAAACACAGGGGAAGTGGCAGCAGGCAGGGAGGAGGTACTCCGGAAGGTGATAGTTGACCCAGTGTCTGTGAGAGAAGAGGAACGGAGGTGCATTGAGAAAAGAGAGAAGGATGAGCGATGGATCGAGGAGGTTATCCGAGAGTCGCAGGCGCTTGCCGAGAGGTACAATCCAAGTAAGTGTCGCGTTAGGCCGGGGCATCGACGAGAAGAAATGCCGACGGGCGTCCGTCGCCAGGAAAAGCAGAACGGGCCCGAGTCGACGCATCCTGTTAGGACAAGGCGTACACTGACCCTTCCTCCCCTGTCGGAGAAGCTATTTAAGGGCAGGGTGGCGCGAGGGGCTGAAGGCCAGGTCTTGCTAGTCGAACCGAGCTATCTTGACCAGCCAGAGGTAAGGATTGCCAGGGTTGTCTCGGGGTGTGAAAAGGGGACTGTATGGCTAAAGGCAATCAACACCTCAGAGGAAATGGTAAGGGTGCAGAAGCACCAGTCTGTTGGAGTGGCGCACCAGGTGTCGACCGAAGACATTCACACGGAGGTTTCTGATAAGTTAAACGCGAACAGTCGACTCACCCAAGAGGATATTAGCCAGAAGCTCCAGCACCTGTCTCAGGAGGAGAGAGTACCCATCGGCGATGTGATCTGGGAATATCGGGATGTCTTCGAGGAACCAAGTACCGAGGGTTGTAGCCTGCCGGTGCAACATCGAATCGAGACCGGGGAGGCCGCACCGGTAGCCAAGCGGCCCTACAGAGTGCCATTTCACGAACGGCAAATAGTAAAAGAGAAGATAGAAGATATGCTCGAAAAAGGAGTCATTGCCCCCTCGGACAGCCCATGGTCTGCACCCGTAGTACTGGTCCGTAAGAAGTTGCCAGATGGAGAGATTAAGTACCGCTTTTGTACGGACTTTAGAGGACTCAATGCGGTGACGAGAGCGGACGCCTATCCTCTGCCACTTATACAGGAGACATTAGAACAGCTAGGCTCCAGCCGTTACTTTAGCACCCTAGACTTGTCGAGCGGTTACTGGCAGATACCCATAGCCAGAGAACATCAAGAAAAGACAGCCTTCACTACGACGGAAGGTCATTTTGAGTATAAGAAAATGGCGTTTGGCCTCTCTGGAGCCCCGGCGACCTTTCAACGCACAATGGACCGACTTTTGGGAAGGCTAAAAGGGCGAGGATGCCTAGTATACCTAGATGACACGGTAGTCTACAGCGAAGGCCTGGATGGTCATATCAAATTGCTTCAGCAGCTCCTAGGAATTCTCAGGTCAGCGAATTTGAAAGCCAACTGGGGAAAGTGTAACTTCGCGGTAAGCGAGGTAAACTACTTAGGCCACATCGTAACAAACGAAGGAGTGAAGCCGGACCCCATGAAGGTTGAGGCTGTAAAGTCCTTTCCGCGCCCAAAGAACGCAGGGGAGTTCCGGAGCTTCTTAGGGCTGGCAAACTACTATAGGCGGTTTGTCCCTGAATTTGCGGCCAAAGCCAGACCCCTTACTGCAATGACCAGTCCCCGCGTCCAGTTCGCCTGAGGCCAACCGGAGCAAAAAGCTTTTGAACAGCTAAAGGACGCTCTTTCCTCAGAAGGTGTATTGACCTACCCGGATTTCCGAGACCCATTCCTTCTCAGTACGGATGCCTCAGGGGTGGCTCTGGGAGCGGTGCTGTCTCAGGTCAGGAACGGAAGGGAGCGCCCTATCTGCTACGCCAGCAGACAGCTCAACACGGCCGAGACCAAGTACTCCGCTACAGAGAGGGAGTTACTAGCGGTCGTTTGGGCAACTAAGTTATTCCGCTGCTACCTTTTGGGGAGACGCTTTAAATTGATAACTGACCATGCCGCGCTAAATGGATGCTCAACATAAAGGACTCTTCTGCCCGTCTAACCCGGTGGTCGTTGAGGCTCTCCGAATTCGACTATGAAGTCGAACATAAGCCAGGAAAGAAGCATCAGAATGCGGATGCGCTTAGTCGGCGAGTTGCGTGGGTGGACGCCGGGAAAGGAGGAGTGACTAGGTCCGAGCTAAAAGAGGCACAAGAATCTGACCCGTGGTACCAAGGACTAGTAGGCAAAAGTAAGCAGATTTATAAGGATGCTGAAGGGGTTCTCTACCGAACCAACAATTGCCAGGACTCCGAGAGCTGGAAGGCTATAGTACCGCCTAAACTACGAACGAGGATAATTGAGGCCTGCCACTCTCCACCCTGGGCAGGACATCCAGGAGTAGAACGAACTGCGTCGGTGGTTAGCTCCTCCTACTACTGGCCGGGTATGAAGGGAGAGGTGAGGTCCTTTGTGGAGAGATGTCAGGAGTGTGCAAAACGCAAGACCCCTGCAGGACTGAAGGTACCGCTCGATAAACCCTTCATGGCGACGACTCCCTTCGAACAAATTTCGTTGGACATAGTTGGGCCCCTCCCGAAAACCAAGAAGGGAAACAAGTTCCTACTCACCATGATAGACAACTTCACCAGATATGCCGAAGCCATCCCTATCCGGGAGCAAACCGCCGAAGAGACTGCCAAGGCCTTTGTAGAGCACATTGTAGCACGGCATGGGGTGCCGCAGAGAGTATTGACAGATCAAGGTCGAAATTTTGTGGCGCAGCTGTTTAAGGAGGTCTGTAGGATCCTGGGGATCAAGAAACTGCAAACCACAGCCTACCACCCTGAAGGTAATGGTATGGTGGAGAGGCTTCACAGGACGTTGACTGATTCGGTGGCCCACTTCGTGCGGAAGGACGGCCGAGATTGGGATAAATGGGTACCCTATGCAGTAATGGCCTATCGGGGAATTCCCCATTCTTCGACGGGATATTCTCCGAACTACTTACTGTTTGGCCGGGAGTTAGAACCTCCCAGTGGGCAAGCAAAACCGGTCGTCGATGTAGAAGGTGATTGTCGGCGGAACCCAATAACGCGGCTACAAGAAAAACTTGGCCAAGCCTACCAGCAGGCCAGAGAGCGAGCAGAAAAAGCATGGGCGGAGAGAACTAGGTACTGCAACCGAAATCGCAGAGACAGACTCTTCCGAGTGGGGGACCTCGTATATCTCCATGTGCCGGCAGTGAAGGTAGGTCACTGCCCAAAATTCCACTGTCCCTGGACAGGCCCACACAAAGTAGAAAGGGTTCTTTCGCGAGTGAACTATGAGATCCGACTGGCCACTGGATCTCTGAATGTAGTTCATATAAATAGGCTAAAACGGGCCCCGGGGGGAGGAGGGGATTCGCACCCTAAGGTTATGACGAAGGCAGGTGGGGCAACCCGGGAAGTGGAAGGGTCAGAAGATGAGGTCATGGAGCCGGAATGGGAAATTAACCCAGGGTGTTGTTATGGCTCAGAAGACGACTCTTGTGAGGACCAAGATGAAATTGAAACGCAGAGTGAGATTCACAGACACTGTCCGGTTGCTGCGGGAAGATCGCCAGAATGTAATGACCCTGCCTGCCCTCTGGGCGTTAGATCCTCTCCTGAGGAAGAAAACAGGGAAATAACCCAGGATAGTCAAGGGGAGGGAAACGAAGGACGGATTGAGACAGGTGGGACTTCCGGGGAAAGTTCCAGTGGTTCAGATAGCGAGAGCCAAGCTCAGCCAAAGGGGAAACCTGATGCTACTTGGACACCAAAGGGGAACACTAACTTTTTCTCGTAGGTCCCCATACCCGCTTAGGAGGAGAGCTAAGTTGCCTGAAAATGAATCCTGAATATCTTATTTAAGGGTTACCCGCTTGTCTGGGGTGGTCCGTAGAATTTTGAAGGAAGGTTTTCAAAAAGAGGCGCAACTTCAAACGAACATATCGCGTGTTACTAACCTCATCCAAAGTTCCCTGTACCTTTCCTCGTCCCTCAGAAGCCTAGAAACTGGAGTAACGGAATTCCTATTTAGATTCCGCAGAGTTCTTAATGGAGTAGGTGCGTCGATGAGTGGAAAGTTGAGTAGAGAGATGCTAGGTCCTAAAGAGTTAACTCTGATTTTGGGGAAGGTAAGAGAGGCTCTGCCAACTGGACTGACTCTCCTCTCGGAGGGAAGCCGATATCATGACCAAATTTACTACCAAATTTCTGAAGTACATGCAATTGCAACCGATGATGGAGTAATAGCTGTAGTGGAATTGCCTTTAAAAACTCCGGATCAGGAGATGGTGCTTTATCAGGTTCTCTCCTTGCCTCTTAAGGAGAATAAAACAGGAAGAATGGTTGCAGCTCAGCCGGAGGGGGCGTTCTTCTTGGAGAGCCACAACGAGAAGGCCTACTCAATTCTTCAGGAGCAGGATATAGCCAGATGTCGTCCCGGGATACCATGGATCTGTCCTGCCGAGTTCAAATTCTTTCACGGACAAACACCATCTTGTATTGTCTCATCGTTTCGCCAGGAGAATACGTCGAAGGAATGGTGCCCGTGGACTTTGGTGAATCCTAGATCTTCACCCACATGGATTTGGGACGAGCACAAGGAGCTATGGTGGTATAGCATGTCTAAGCCCACTCGCCTCCATCTTCAATGCAGAGGGAGTGCTGGAGTAGAATCGCTAGAGCGGGTTCTAGAAGGAAGTGGGGCAGCAGGATTCGTAATACATCGACCGGCAGCTGAAAGTGTCGTATCTGTAATAACGGAGCGGATATAGACCGCTCGAAAGTGTAGTAGCCGTTCAGTGATTGTGACGACAGTGTTCGGTATAGTTATAAAATAATGGTAACATAAGGATTTTTACCTCCTAAGGGAGAGGTTTTGTCTTGTAAAGATGCCAATAATGTTTATTTTATTTTAATTTTTACAGCGCATCACCTGTATTGTTATTAGCACTAATATTGTTTATTATTATTATTATTAGTAACATAAGGATGGGTAGTGTTAAAGGTAAAGTAATGTTCCAAGGGAAACATGACTTTGAAAAATCGGGGGGTGATGTAAGGCCCCGTTTTCCCTTTGGCCTTGTTAAGTGAATAAGGATGAGAGAAAAGGTTGGCTGTCCATCTCTAGAGATGTGAGAACCACGAATCCGCAAACGTTGCGTCTGGGATGTTGGCACTACACGTGGCTGATTCGTAAGATTCCTGGAAGATCTAAGACCTGACAAGAGTTTCTAGTTCAATCACCTGCAAAAGCAGGAGTGGGGTACAAAGGGTTTAAAAAGAGCTGGCTTACCTCCGAGCGGGCAGAGTTTGCATCCGTTCCTGAGACTTCGGCCCAGATGCTGTTCAGAGGTAGGCCAGTTCCAAATTCTCTATAATCTCCCCAAATGATCATATTTGATAACTCTACCTATCCGTCTCTCTCACTCAACCTTTTCTCTCATCGTAGCAATGGTTTATGATATTTATGTTTTGTATCCTCTGTGTAAATTATAGTTTTAAAAAAGGAATTTCCGCTTCTCTAAAATATTTCCCCAATGTCTATATCTCTAAATCCCGTCCTTGCTGATCAGTCCCTTACATATATATATATATATATATATATATATATATATATATATATATATATATATATATATGTTAGGTATATTTACATAGATATGTGCATATATTAGTGTTAAATATGTCCTACTTGTATTTACAGCCCTGATGAAGGCTTGAAGTTCAAGCCGAAACGTCGGCACAATAAAACCATTTTTACGATAAAAGTAGAAGTGACCGAACCCCGACAGTTATTGTTTTGGTTCCAACAGTCTTGAAAGGTAGGATTTACAATCTTACCTGGAAGGGTCGGCATCACTAGAAACATTCCCGCTAGTTACAAGGTCTTGGAATCTTGGAACTCTATATTTCTAACAATAAATTGTTTTTGTTATTTTACTAAACCTGTTTTATTTTCGAATACATTATCCAACTATAAGCAATTAAAAAATAACAAGGAATAAAAAACAGACAAAAAGAACAGTTCGAATAAGCGAAATCAATTACTCCCCCCTTAAATTAATTGTATTATCGTAACCTACATTTCTGCCAAAGGAAACCTTCTTATCAAAATTTGCAGTTTTCGGACACCTAGCACCCGGACTTGTAGTAAAGGAACCAGTTATTGGTAGGTTTTGATCTTTCGTGAAAAATATTAAATAAAATCCCAAAGAGAAGGATTATTTATGGCGCCACAACAGGAAACTGACAGTATCCTAAGTTGAAATGACTCCCCCACCCCAAACACCCTATCCTTGTAAAAACAGGAAACTGACAGTACCCTATAGGTTGGAATCCACAAACAGCCTTATTGGTAAGAAAACACTATTACCAATATGTTAATCAGTCTTTTACCTTGTTTTAATAAAATATTCGTTGTGCTGTTAAATGCAATTTAAAACAAAAAAATAACAACCAATTAAAAAAGTTATTTCGTTTAGAGCCTTCTGCTCATATTCAGGAACATAAATATGCTTTAGGTCCACCCGAAAAAACTATATATTGTACTGTATAACATATAGTCTTCTTTTTCGTACATGGCCACCGCGGATGCGCGAACGCCAGCGGACACCTTCTTGTGACACTTTTTTGTAAAGCTAGGTCCACCCGATAAACCTATGTAATGTACTCTATAACATATAGGTGTGCGCGCGCCAGATTGTGGAAACGGAAAGGGGTCCGTATATAACGTGTTAAGTGTTCACTGAACCCCTCCCTTAACACACAATCCTCACTAACGCTCACTGAGATAAGGGCTTCCCTTCGATCCCCCGTGGGGTTTCGCATTAAATGGGAGATCGCAAGACGGCCCTCGGGAAAGGTCCTACCACGATGGCTCCCGCACCGCTGTTGAGTGCTTGAGTCTCGCTCTATTACAGAATACCTCCAAATTCTGGTCACTCTATAGCGGAGCATCCAACCATATGACCACTGCGCTGCGATAGGCAACCACAACGTTGCCACTGCGCATGCGCGAACGCCAATGGAAACTTTTTACTGAATACTTCGTTAACTCCAAATTTAAATATCTTAGTTTGGATGATTTTCAATCACGTATATAAATAACGATTTTAAATACTCAAGCTGAAAATTAGTTAGAAAAGCTAGTGTGATCCTCTTTTCTCGAAAACGGTTACGGATATCGCCTTGAAAATTGTTTCATTTGTTTCCCTACGCCGGGGAATCTAAAAAAACCTGTACCTGGAAGCCTTCAAACGAAAAGCCGTAAGCGGAATTTCCGCTGAATCTGAGGCTAACAGTAGATAGTGAGCCCAGATCGAGAAAATGTCATTCCCTTGTCCATGGATGAAACATATAGCCTGACGCAAGAGCTACGTCATCTTTGCGCGCTTCCATAACGCTATTGTTGACATGGATATGTCTTAGCTATGGCCTAGTGTGACGCCAAAACTGTAACGCTTCGGCTACGCCCGGACGATTAGGGTTCCGTTTCTATGGCGACTAACCCACATGATTATCGCCCTATCGAAACCGTCAATTTTTCATAGGTACGACGTAAAATCATTAGAGATTAAATCAGTGGAGTTAGTTACAGCGTAATATTAAGCATTAATAATGGACAATAAATAATGGGCCCTCCTTCAGATGAATAAGAAATTGTGTGGATAACTCGTTATGCCCCCTTCAGACATATCCATGATACAAGCTATTTCCGACAGGGAAATTTACCTAGCATATGGCACTCCCCGTATCAAGGACCTACTCATGCTTACAACACTTCTTTCTCATAAGATGCCCACGTAGTTTACCGAATTTCGTTACAATACAACAGAAATTAAGACCGATGCACCAGTATAAATTGTGTTATTTCGAAAGCTTAGAAATAGAAAAAATATTGGAAACTGTTCATAGTTAGTTTGATAATTTTCGAACCCAAAAAACTTGCAGAAGCAGAAAATACTCACATCTTCGACTACACCCGGAGAGCTGTATTACAAAGAACAAAACTTCTTTCTCAATTTATGTTTCCTTTTATACTGACAAATTCATTTTACTGCAATAAGCAATTTGGACAATAAAAAGTATTAAAAAACAGAGGAAAGCAAACATAATGAACCATTCAAAGCAAAGAAACCAATACATTCGAACTTTCTTCTTTGTCTTTATCTTGTACAATTTCCAGGATCGAGGAGTGTCGATAAATTGGAGCCATTCCTTCTGGTTCCTTCAAAGCTGCTTCATCTCCTGGAGGGTTTTGCCTATTTACCTCCAATCCTCTGAATATTTTCCTCGTCGAAAATTCTGGGCCGTTCTCGCGGTCTTTTCCCAGAGGATCGAGTTTCTAGAAATTTCTTCGGTTCTCTTTCTAAGTTTTAAGGACTAATTTCTCCGACTGAAATCGCCTCATCGAAACTTACTTTAGAACCATTTTTGTAGAGGATTTACAAAGCTTTTGAATGTTTACCTACCACTTACCACAATTTCCCAACCGCTTTCGTCATATTTAATTAATTAATTTATGAGCATCCACAACTAAGGAGCGGAGGCCTGGTGGCCGATACTGCTAATGGGGTGTATGCACTCTGTGCCTAAGATTATGGGTTTGATTCCCACTACGGGTGCTGGCTTTTCTTTAGAAAAAAGAAAAGTCATCATCCCTGTCCTGGCTAGAAAAGGGTGGCAACACCTATTGATAATCCGTCCAAAGATTCTTTGTCAATAAATGGACGTTAAAAAATTTAAACAAACAACTAAGGCGCTTCTCTCTTTGATATTTAAGAAAATCCAAAACTGCTTATTATAATGTTAAAATAATTAAGAAATATAATATAATATAATATAAAGTTTTCAGCAAAAACTTTTTTTTTGTTTGACAGTAAATTATTATTGAGTATCTATTCTAAACTCAAATCAGCCCAGGAATAAGTATTTTCTGGAAACTCTCTAACGGATGAACTTCCTGCGAGCAGAATTTTTCTTAAGAAAGTTATCTCTGGTAAGAATTGAACCTGCAGCCTGAGGCATAAATTGTTCACACCTGAAAACTCATCCAGGACATTCATATGGTTACAAAATGCAGTATTACTTAATTAAATAATATTTTTGGATTTAATTATCATGTAATATAAATTGTTCAGGGCTGTGACCTTCATATTGTTTTGTTAGTGATGCATTTAAATTATTATCTTTATGAAATTCATCTATCTCTCTAATCTTTCTTTATCCTTGACCCAAAGAATGATCCCGCAATTACTACCTATGAAAGTTAGCAGTATCCAAACAATCTTAGCAAATGTAATTGACGACAAATGTTGTTATAAGGAAGTTTTAGTCATGACTATTCATTCAATTTTACATATCACTCACTTTCAGATCATTAAATAGAATGAATTTCTGTAAACATTTGAAAAATTCTACAGGCAACAGACGATAGACACAATTACTTAATAATGGATTATTCATTTTTAAAAAATATATAGTTAACTTTATACTGGTTTTGTTTTTTTCAAACCAGTAATTTTAACTTTATTAATTCCTAAGCTAAAATAATACAGGCTGAATAAAATTAAATTTTCTAAAAAAATATTTGATGCAATATGTACAATTCCTATCTTACATAATTTCATAAAAATTGAGTATTTTTAATAAAACAAATTTTTCCTTAGAACATTTTTATAAAATATTTACATAACAAATAATTAAGTCATGATTTATTTGATCAGATTCAAACAAATTGGAATATATTTCGATCACTAAAAAAATGAGTTCTTCATAAATAAGACATCTTCAGTTTTCAGAATGATCCTCAAATGGAGAAGCTTCTTTAGACTTTCATTAAAAATTTGTACTCTGTTCTTTAGGTCTCTATGACTCTTCTCCATCTTCATGATGTCTTCATCGGCATGAATATGCAATAGACGACCTGGCCTAAAAGTAATAATTTCGTGAAATTTAACATACATACAGTATAAGGAAAAGGCAAACATAATTAGAAGCTGGGCAAAAGGTTTTCTTAAGTTGTTTCTTTACTGCGGAAAAAGGTTTTTTGAACATATAGTTCTTTCTTCAGTCCCCTAACTCAAATAAATATATAAATCAGCACTGTGGACACAATAAATACCCTTTTACAAAAAACTGTATTAATTAAAAAAAAAAAAAAAAAATCAGTCCCATAACAGGCCACAAGGGCCCAGAGGGATAGATACTCTAGAGGTATCTGATTCTTGACCATACGGCACACTAGGGAGATAGTGTAGTCAGTTCTATGCTCTGGCCACCTGATGTTTCCCTTTGCAGTGACCCATTAATTAATTAAAGGCTGGGTAAGCGTAGGGATTATCTAGGACCCCAAATCCAACCCTTAGGCTTGGATAAAAATATAAAAAGACAACAAAGCTAATTATTATATTACAATCTATTTAACCTATTATTACATTTGAGTTTATTTCATTCCTCACGAAGAAACTTACAAATGGTACAATCCAGAAATGCTATATATATATATATATATATATATATATATATATATATATATATATATATATATATTTTTTTTTTTGAGACATAACTTCAGTTTTCTTTCTAGAGGCTTTGGTTTGTTTCACCATATCAGAAGTTACTCTCAGCTTGAAAGTTACTTCTGATATTTGACAGACCAGGTCTAAGCTCCCACTCGGCCTGATTTCCCACTCGTGCTGCCTATCTCACCTATAAAGCACCAATTTTTCTTTATTTTCTTCTTTAGTTTAGACCTAAGGGAATAGTTTTGTTGAATACTGAGCATATTCTCCTGAGCTGTATTTTCCCCAAGAAAAATTCTACTTGAATAAATTAAAGTGCCTTAAATTCAAATGAGAAATACGTGTAAATTAAAACGTATTTTTACAGAGAACAACTTGACGCATCAAAAATCTGTTTGAACAGTTCTTCCTTGTTTTAGTACTTTTTAAAACTGTAATACAACATATAGGGAAAGAAGGAATCCTTCTTTTCAAAGGTCTATTTGAGCCCTAAATATATACACACAAAACTATAATGGTTGTTATTCTTTTGATATCTAAGTTTAATTAATATTTTAAATGAATGAATATTTATCTAGGAGATATATTTATTGTATAAACTGAGCACTGAAAATGGAACAATTGGTCTAAAAGTGCCTTTAGAAACACTGAAGGAGGGCATTTGGATTCTTATTCATCCCTCCAAGATCTATTTAAGTACTCCCATAACTAGGTACAAAGTATTGTTTGTACTCATGCCCATAGATTTTATAGTTTATGTATTTTGATGCCATGATTCCTGCATAAATAAATCAAACTTACTAACACTAGTAGATAAAAATATAATGGTATGTTGGTGTATTAATAAAATTAAATTTCTTTATAGGAATTAGAAACTTACCAATTGTTGTCAAAGCAATAACCCCATAAGCGACTTCACAATAAGAGTGGAAAGTGGCACCCAATATTTGAGTGCCACCAAATGCAATTATTCGACCACATAACATTATGATGGATGTTGCGCTAGACCTGAAAAACAAAACTACTATTATAAAAGTCTGTCACGCAGGAGCTGCATAACTAAGCACTTTTCTCCGAATTTTTGTAGTGTAGACTACATTACTGAATAATTTGCTGTAAATAACCTATAAAAATAAAATAAAAACGTGAATAGTTCTGCTCATTTACATTTTTTATGAGAACTATTCAATTATTAATTTTGTAAATAATTTGCTTCCAGAGTTATGTTTATACATGATTCTTTACTACTTAATAAATACACAAAAACTTCATATTTTGTCTTTTGATCTGACGTAGGAACAGGGGGGACTAATGGGAGATAGCGCTCCTCGCGGCAGGTTTGTGAACCTACATCTGGCGGGCTAATTCTAATGAAACAGACTTTAAAGTAAACCCTCCTTTCCAATAGACCGATTTACTTCATTTTTACAACACTTCTTTCTCATGGAAACCCACGAAGTATACCACGTTTCGTTACAATACAGCAGAAATTACGACCGGTATGAGTCTATTAGTAATTTAGGTCTGGAGTAAACCCATTTTTCTTTGTTGATTACCACCACGAATACAGAGCTTCGTTGAAATGTAACAAACATTACGGCTGGTAGTGGCAAATTGGTAATGTGGGCCCGGAGTAAACCTCCCCTCCTAATGAACCGATTTAGTTTATTTCTACAACGTATTTCTCTCTTTAGATCAACATAACGAATATTGAGTTTCGTTGAATTGTAACAAAAACTTCGGCTGGCATGATCAAATTAGTGTTTTGGGTCCGGGGTAAACCCCCCCCCTTCCGGTGGACTGATTTAGGTGGTTAACAAAATCGTTCAATCGTTTGCTAATTGAATGCTATATTCACGGAGAAAAAACAAAAACTCTCTCTCTCTCTCCCTCCCTCTCTCTCTCTCTCTCTCTCTCTCTCTCTCTCTCTCTATATATATATATATATATATATATATATATATATATATGTTTGTGTGGCTGAAGGGCAAAGTTTTTAAAATAATTAATTTAAAAAAAAGAGAAACATGTAGAGCAGAATAAAGGAGATGCGAAGAAAGTGAGTGTTTTCTTTGAAATTTGACCTTCTGCCAGATATAAATATATCAAAATTACTATATTTAGCTACGAAAATAGTTAAACTAATCAGAGAAGGACTAATAGAAACAAAATTTAAATTTTTGAATTTTTTGTTCAATACAAAAATATTAGCAGTAATGTGAATATTTTCCTTCCTGTTAAGAAGAATGATCAGGAAAGATTTGTTTCAGAGGGAATAACACAAATTAGAATATACTTATTCTAATATAGAAGCGACATAAAGTCCTGTTCAGCTGAAATTCACCAACAATACAGCGATTGGATATTTTCTTCAGGGAGTGTAATAAATTAAAGTTAAATTATTTATTTATTTTTATTGTTTAACATCCTTTTATTGCTAACACAAGTTTTGATAAGAGGTTATAGACATACCACACTTTTCTAGCCCGGATAGGACTGATGTCATTTCTTGTTTTGGAATTATTATAAGAATGTCATTTCCTAATTGTTTATTTTAAAAGACGCAGAAGTAGATATATATATATATATATATATATATATATATATATATATATATATACAGATAGTGTAAAAAGTATTGGAACACCCATGAATATTTTACTTTTTTAATATATACGACTAAAATAATGATGCTTTAGGTAAATAGAAGGCATCAATAACACAGTGATAAGCTATAAATTAAATATAATACAAAGGACGGATGGTAAGAAGTGGTAATAAATTAATATTTCTCATGCTTTTCAATTTCAGGAAATTTGAATCATTTAAAGTAATAGTACAAATTAAATAAATAATAATTTAAATAACAAATCTGTAGGTGGAGATTTTGGTTAAATTTTAATGAACCCTGAGATCATTTGAAATTGTTTAATAAGAACTTTTCTAGCCAGGTTTATAGAAATAAAATTTTAAATATAAGTAATTGTTCCCCTAAAGTAACAAACCCACCGAAAACACCACAATATATATATATATATATATATATATATATATATATATATATATATATACACATACATATATGACCCTCCCCTCTTAAAAACAAATTTTTTGGAAAGAAAAGTCACCTCCCCTAGTTATAATTGAAATCACAACGCTTGGCAGGGAGCGTTCAGGTCTTAATAAGGTAAATAATAAAGTTAAATTAGACCTTAAGCACATTTATACCATCTTCAACAGGAAGAAACTCACATGTAATCAGTGAAACATCAATCCTAAGGCCAACATACACATCAATGGTGAACTTTAGGAGACATGCCATTCTTGATAACAAATACTATGTGAGGAGATGGCGAAAAAAAAAAAAAACATTTTGTCACAGTTAATCAAGAATTAAACTGTGTATTACAATATTAAACTGTTTTGTAAATATCCACTCAGTTCTAGTGTACACAAAATAGTGAAAATTGGATAACTTTTTATTTTATTTTTGTTATTATAAATTTCGTTAATGATTATCACATTCTGTGTGTGGACACATCTGGAAATATGAGATGATATAATATGAGCGTTCTGTGCTCAAGGCCTCCCAACTTCATCCTCGATTAATGTCAGAAAGACGCACAGATGATGTGAAAGAGGCCTACCCAAGCTCCCTTCTGCTCCAAACAATGGCTGGAGTTGAAGAGAAACCGGTGAGCCACAGAAATGGATGCACTTGAACAAAAAGAAAGCCATTGCTAACACTTCACTTGGTCACTGGAGCAGATCTCTTCATAAAAATAAGATAATTTAATGATACACAAGAAATTGGGGATACTACCAGGTCGCTTTATTTTACTTACAGAGTAATGTTAAGCATAAAATGTAAGAGATTTTATTTTATTCTCACCTCAGAGTAGTTGGAAAATAAGTGACTATAATGCTAAGCAGGACTGGAAACATAGATGAAAAGAAGATGATCATTGCTCCAATACTGGCAATAGTGACATAGTAAATATTGGCAATTATCATCAAAACTGAAGCAGTGGCTGCAAGTCCTGCCAAGGTTACTATAAAAAAAAAAAAAAAAAAAAAAAAAAATGAAATAGAGACTGGTGAGTTAACTTTCCTTTAGGAAGAGAAAGAGTAAGTTGGGGAAATACCAATTTTAGTTTGAAAGCCTTCAGAATCTTCCCCCTGCCAAAATAGTGAACATTAGGAGGAAATGACCTACATGTCGATGCTCCGTAAAAAAAAAAAAAAAAAAAAAAAAATTAGGAGGAAAATATACAGACACCTCTCAGGCAAATACATTACACAGGATTCGGTCCTGAATGAAAGTACTGCCTCTAAAGAAAATAAAAGAAGTTTTATTTTCAAAAGTTTTCCTTTTTTTAATAAAAACTTTTGTATGTTATTTTAACACATTAAAGGCGGGGATCTTGATGAAAGTATGTTAGGTGCCTTTAAGCCAGAATACATATGTTCCGGCAAAAAAAACAAGAAAAAAAAAACAACAAAACAATGAAATCGTTATCTTGACGTGTTTGCACTCATAAGCTTGCAGATGTACTTTTTGAATATTTTGATGTGGGAAATTGATTAAAAGCTTGGAGAAATTGGAAAACTACATTTTTCAGACTTTCATAAACACATTTTTTTTTTTTTTTTTTTTTTTCAGAAGTTACAAATTTTTCTTTTAAGTATTAAAACATCATTTTTTTTTGTCAGTTCAGCCCGAAATAGCTACTATAGAGGATTTCAGTTATATTTGTGTATAGAGGGCAAAATTTGAATTTACTAGGCGTCAGTCTCATTAGAAGCATATTACTCCCAAAAATCCTTTTTATTATATTATATATATATTATATATTATATCCATTGCCTGTCTGATGGCATGAACTCCTCAATAACTTATGCATAAGCTTCTGGGGTGCCCTAAATCTCATTAAATTTGTTTAATAGTGAAGTGAATTTATCAATACAATTATAATTCCAGACAATTCTCTAATATCTATTTGAAACCCGAATATAATTTAGTATCTCTATTTTGAGATTTTTACATCACAATGTTGATAAGGACAATGTGAAAATACGCTAAAATTACATATTCTGACGAGTCGATCTTTTTGGTTTATTTATTTTTATTTTTTTATTTTTTTATTAGCTCGGATCAGGCGCAATCCCAGAGGAACGTAATCGGGCGCAACTGTCCTATATGCGTTTTAAAGTCTAAAAAAAATTGAGAACTTTCAAATGCATCTAAGAAATGAAATAAAAATTAAAATTTGCGGAATTGCAAAGGACATTATGTTTAGTTTCAGACCCCTACCTCACTCAGAAAGCTCTATCATCCAAACCAGTACATATTTACTCTCTATGAATGTATAATAATCGCCCACAGTCAAAATCATGAAAATAAAAAGTCCGTCACGCAGAAGCTGCATAACTAAACACTTTCCTCAGAATTTGGGTAGTGTAGACTGCTTTCCAGAACAATTTGCTTAAAATATCCTACATAAATAAAATAAAAAGATGAATAGTTCTCTTTTAATTGTGTAATGAGTAACTGTTCAATTATTAATTTTGTAATTAATTTGCTTCCAGAGTTATGTTTACACATGGTACCTACTACACTACTTAATAAATACAAAAAACTTCATATTTTCGTCTTTTGATCTGAAGCAGGAACAGGATACAGTCCCTCTAGTGATAGAAAGCGCTCCTTGCGGCGGCCTTGCGAACCAACGTCTGGCAGGCTATTCTATTGAAATATAGTACAAAGTAAACCCCCCTTTCCGATTGACCGATTTAGCTCATTTTTACAGCACTTCTTTCTCATGAGTTACCCACGACGTATACCGAGTTTCGTTACAATACAGCAGAAATTACGACCGGTATGAGTATACTAGTAATTTGGGTCCGGAGTAAACCCCGCTCCTAATGAACCAATTTAATTTATTTTTACAGCACATTTTCCTCTGAAGATTACCACTACGTATAGTGAGTTTCGTCGAAATATAACAAAAATTACGGCTGGTACTGGCGAATTGGTAGTGTGGGTCGTGAGTAAACCCCCCTCCAAATGAACCGATTAGTTTATTTTTACAACACATTTTTCCCTGTAGATTAGCACGACGAATACCGAGTTTCGTCGAAATATAACAAAAATCATGGCTGGTAGTGGCGAATTGGTATTGCGGGTCCGAATTAAACCCCCCTCCTAATGAACCGATTTAGTTTATTTTTACATCTCACTTTTCTTTCTAGATTACCACTACGAATTCCAAGTTTCGTTGAGATATAACAAATATTACGGCTGGAATGGTCAAATTAGTGTTTTGGGTTCGGGGTAAACCCCCCCCCCCTTCCGGTGGCCCGATTTTGGTGGTTAACGAACTCGTTCAATCGTTTGCTAATTGAATGCTATATACCAAGTTTCGTGACGAAAAAACAAAAACTCTGGCCTGTATCGTGTTAACAGACACACACACATATATATATATATATATATATATATATATATATATATATTATATATATATATTATATATATATATATATATATATATATATATATATATATATATATATATATAAATTTTAACGGGGGTCATTTTCGGTGTCTACTAGGTAGGATCGATAAAGATTCGAAGAAATTTTTCAAAAATTCCGTCATGAGTGCAACCTCAATAGCTACTTTCCTTCGGAGGAAAGTGTTAAAAAAAGGTTTGGGAACTTTTCAAAGCCCTTAAATATTTGGTAAAAGTGACCCAATTATCATTATCAATAAACATATTTTCCAGGTCTGAGCTCTATTAGTATAACCCCGAACTCAACCTCCCATTACTCTGATGGTCAGATCAATTGTTTTCTGGCATTTTTGAAAAAAATCTGCCCTAGAAAAAATTACTTTCTTCGCATTTTCATCATAAAATAATTCACCAAACGAAGTATTCCGATTATATCAGTGAACGACTTCACAGGTACTGTTGAAATGACCCAAATAATGAGAAAAAAATAGTTTTGAGAAAATTCTCAAATTTCGATATTTGTGACAGGATCAGCCGCAATGGTCCTATTGGGATGGCGACCCTTTATCCACTTCCAAAGCGATCTGAGAGTCAATTAAAGTGGGATGGCGTGTATACAGGATTGACCTAGGAAGGTACTGAAGGTAGGAGCACTTTCTGTTGAGGTAAGGAACGGAGGTACCTTAAGAACCATCCACCTTTCCCAATAGGACTGTTGTACCCGATGCAGGGTTAACAGAAAAATCAGAGATGGAGAACAATATTAAAAAAAAAAAAGTGGACTATCCTCTTCCAGTAATATAGTTATGACAAGGGGTTCGCATTAAAAATACTAAAATTTTTCATAACTTGAAAGCTAAGAGATTAAGTGTAAATTGAATAATGGAGGTTTTTTCCAATACGTATATAAAATATTTCTTCATTGGGAATACTTCTCATACTATTGGAAAATATATAAATTGGTAAAAAATTAGAATATCGTGACACAAGTTATTTATTGCTTTGTTGGCTATGGAGTAGTGGAGGAGGAGGTGGCGTTTGTAAACCCCCCCAAAAATAAATGAATATTATCGTCTTGAGATGTAATATTGAATATTAAGAAAAATATATTCCAGAAAAAGATAATATTTCCTTCCATTTAGGTAAACAAAAATGGAGAAAATGAAATACTTTTCTCGGAAAGATATGTTGGAAAATGAACTATCTTATCTTCATTTTCCAAGTTTTCTTCTGATTAGCAAATCATGGAAATGTAGATAGAGAGCTGATCTACTAAGTTTGATTTCTAACAATACTACAAATCATTGATATATGTTTATGAATTTTCTATGATTGCATTTTTTGGAGCCCAGTGGCCGTGAGCGTTAAGGCATGAACCCTTTGTGCCAAGGGTTATTGGTGACTCCCAATAGGGTTGAAGGATTCTCTTTGGAAAAAAAAAGAAAAGGCTACAGCCCTAACAGGGTTAGAAAAGGTTGGTAAACCTTAAATAACCTGCCCCAAAGATCTGTGCTACCTAAAAATGGATTTTAAAATTTAAATAAATAAATATTATTTTATTTTAACATACCTGTTAGAATTTTTGGTCCAGTGATCTTCACGACGAAATTAACTATGTAGATAATTGTGAACTGTAGTGCACCTATTATGATTCCTGGTATGTAGGCTTCATAGTTGATAGTGCATTGGCTAACATTAGTTATTTCTACTCTATTGGACATGACATCACATAGAGTAACATTGTAGTAGTCATGGTTGTTTGCGAAGAGAGTTAGTTGCTGAAACTCTTCAGGCATCCACAGGACAATAACACTGTATCTGAAATATAAATTTCTAATTTTAGAAACTGTATATAATATTAAGCAAATCATGATAAGATGATAAATGAATTAAGACATAGATATGGGGATGTGAAGAAAAGTCACGACCTTCACTGATTTTATTCGTTTATTGCATAAATACTTTTCTTCGTATTCCTGAAAATTTACATTCTCTTTCCAGTCAAAGCAAAATGTGAATCAAAGATATTTATTTTGCTATTTATATTAATTATTGTGTGATCTTATTAAAACATAAAATTTGTATCGTCATCACTATTTTTAATTTAAATTATTTCCATTTCAATGTCTGTCATTATTATTTCAATGTTATATAAAAATAGAATAGCCTTTGCTCTTCACATAATCTATATATACAACTATAGTTGATGATCATTTTGATATGCCTTAGACATTTTTGGAATAATTTTTCTAATTAGTGTATTTCCGCTCTCCCTCCATAGGGAGGAAACCCGCTTATGAGATTGACTTCATGACGCATCCAGAAGTTTATCCACGAGAAACTTTCATGAATCAGAATAGATCAAGAAAATAACGGTGGTTAAAATTTGTGTGTGTGCACATTTATATATATATATATATATATATATATATATATATATATATATATATATATTTGTCTGTTCGCTCTCACATAGGCTGAAAAACGGTCTGATTTTTATGAAATTAGGTACAAACAACTTTCTTCTAATTTGAAAGGTCAATGCAAAAATTTGGGGTAATTTTTGTCTAATTTGGGGTAATATTCGTGCAAAAAAAAATTTGGCGCTTGCATTTTTTACGTAATATCCTTGTAGGTATCCGTTTAATAGATTCTCTAATGCAGGGAAACGAATGAAACCATTTTTAAAGAAAAGTCTGTAACCGTTTACAAGAAAGGTTGATACAACTAGTTTTCAGTAAATTTTGGTTTGTGCAAAAACGACTGATTTATTTGAATATTGATCAGTTTGAATTTCATCTATATGAAGATATTTAAATTTGGGTTACGTTTGGAGCTGGTTGACGTCAATCAGAGAAATAAGTGCTTCAAACTTCAAAAGTGTTGGTTAGTGTTTTTTTTTTTTAAATTGCATTTAACAGTAAAACAAGTAATTTAATAAAACAAGCTAAGAAACTGAGAAACATATTGGCAATAGACTTAAACATATTGGCTTTCCTAGAGTGAAAGTTGAGAAGGTGGGGGGAGTCGTTACTGCAAAGGATATCAATGTCAATTTCCTGTTGTGGTGCCTTCTTAATTCTATTGGAGATTTTATTTTATATTTTCCACGAACATCAAAACCTACCAAACCAATAAATACTTCTATTACTTTACTACGGGGACACTAGGGATGTGAAGAGAAATACACTAAGATGAAGCAGTTCCTGTGATTCTGCCCTTTTTAGAATGTTTCCTCCCTTTCTCCTGTAGGTGCAGAACAGAAATGTACAGGCGACAGGCCCATTCAACATGAAAATACCAGTGGTTCAAATTTGTGTGTGTGTATATATATATATATTCTGTTTGCGCACTAGCGGTCTCAAAAATGGAGAAATATTGATGAAATTTGGTAATGGTCACACATACAAGGCTTTGGTATTGATCTAAGAATCATTTAACACCAAGCGAAAGTAGAAATTGTCAGGGTTCGGCCGTTGTGTCTTAATTAAACTACATTTTTTTTTTTTTTTTTTTTTTTTTTTTTTTTTTTTTTTTTTTAGGCACAACGAGGGAACCCTGACAATTTTTACCTTTGTATCGCCAACGGTCAACAATCTCCTCTCAATTTAACACCAAGGTTTCTATTGTTTTCAAATTAATTCGAAAATAATATAATTATATTCTTTTTACTGCCCAGTGGCTCTGGGTGTTAAGGCTTTCTTTAAAAAAAGTCCGACTCGCAGGAACTGCATCATCTTAGCGCGGTTCCGTTCTTATCCGAAGTGCGATTAGTAAAGGAATAGTAGCTGCTATTGGTAGGTTTTGATCTTTCGTTAAAAATATAAAATAAAATCTCAAAAAGAAGGAAGCTTAAAGCGCCACATATGGAAACTGACAGTTTTCTAAGCGGATGGGACTCTCCCGTCATATCAACGCTCACTCTAGGAAAACTCTATTACCAATATGATTCTTATTTTCTCAGCTTTAATGAAATACTCATTCCACCGTTAAATAAACTTAAAAAACAAAAGTGAGGTAAACAGTGACAAAAACCCGTTTAAAATAACAAAACTAAAACTTTCGTATTTTTAAGCACTTACTTCTCCGACTGATATTGCCCCATTGAAATTTGCTTCAGAATCTTTTTTTTTTGAGGAGAATTTAGTAAGGTTTTGAATGGTTATATCGTACTTCCCACTGTTTTGAAGATATTAAGGGGGGGGGGGGGGGGGGAAATGGTGCTAATACCTACCGATAGCTGCTATATTCCTTCACTAATTGCACTCGAGATAAGAACGGAACCACGCTAAGATGATGCAGTTCCTGCGGGTTAGACTTTTTTTTCAGACAAATTAATGTATTATGTTTATATTATAATATAAATATTATATTTATAAGAAGAGCAAGTCACTTTAATTGCGGTGTAAAATATTGTCGCTAGCTAAATCTAAGTATTATATAATCTCATAAGGAAATAATGGTGCTAATGGCTCAGATTTCACCATAAAAGAAATAAAAAAAAAATAAGGACAATTTACGAAGATTCCGAACCATTTCATGTCTGTTAATAAAATATTTTATTCTAATCCCAATAACGCTACACTTATACACAAATAAATTTTTTTAGGTATCTATTTAATACGAATAAAATAAGGTTATAATGAGCGATCCGCTGTGGCATACACCAAGTACTACCACCGTGTGGAGTGCAACTAGTATAGACCTGTACGTCAGTACCACTGTGGTATGTAAAGAGCGGCTGTTCTGATACTGCCAAAATTAGAAATCCTACATTCCTAAAGTTGTTTGGAGGCTTATCTTTAAGACACTAGAAAGGGACTTACAGATGACGAGGGTTCACTGGGCGCCGCTACCTGGGGACAGCGTAAATGCCCCCCACCCTAAGCCTCCTAGCTCCTCACCTTCGAATTCCTATGATTTTGTTCAATGAATTTAAACAAAAAAATTAATAAATAGATAAAAACTTCTGAAAATAGGGATTACCAAAAACAATTCTAAAGAACGAAATCAACACCAGATCAGTAATCTAGATATTCATAGGGCATCTTCGAATTCCAAGATGCCGTTGAAACAAAATATTGTTTCTATTTATACGTATCCTGTTTTATTGAAAAATACATTTGACTACTATAAGCAATCACAAAAATAACGAGCAGTGAAAAAACCTGTAGGAAACACACAAAAAGATTCGTTCAAATGAACGAAATTACCTATGTTTTAAGCACTTATTTCTCCAAATATGACCATCCCATCGCAAATGTCTTCAAAACATTTTTTGTAGAGAATTTAGTAACCTTTCGAAGGGTAATCTTTTGCTTGCCAAGATTCCGAACCGTTTACGTGATATTAATGAAAATATACGAAGTTCCCAAAACTTTTCATGATTAAAAATGAAATATTTTATTTTAATCCTTCCTTTACTCCAAACGTAACCAAATTTTCAACATATTAGTTTTGATAAAATTCAAACATGCAGAAAATGGTTCACCTGAATCCCATGATTTTAAGTACCAAAATCAAAGACAAAAAGAACAGTTCGAATAAACGAAATCAATTACTTTAAAGTTTTAAGCACTTATTTCTTCGATTGACATCGCCTAATCAAAACATTCATCAGAACCTTTTTTGTAGAGCACTTAGTACGCTTTCTAATGGTATTCTTTCGTTTACCAAGATTCTCAACCTTTTTCGAGATATTAAGGAAAGTATACAAAGTTACCAAAACGTTTTATGTCTGTTAATAAAATATTTTATTCTAACCCTTCCTTAACTCCAAACGTAACCAAAAGTTTAACATGTTAGTTTTGATGAAATTCAAACATGCGAAAAATGTTTCAACTGAATCCCATGGTTCTAAGTACCCAAACCAAAAACGGTATTCAAAAACTATTTTTCCAATTTTCTCGAAAACGGTTAAAGCTATCGCCTTGAAAATGGTTTCATTCGTTTTCCTAGCCCAAGAAGCCTATAAAACGAGTACTTACAAGCTTATGAACTCAAAAACTTAAGCGTTACGATTTTTTTTGCACGAATTTCGCCCTAAACGCCATCTTCCAGTGGGCGGATTCTGCTGGTTAACGAACTTGACCTTTCAAATTGGACGACGGATTTTTGTACCAAATTTCATCACAATCGGACCATTAGGGAAGCCAGAAATGAGCGAACAGACAAATATATATATATATATATATATATATATATATATATATATATAAATAAATATATACATATATATATATATATATATATACAAATTTGAACCACCGTTATTTTCGGTCTCTAGGGGTTCTGAAACGCGAAATTTTCTAGTCGGCACTTCCTGATTGTTCCATTGTATCAACCCTATAAGCGGGGTTCCTCCCTATGGGGAGGGAGGAACCGCGCTAAAAAGCCCGACTCGCAGGAACTGCAGCATCTTAGCGCGGTTCCGTTCATGTCCCTAGTGCCATTTGATAAGCTTAGAAAAGAAATAAACTTACTTTTTTTTTATATATCTCGTGAAAATTGTTAAAATCGTCTCGAACATCTCGAATAAAAGTGATATTAAGGCGTCAGGGACACCGACAGTAGCTAACTTTTACACAGAAGCGGAAATTACAGAATCTGGCTCTCATTCTAAAGCAAAGCTCTATACATCAATACAAAATATGCCTAATAAAGCCTTTCTAGAGGATACAGAAGCATGGGCGTATATGAGGGGGGGGGCTGCAGCCCCTCCCGAAATTTTGAATTGATGATAAAAACTTCTCGTAAAACCCTTAAAAATAAATTAAATAAGATCACTTAGTTCATAAAACATATTTTATTTTACGTGTAATAGCGGTTTCGTTGCCTAAAACTATTCCAAGCTCTAAATATTTAGTATTCCATACCCTGGAAATGGTCTCAGCCCCCCCCCGAAATTGTTTTTATATACGCCCATGCACAGAAGGATCAAGAAGAAGACACAAGATTGAGTAGAATACCCTGCCTAATATAGCCTATATAGACTAATATGCCGAATAAAACCTATCTAGTAAATACACAAGGACAAATAAAAGTCTTGACGAATAACAAGTCAAGAAAAAAACTTTATTTAACAAAATAAAACAAAGTTTAGTTGCCCAACTACAATAGAATAATATACCTAATTAAGTCTATGGTGTAGACACAAATGGACCAAAAACAAGTCTTGTGGAATATTGTTTTTTTTCTAATTAAATACTTTTCATCAATATTTAGTATATAACCTTTGTTGAAAACTATTGATTGCTAATTGATGAATCGGTTTACAACTAAGTAGTCTTTTTGAATATTTAGTATATAACCTATGTTTGGATGTGTGTTTTTGGGGTGCTCTCCGCCTAGGCTTTGTATTTGTGTCGGCAGATACCTGGGGTATATTTACAGCTCTTGAGGATTAACTCTTAGCAGGTAAATTTCCTGCGGCCCCCTTGTTTCTACGGGCATTGAACCGCCATATTCGCTCATAGTATCTAACCGTTGTGAAGTTTATTTTTTGGATTTAGGACTTAATATACATATGTAGACTAAATCATAGCAAGAAGTAATCCTCCGTCGTCGGTTCTTAACTATGTAGACTCGCTTATGTTATCCAATCTTAGATACATCGTATTTAAAATCCACAGCAAAAACACGACATTTCATCAGAATCCCCTGCTGAATAAAACTTATATAGAATAATATGCAAAATAAAGCCTATCTAGTGGATAAAAATAGAGGAAAGAAACCGTTCGTGGTGGTAGAAAATCTTAAAAGTATTTTGCTCAGAAATCTCCGAAATATTGTCACTAATTTTACGTATCCTGTTTTATAGCCAAATAGATTTATATTCTATAATCAATAAGAAAAACCTACTAACAATAAAAAACTATGGGTAACAGATGAAAATAGGGAATACCAAGAATAATTCTAAAGAACGAAATCAACACCAGTACTGTAATCTAGATATTCATACGGCATCTTCGAATTCTAACAAACAAAATATTGATTCTAATTATACGTATCCCGTTTTATTGACAAATACATTTGACTACTATCAGCAATTAAAAACACTAGGGAATATGCCAAAGAACTCGGAGTAGGAGTCTCGACAGTTTCAAGACATTTGAAGGAAATCGACAAATCCAAAACTGACATTTCATACGGTACAGCCTGATATATTTCTAACAATGAATTTTTTTTCTTATTTTAATTAATCTGTTTTATTGTCAAATACATTATCCAACTTTAAGCAATTAAAAAATAACAAGGAATAAAAACAAACAAAAAGAACCGTTCGAATAAACGAAATCAATTACTTCAAAGTTTAAGCACTTATTTCTCCGATTGACATAGCCTAATCAAAAATTGTTTCAGCATTTTTTTTGTAGAACATTTAGTAAGCTTTCGCATGGTATCCCTCCGTTTACCAATATTCCTAACCGTCTTCGAGATATTAGGGAATGTATACGAAGTTCCCAAAACATTTCATGTCTGTTAATAAAATATTTTATTCTCACCCTTCCTTAACTCCAAACGCAACCAAAATTTCAACATATTAGTTTTAATGAAAGTAGAACATGCAGTAAATGTTTCAACTGAATCCCATGATTCTAAGTACCCAAACCAAAAACGGCATTCAAAAATTATTTTTTCAGTTTTCTCGAAAACGGTTAAAGCTATCGCCTTGGTTTCATTCGTTTTCCTAGCCCAAGAAGCCTATAAAACGAGTACTCACAAGCTTATGAAGTCAAAAACGTAAGCGTTACGATTTTTTTGCGCGAATTTCGCCCCAAACGCCATCTTCCAGTGGGCGGATTCTGCTGGTTAACGAACTTGACCTTTCAAATTGGACGACGGATTTTTGTACCAAATTTCATCACAATCGGACCATTAGGGAAGCCAGAAATGAGCGAACAGACAAATATATATATATATATATATATATATATATATATATATATATATAAATAAATATATACATATATATATATATATATATATATATATATATATATACAAATTTGAACCACCGTTATTTTCGGTTTCTAGGGGTTCTGAAACGCGAAATTTTCTAGTCGGCACTTTCGGATTGTTTCATTGTATCAACCTTATAAGCGGGGTTCCTCCCTATGGGGGAGGGAGGAACCGCGCTAAAACGTAAGCGTTGCGATTTTTCTGCGCGAATTTTGCCCCAAACGCCATCTTCCAGTGGGCGGATTCTGCTGGTTAACGAACTTGACCTTTCAAATTGGACGACGGATTTTTGTACCAAATTTCATCACAATCGGACCATTAGGGAAGCCAGAAATGAGCGAACAGACAAATATATATATATATATATATATATATATATATATATATATATATATATAAATAAATATATACATATATATATATATATATATATATATATATATATATATGTACAAATTTGAACCACCGTTATTTTCGGTTTCTAGGGGTTCTGAAACGCGAAATTTTCTAGTCGGCACTTCCGGATTGTTTCATTGTATCAACCTTATAAGCGGGGTTCCTCCCTATGGGGGAGGGAGGAACCGCGCTAAAAAGATGCCTTATTTTCAATTTTATTGAAGTTATTAGGGAAAATAATACTTTTAGAGGATCGGCCATATTTTTTTCAGAAAGTTGAGGAGAAAATACCTCAAAGTCATGTATCACACATTCATAACCGGCCTCTGTGAGCGCCTACAAAAAATCGTTTTAATTTAAAACAATACAATTTGAATCGCACGAAACTTATTTGATTTTAAAGATATCGAAGTGCGGTTTGCGGCAAAGGTTTTTTTTTTTTTTTTTTTTTTTTTTTTTTTTTTTTTTTTTTTTTTTTTAATTCCCTTCAAAATGATGTGCATAGTAATAGGGGTGATATGCAAACCTCAACATTTCATCTAGCACCGAGCGCATATGCGCAGTCAACATGTTAAATGGTTGACATATTTAGAAAGCTTAGGTCAAGCTCTACAACTTTTTAGTCTGACATTTTTTTCTCAGATCAACCGTTTGCCCGCAAAATTAGTTTGAGCCGTCTTATTTGGGACACCCTGTATGTATATATATATATATATATATATATATATATATATATATAGCTGGGTGTTGATTATTCTTATCCTTTAGGATTGAATGTGAGTGTGACTCAAAGTCGCATTTTATATCCAGCTTTTAAAAACATTTTGTGTACATGAAGGCATGGAACCTCTTGCTCCAAAGAGAAGACCAATGAACTCCCGATTTTTGATCTTTTAACTTCTATGGAAATAGGGAATTCACTTTTCATGAATATATTTCCTTTCTTTGTCAATGGTTAAGGGCTGATCCTCATCTATCTCCAGTTGGATCCAAGTTGATTACAGAGTATGCCTGGTGATTTATTAACACAATGTCGTTTATCCTCAGCTAAGCAACTCACTTCCTCAAACACCTCGTATCAAGGTTTGTCCCTAAATAAATCAACAACATAGGTTTTGCACTGTATTATGTATAAGATTGTGTCGACATCATAATCAAGGGGGAATATGCCATATGCTATATGTCGACGATTCTATTCTACGAGCTTATAATGCAATCATATTGTTCAGAGGTGGATCCAGGATTAATTACCGGAGGGACACCAGAATGGTTAAAAAACACATTACCAAAAAACATTTAAAATTTTAAAAGTTTGTTATTTCTCATCTTGACGACCCTGCGTTGGTAAGTATCCAAAATAAAATTCTAAACACAATTGACATCAGAAGCCCTTTTATATAGTGCGTCTTTACTGTGCTCTCACCTTCGCCTTCCTGGATCCACCTCTCATTCCTTTGAGAAAAACCTCTTAATGGCTGAATATATATCACCTGATGCATAACAATGTTAGTAAAATATGAGTTGAAACTAAATCTTGCCATTATGTGAGCAAGTTGTGTAATTGGTTAAACAGTGTATATTTACGTAGGGTTAAACCCCTAAAAACATATTTGTTGCTATTAGTTTAAGTATGAAGGTCACATAAAAATTTAAAAATAATCATTTTACAACTTACACTCCTCCTAAATTGACTACTGTTGCACACGACAAAAGTGTATAAAAGAGATACTTTCGTGTGAAAAGGATAGATGTATTTTGTACTATATTCTTCAGATACGCCATGCATGTAATCTTCTCTTGTGGATGCTTCTGAGCACTCTCGTCAATACCATCCAGACTCAGAGAGTAAACCTGTTACAAGCACATATATTTAACAAAGACATATCAGTTAATTCTCTACTACACATTTCTAAGCACATCTGTTTATTTATTTATTGTATTT
Organism: Gonocerus acuteangulatus; assembly: GCA_946811695.1. NCBI lineage: Eukaryota > Metazoa > Arthropoda > Insecta > Hemiptera > Coreidae > Gonocerus > Gonocerus acuteangulatus. Next base: position 86,688,295 of record OX328123.1, read on the forward strand.
TTGTGTCGTGGCTTTCACAAGAATGGAAACGCTGGATTTGAGATTTACATTTTTTGCCACACATACTTGTAAATAAAAACAAAATTTCTTTATTAATCATGACTAATATTGAACGGATTAAATAACACCTAAGTCTGAAACAAAATTCCCATATTCCCCCCCCCCCAAAAAATGCATTCCCATTCCATATTTTCAACAAAAATACAATATATATGAATTTTACAAAAAAATTCAAACAAGCATAAGCCAAATTTGTAAATGTATCCTTAAAGACACAATTAGTATTATTACACCGAAACTAAATAACATTAAGTATATAATAAATGAAATAAAATAACATTTTGTTATATTTTATGCTTTGTCAAGTTTCTTTCTTTTTCTATAATTTTGACATTAGTGAAATCAAATATGTGTTTATATTTTATAGAATAAAATTTTGAGTAACTCGAACTTTCTTTTCTGTTTCTAAATTTTACAAAATATATTCTAAATTTCTTATGTTAAATATTCTAGTGAATATATTTTTCAATTAAATCCTATTGTAAATATTATAATAAAACTTACAGGGAAATCATCCTTCCTTCTTTTCCTGTTAATTGAATAAATAGTTTTAAGTACTTCCAATGTTTCATTATGTTTGCCATCATTGAGAAGAAATTTTGGTGTTTCTGGAATCTGGATGAAGACTATTGCGCATAGAAATGGAGGAAGACAAAGGAGAGCCAAGAATAGCCTCCACGAGTTCCATACCACCCCAAAAGGCAGAGGATAGTATACGTCTAATGGTAGGATAAGCCAAGCAAAACCTGAACAAACAATAATTTAATTAAAACTTACATACAAATATTGGAGTATGAAATAAATGTTATAAATATTTACTTCTCTCAATTAAAAATAAATCATTTTTTGTTGTATCCATATTTACTGATAAAAAAAAGCCAATGGATCATAGATGAAAGGTCACAAAAAACAGTTCTCATAAATTTGTATATACATTTTATCTATGCTAAGGGGTAAAAAACCTTCAGCTTTTAACCAGTTGGGCTACTAAACTTAGGGATAACTCTCTTTCCAAAAAATTGTATTAATTTGAATAAGCCAATATTTTTCTGAGGGGTCAAAGAAGTAGGCACTGCCTTTCACTTACGATCTTCTACTAAAAATCGTATCAATATTTTTTAAGCACTCATTTGAATACAAATAAAGGCATAGAAAATATATTAAATGATACATGAGCAGGCCTAAACAAAGGTTTGAGCTTACTTCTCCCGACCCTTGATAAAATAATACAATATATTGAAATAGATTAGGCAACTTTAACAATATTTATAATAGAGTAATATTATATGTGCTTATATTTATTTGTAAACAGATAGGTTCCCTCACAGGGTAGGAAGATGTTAACCAGAGTTCCACAGGATGTAACTACAATTAATCCCGTTGCCCTTGATGCTGCTGGGCAAAACTCGCTCACAAAGACATAGCCTGGAGTAAAGACACCACCAATCCTGCAAAATAAGTACTTTTCAGAGATACAACCTGAAATAATTAATTTTATTATTCAGGTTCACTTTCAGACAAATATATAAGCAGGATAGGTTCCTACCAATTTTACCACACTGTACGTACTAATGTGACCGCATTTTACGGAATGAATTTTAGAAGGATATATATTTTGTAATGATATATTACATTCACAAAAACATTTTTGACTTCAAATAGCCGTTGAAAGCTTGAAAAGCCCGCGCAAACCACAAATCCTGATATACTAATAACATCGTATTATATACGATCTAAATTAATAATATTTCTGGACAATGCTGATGTACAATAGATATAAATTAAATGTACATTCAGACAATAATGAATTAATCATCAACTTTTTGCCCCTGAGGTTAATTTCACATTATAATAAATTAAATTCAAATAATTAAATCTTTTTATATAAAAATTATCATTACAATATATATTAAATTTGACACAAAAATATTTAAAAGACAAAAGATGATGTTGCTTTTTTATAAGCAGAAAGCATCTGCCAGTATATTGCTTTTTTGGCAATTAAAAAAATATTTTTGGTTTTACTTACAGAAAGCCATTGATGAAGAAGGCAACCATTAGTGTCTCCACATTTGGAGCCAAGCTGCTGAGGACAGTCATTATCCCAGTCATAGTGCCGCATATGATGATAAGTTTTTTCCTTCCAAAGGTGTCTGCAAGAACTCCAAACAGATGCGAAGAAAATGTCATACCTAAACATAGTATAATAAGGATCTTCTAGCCTTCGTGTATAAGTTGAATAAGCTATGTTTATTCGGAAAACATCATCGACCAGGAGACTGTTAAGATGGAAATATTCGGAGAGCTGTTATAATTGTTGGATAAAACTACATTTTTTAATAAGAAATGTGTTATTTGTGTCGTTTTGGCTGGATTTTCAAGTCTTCCTCAGGGCTATGAGTTAAAGAACAATGAAGATCGCTAAATAACTACAAGAAAGGTTGCTCCCTCACAAAAATGACTCATTTTTATTGAAATCTGTAGATTTATTCTTCCGATACGATGTAGTTTTATTCAACTATTTTTTGTTTATGCTCCACATAAATATTATGTATATTATAAAAATATAATGGTTATGATCATTATAAGATAGTTTATGATTTCTCTGTTCAATTGATGTCAATTAATATATAGGGTAAACCAGACAGTTATTGACATCCCAAACTTCAACTTAAAGAAATAAGCGAACTAGTCCTAATTTTCATTTTAAGAAATACAGGAAACTAATGTTTGAAGGGTCCTCTAAATCATCTATGACATACCTGATTAAAAAACCAACCACAGGGAAGGCTTTAAAATTAATACCTCCAAGACTTGAGTTGATAGCCAGTTAATGGCTATAAGGTTATGATTTCCTGAAGGATTTTCATTCAATTTTTTTATTCCTACTCTCTTCCTACATTTATTGCAATAAAGTTAAGTACTTTATATTGTTTGTTAATGTAATGGAGTGTCTTGAGTGGTTTTAAATTAAAATAATCAATTTAAATATTATTATAAAGGGGTGACAATAACTGGTCATTTTTTCCAAAGTATTTTGTTATTGACACCCCATGTCAATAACTAAATTATGATTTTTTTTTTAAATATTGATGGTTTTGTTTTAATTTTAACAATTTAATCTTCCTGATTAATTGGCAATGTTTTTTTAACTTTAATTCGAGAGTAACTAGTTTTTGACATGGGGTGTCAATTACTAGTTTTTGGGTTCAATGACTAGTTATTGACACTGTCAGTTCCTAATAATAAAGTTTCTATTGTGTCTATAACAGTAGTATTTCTATGAAGCTCAGTTATAGCCAGAAGGATTTAGAGAATGCCTTGAAGGCCATAAAGGATGGTTCGTCGTCCAAATCGGCGTCCAAACGATTTAATCAAATCTGCACTTCAGATTAAGCGACAAATTTGTAAAATCATTGTTTGTACCACGGTAAATTCTTTCGGATAACAACAAACTAACTCTAGTTGCTTGGATAGAAAAATGTGCGAAAAAGGGGTCTTGAGGAAGAAAAATGACATTTTGCAATCCCTAAAAGAATTTATTGAATTTAAAAATATGAGCCCTCCCTTTAAAGATAATTGTCCTGGTGGTGGCTGGTACAAGGCTTTCTTACAAAGGCACCCGTCTATACACAGAGGATTTCCGAAGCCATTAATGGGGCCAGCGCATGTGTTTCTGAAGCTAATATTTGAAAGTGGTTAGAGATCGTCATTTCAAAACCAAATGAAGATACCATAGGATTTCAAGAAGACAGTGAAAGTCATACTACACCTGAAAAAGTAGATCCTGCTATGTCTACCACATATTTTCAATTAACGACAACACCTCCTGGATATCCAAAGGAAATCCGTTTGTTCCATCTGGCAACGAAAGCCGCCCTTGGCTGAAGTGCTATACTGGCAAGAATCTCCGAAAAGAAACATTCAAATTATTCATTTGTCACATCATATGTCATTCGTCACAAGTAAACAATGAAAACTAATGCTGGAAGCCAATATAGAAGAAAAAAGAAAAATTTCAGAAAAAAAGGAAGCAAAAAGGTTGGAGTGGGGAAACAACAGTAAAATTCCTAAAAGGGAAATTAAGCAAACCAAACAAACCCTATGTTTCAAATGTGGCAGTATTTGATTGTTCATTATGTTTAAAAGGATATGAACATATCCCTGAAAGTGACGAGTCTGATGAATTTGTTTGTCCTGCCTGTTACATCCTGGAGTTTAATGAAGATATAAATGAAGATGATGAAATGTAAATTAATTATTTTATTTCATGTTACATAATACCGACCAGCATTTTTATCTATTTTTTTTTATTAGTTATATTCATAATGTTAAAAAAAAGAAGAAATATTTTAATTGTTTTTTTTTTATTAAATTAAAGTTTATGATATATTAATGATATTATTTCCTTATAATGACCTATTATAACATAAGAAAAAAAAAATGTTAAGAGTACAAGGGGTGTCAATAACCCATCCACAGGGTGTCAATAACTAGTTTTTGCACTTTTTACCATAATTATTGCCATATGTTAAAATTTATTGAACTTTTGAAAGAAAAGTCCACTTGAGTCTTTCAAAGGATAGATAAACTGGAGCTATATTAAGTTTCAGTTTGATCCCTTCATAAAAAGTTTTTTTTTAATTTCGCCGCAGAAATGTAGTCTTAAGGGTGTCAATAACTGTCCGGTGTACCCTATTTTAAGGAAAACTTGTGCTGCAAATTGCGCAAGGCAGTTTGCCAGTTTTCGTCAATAGGTATTCGTGGATAACAAGATTATGTCATTTACGTAGTTGGCATGGGGTTAACAAAAGATGTGAACATTATATTTATTGTGAGGAAAAGTTATCTTTTTTCCAGGAAACATGTATCACATTTATTTCTTGTCAGGGACACAGTGAGCTGCAAAACTATTACTAAGAATGAAAATTTGGTAAAATCAACTTTTTTTTTTTACATTCTAATGAATTTGAAATATTATTTGAAAATGTTGGTAACATATGAGCTAAATTAGAAATGACATGACGACAGAATCAACACTAACATCAGATTAGACATGCGCGCCGCGCCGGCGCCGCTACGCCACGCCGGGTTTTAGCGGCGCCACCGCCGCCGAGCCTTTTCAGTCGGCGCGCCGATTGAGGGGAGGAAATCGGCAATTGTACTGCATGGTGATCGGCCGGCGCCATTTTGAGCTTACCTTCTGATCGAAAAACGCTTGTGTGTTGTGATCGTTGATTAGAAAATGACAAAGTTTGTATCGGAAAAGCATCTCAGAGCCGGGCCCAGAACCAGATTTTGATCACGGGGCCCCAATATTGATTGATCGTGGTTGAAATGTATACTTATCTACAATGTATTGATTTACAAAAGGTGTAATATGTGCTTAAAATCTTTTAAACAAAAAATCTTAATACAAGAAGCGTGTGCATATTGGGATTTCAAATCCACAAAACTGAAAATTCAAGTACTTTCTCATTAGAGACATTGGCAAATTATTTTCATCTTTGAAAAGTTTTGTGCGAAATGAGAATAAACGCTGTTTGCAGAGAAGTTTCTATTTCATTTTCATCAATCCTCAACAATAGAAAAAAACTGGCAAAATTCTAATTGACTGATATTATTACCATGGCTGCAGCCTCCTTAACCCCCCCCCCTTATATACGCCCATGGCTCACGAGGGCACAGATGACAATTGGTCAGGGGCCCTTGGTCTCAGGGGGGGGGCGTCATTTTTGTACTCGCAATATAATTTGGAATAACAATGTTTACGCGGTGTTAATAGCCCTAATGTTGATACGCCGTTAAACACACACAAAAAAAAACAATGTTTACGAACATTAAAAAAATATAGATCCCATTCCAACAAATATAGGCTGAACCCGCCTATATTTCTCAAATCAATTTGACCTATAAAATGTTTTCCAATTAGCAAAGCTCCTGCGGTGCCCGGGGATAATACCCCTCCCCCCAGATGTGGCGGCCCTGCCTTTAACTCAACGAATAAATCCATCTTTTGTGGGAGATGTTTTGGAAACCTCGTAATTGAAGAGAAAATCTAAAAAAAAACTTCCGACTCGCAGGAACTGGGTCATCTTAGCGCGGTTCCGTTCATATCTCTAGTGCTAATAGTAAAGGAATAAATACAGTTATTGGTAGGGTTTGATCATTCGTTAAAAATATAAAATATAATCTCAAACAGAGGAAGTTTAAGGTGCCACAACAGGAAACTGACAGTATCCTACGACTCCCACGCCAACACAACGTTCGCCCTGCGATAACATTACGAGTATATAATTAAGTTTCTCATTTTCTTGCCTTCTTTTACTAATAGACTAATTTTTCTGATAATTATAATTTATCAAACAAGTGAGTTAAACGAACACAAAACCCCGTTCCAAAGATCAAACCAAAGGCTTTCGAAGTTTCAAGCCCTTATTTCTCCGATTAACCTCGCCCCACTTTATAACCATTTATGTAGAGACATTAGTAAGCTTTCGAATGGGAACCTTCCCCTTGCCACGACTTTCCAACCGATTTAAAGATATTTACTAAAAAATACGAAGATCCCAAAATTTTTCATGTCTACTCACAAAATATTTTTTTCAAATACTTTCTTCACTCCAAATTTAATCAACATCTTAGTTTAGATGAGTTTCAAACACATAGAACACATTTAAATGGAATCCCACGATTTCATGTACCCAAACCGCAAAATCAGTTTGTACCACTTATCTCAATAACTGTTACAGATATCGCCTTAGAAATGGTTTCATTTGTTATCGTATGTTAAGGAAAATATTACGCGAGTATCTGCAAGCATATAAACCCGAAAACGTAGCCGTTGCGGGTTTTTTCCCGCACATTTCGTGCCAAAACCCATGTTCCGGAGGGCGGATTCTGCTGGCTAACGAACTTGACGTTTCAAATTAGACGATTTTCGTACCAAATTTCATCAAAATCGGACCATTTTTGAGCCTGTGCGGATAGCGGACCAATATATATGTAACGGGAGGACTTCCTTGCAAGAAGTGCCCCTGAAGAGGTGCGAAGAAAAGATGCACGAAACATTTCGGGCCCAATAAATAAAGTAGTATAATAAAGGAAGACTGCTTAATGACCCCATGCCTCCTAGGATAAAAAAGGAATTTTGATATTTTGGGTCATCTATAAGAATAAATAATATATATATATATATATATATATATATATATATATGTGTATTTATATATATATATACATATATATATATATATATACACACTGTTATAAAAATTTTAACATCTCCCTTGGGGGTTGAGAAAATCCCCACGCCGCGCGCGCCGCCGCCGCCGGCCATTTTAGTCCGGCGCGCCGCCGCCTGAAAATTCAGCCTCGGCGCGCACGTCTACATCAGATATAGAGAAAATAATGTAGAATAATGTGGGATTCTTCTATTTTTCTTCTTTTAGCGCGGTTCCTCCCTCCCCCATAGGGAGGAACCCCGCTTATAGGGTTGATACAATGAAACAATCCGGAAGTGCCGACTAGAAAATTTCGCGTTTCAGAACCCCTAGAGACCGAAAATAACGGTGGTTCAAATTTGTATATATATATATATGTATATATTTATTTATATATATATATATTTGTCTGTTCGCTCTCTAGCTAGAAGACGAATGGTCCGATTTTGATGAAATTTGGTACAAAAATCCTTCGTCCAATTTTAAAGGTCAAGTTCGTTAACCAGCAAAATCCGCCTACTGGAAGGAGGCGTTTGGGGCGAAATTCGCGCAAAAAAATCGTAACGCTTACGTTTTTCAGTTCATAAGCTTCTAAGTACTCGTTTTATATGATTCCTGGGCTAGGAAAACGAATGAAACCATTTTCAAGGCGATAGCTTTAACCGTTTTCGAGAAAATTGGAAAAATATTTTTTGAATACCGTTTTTGGTTTGGGTACTTAGAATCATGGGATTCAGTTGAAACATTTTCTGCATGTTCTACTTTCATCAAAACTAATATGTTGAAATTTTGGTTACGTTTGGAGTTAAGGAAGGGTTAGAATAAAATATTTTATTAACAGACTTAAAAAGTTTTGGTAACTTTGTATATTTTCCTTAATATCTTGAAAAAGGTTGAGAATCTTGGTAAACGGAAGAATACCATTAGAAAGCTTACTAAATGCTCTACAAAAAAGGTTCTGATGAAAGTTTTGATTAGGCGATGTAAATCGGAGAAATAAGTGCTTAAAACATTAAAGTAATTGATTTTGCTTATTCGAACTGTTCTTTTTGTCTGTTTTTATTCCTTGTTATTTTTTAATTGCTTATAGTTGGATAATGTATTTTACAATAAAAAAGATTAAGCAAAATAAGAAAAACAATTCATTGTTAGAAATATAGCTTGCCAAGAGAAAAAGATTCGATGACGTCTTTTGAATATTTTCAATTGCCTTTATGCTGTTGGTTTTTTTATTTTATTTTTTAATTGACTTTATCTGTAGAATTATTACTATAGTAAAAGAACACAGGAATGTGTGAAAATATTTGATATTTTCCAATTCATTGAAACGTATGAAATGAAGTATCGGTAGAAGAGGATTCTAGGGTCTTGCGGACCTGACCCCAGGTATACCATAGCCATAAAACCCTTTCAACAAAGGCCGAGGAAAATATTATCTGTTTCTATTCTATGCTTTTCAAATGAGAATAGGGATATGAAGGGCTAGCGCCTTGGATTCATAAGCGGGAGATGGTGGGTTCGATTCCCAACCTCCGGCAGGAATTTTATCATCCCACTGCTCGCTGGTGAAATTCCTCGCTACACCCTGGATGTCGGCGCTAATGACCTAGATGTAGATGTGCCTTAAAAAAAAAAAAAAAAAAAAAAAAAAAAAACTGGAACCGCGCTAAGATGACGCAGTTCCTGCGAGTCGGACTTTTTTATTTTTACTGACATCGAAACATAGATTAGCAGCAGGTTGATAGTCCTTCTATAATATTTTATGAAAGTGTGCTAACATGACTCATTTCCTGCGAGTTTTTTTTCTTCTTATTTTAAAATTACAAACTTTTACAAATATTTTTTTGTTAATGTTTATATATTCGTAATTTAGGATTGATTTATTATTACTAAGTTAGTTATACTAACAGAGTTTTTACGCTACTTGGCAAAAATAATAATGGTAATAAGTAGTGGAACTTATAAATGAATGAGTTCGCCAAAAAAGGAGGAAGTATTTTCCCCAATTAGACATTTCTTTTTTGGTATTCCCTTCTGCTTAGGTGAGGGGATTATTAACTCTCACTGTAGAAGGAAGTTTATTCTGGGCTGGAAGTACAACATGAGGCAATCAAATATCTTCATCATTCAATTATTCCGGAGGGATTTTTGTGCCCGAAACCATAATTAGACTATACAGGCCAAGGTGCTTGCAATGCGGAGAAGTTCATTTATCGAATAAGTTTATAAATTCAACAATAAATTTAATTTCAAACGAAAATAAACATATGGATGTGTACTTATAAGCATTAATGAAGATTGTCCGATTGAGAGGCATTATGAAATAAGCTAAAATTGTTTACCAAAATAGCCAACAGAAGTAAGGACCCCTTTTTGGTAAGAAGAAATGGTGAGATCGCAGCCTGCTGCTGTCACAACTATAGACATTGCTTGGACGCTGCTGAACCCAGTGAAGATTGCCAATCCTGCTGCATACATAATGCACCAACTGTACACACCACTTCCTGAAAAAGAATTATTTTATTTTAATTTACGATAAAACACTAATTATAATGATGGATTTTATATTCCTTATGCTCAAATATGAAAAAAATCTATTAGAATAGAAACAGAGAATTTCTTTTTTTGAAAAATGACACCACCTCAAATAACAACTCGTAAAAAGCGACATTTTAGGCGCCACAAGGCACAGGAAACTGACAGTCGCCAACTTACACTGAAGAGGAAATTACACAATCCCTCTTCTCTTCATTCATTTTCAGGTAGCCTTTCATAAACATCTTTCTCATTTACTTAACGTGTTTTACTGGAATATAACTTTACTGTTATATGCGATTTAAAAAAAAAAAATAAACGAAGAAAACGAACACAAAAAAGAACTGATCACAATAACAGTTCGAACCAAATATTTTCTAAGATTTAAGTAAGGACTTATTTCTCGGAGCCACCGAAAATTACTTTAAAATCTTTCAGCGCGGTTCCCTCTCCCTCCATAGGGAGGAAACCCACTTATGAGGTATACACTTCCTGGTACTCTTTTAATAGGTTCTCTAACGCAGGAAAACGAATGTAACTATTTTCAAGGAGGTAACTGTAAACGTTTTCGAGAAAAGTAAAAAAAAAAAAAAAAAAAAAAAAAAAAATAGGTTTTCACACTCATTTTCAGTTTGGGTACTTAGAATCGTTGAATTCAATTTGGATATCTACGTGTTTGCAATTGTTGTCAACTAAGATATTTAAATTTTGGTTACATTTGAATTTAAGGAAGTATTTTCAAGATATCTCGAAAACGGTTTGAAAATCGTGGCAAGTGGAAAACTTACTAAACTCTCTTCAAAAAAAGTCCGACTCGCAGGAACTGCATCATCTTAGAGCGGTTCCGTTCTTATCCCTATTGCCATTTGAAAAGCTTAGAACAGAAACAGATAATATTTTGTTCGGCCTTTCTTCAAAGGGGTTTATGACTTTACCTGGTCGGGTCCGCCAGACCCCAGAATACACTTCCAGAGATACTTATTTCATACGTTTCAATGCATTGAAAAATATGACGAATTTTCAAATTTTCTTGTGTTCTTATACTATAGTAAAAAATCTACAAATAAATGCAATTAAAAAAAACCAACAGCATAAATGCAGTTGAAAATATTCAAAAGGCGTCATCGAATCTCTCTCTCTTGGAAATCTTTATTTCTAACAATAACTTTTTTTTCTTATTTTAATTATTCTGTTTTATTGTCAAATACATTTACCTACTATAGGCAATTAAAAATAACAAAAAATAAAAAGAGACAAAAAGAACCGTTCGAATAAACGAAATCCATTACTTTAAAGTTTTAAGCACTTATTTCTCCGATTGACATCGTCTAATCCAAACTTTCTTCAGAACCTTTTTTGTAGAGCATTTATTAAGCTTTCGAATGGTAACCTTCCGCTTCACATGATTCTCAACCGTTCTCGAGATATTAACGAAAGTATACCAAGTTACCAAAACTTTTCATGTCTGTTAATAAAATATTTTATTCTAACCCGTCTTTAACTCCAAACGTAACCAAATTTCCTCCCTCTCCCTATGGGGGAAGGGAGGAACCGCGCTAAAAAGTGACTTAAACGGATATGTAAATATATATATATATATATATATATATATATATATATATATATATATATATAGAATAGAATAGAATAGAATAATATTTTATTTGTTAAAGATTTACAATCTTGTACAAATCATACATATATAAATAAAAAATAACATTTCACCCACATGAGTCCGGTTAATCATAACTCTACAATTATTTGTAATAAAAAACAAAAAGAACTAAATAATGATACTTCATTGCGTTTCAAATTATTTATCTTTACATTTTCAATAAACCACAAAAAATAAGAAGAATAACATAAAAGAACAAAGCAAAAAAAAAAAAAAGAAAACAACCTTTATGAATAGTAGAAGAAAATAAATGAAAAAACAAAACAAAAAAAAAAAAAAAACAAAAAAAGCGATTAATTGAACTGGCCATAGTCATAGAACTGGATTGTTGAGTGGATCAACATTGTTTAAAGATTTGAGTGAATTGGATGCTGACATTATGAAGCAGTAGATCTTGTTGAGTTTGTCGGCGTTATCTATTTCAAGTATATCTTGTATTTTGTGGATATCACTTGGAGCAGAGAGAAATGGTCTTAAATATTTGTGTCGGTTTTCTATTAGATTTTCACAGTACAGAAGGAAGTGGGACAGGCTGTTAGAGATAACTTGATTACAAAAAATGCAGGTTTCCTGAGCTTTTAAGAAGAAAGTTTTGTTTTTTGTGCAGAGCTTAATTAACTCGGAACTTGCCACTCTCAACTGACTTACTGCTCTTAGCTTATATATGTTTGTTCTATAGATCAAATAGGACTCTGGGCTGGAAATATTGAAGCTGGAAATAGTTCTATAAAGTGGGTTGTAGGTGGAGTTTATTGATAGATTGATGTCAGTTGATAAATTATGATTTTTTATTTTTTCTATTATTTCATCGCTATATTTTAATAGCCCGGTTGAGTACATTGTATCAAATTCTTCTTTACAGCCATAGTGAGCGGCTATTGTTCTGACCCAATTAAAGTTTAAATCAGGATTCATTGTATCCAGCGAAATTAGCTTGTTGAAGCAGAGTCTTGGTAACCTCTCTTCAGGCATAAGCGCCAATTTATACCAGTAATTTATAACTCTCTTCATAACCCTGACACTCAAGGTGTTTCTGCCTGTTTCGAGACGTACAATGTAGTTGGCAGTGTTCCAATTCAATTGCATCCAAGTATCTCAAACTCCATATTTCAGAGGAGTAGAGAAGGGTTGAAGTCACCATAGAATCGAAAAGAGCTGTTTTTGTTTCCCATGAATCACTTCTGCCTTTTCGCAAAATCTCCAGTACTTTTCCCGTGGCAACAGAGGACTTCTGAATAAAATGTTGAGATGTCTTACTAAATTTTCCTGAGGAAGTGAAAGGTACTCCTAAGTAAGTATAGGCCTTGGTGTATTCAAGCTTTTTATCCTGCCAGTAAAGTGGCTTGAGTTTCTTCATCCTAGGGGATTTATGGAATACCACAACCTTGGATTTTTCCTCATTTACAATTAGGGAGTTCTTTTCGCAGTACTGTTGTAGGATGTTCAATTTCTTTTGTGCTTCTTGCCAAGTGTTACTTAGAAGAATAATGTCATCTGCTAGTAAGAGCATTTTTAGCGCGGTTCCTCCCTCCCCCATAGGGAGGAACCCCGCTTATAGGGTTGATACAATGAAACAATCCGGAAGTGCCGACTAGAAAATTTCGCGTTTCAGAACCCCTAGAGACCGAAAATAACGGTGGTTCAAATTTGTATATATATATATATATATATATATATATATGTATATATTTATTTATATATATATATATATATATATATATTTGTCTGTTCGCTCTCTAGATAGAAGACGAATGGTCCGATTTTGATGAAATTTGGTACAAAAATCCTTCGTCCAATTTGAAAGGTCAAGTTCGTTAACCAGCAAAATCCGCCTACTGGAAGATGGCGTTTGGGGCGAAATTCGCGCAAAAAAAATCGTAACGCTTACGTTTTTGAGTTCATAAGCTTCTAAGTACTCGTTGTATATGATTCCTGGGCTAGGAAAACGAATGAAACCATTTTCAAGGCGATAGCTTTAACCGTTTTCGAGAAAATTGGAAAAATATTTTTTGAATACCGTTTTTGGTTTGGGTACTTAGAATCATGGGATTCAGTTGAAACATTTTCTGCATGTTCTAGTTTCATCAAAACTAATATGTTGAAATTTTGGTTACGTTTGGAGTTAAGGAAGGGTTAGAATAAAATATTTTATTAACAGACATAAAAAGTTTTAGTAACTTTGTTTACTTTCCTTAATATCTCGAAAAAGGTTGAGAATCTTGGTAAACGGAAGAATACCATTAGAAAGCTTATTAAATGCTCTAAAAAAAAGGTTCTAATGAAAGTTTTGATTAGGCGATGTCAATCGGAGAAATAAGAGCTTAAAACTTTAAAGTAATTGATTTCGCTTATTCGAACTGTTCTTTTTGTCTGTTTTTTATTCCTTGTTATTTTTTAATTGATTATTGTTGGATAATGTATTTGAAAATAAAACAGGTTAAGAAAAATAAGAAAAACAATTTAATGTTAGAGATATGGATTTCCAAGATATATAGCTTTTCAACTGCCTAGCGTCCTTCCTAGGGAGGGTTCTTTGTCTTTGATTTTGGTACTTAGAATTATGGGATACAGTTGAAACATTTTCTGCATGTTGGAGTTTCATCAACACTAATATGTTGAAATTTTTGTTACGTTTAGAGTAAAGGAAGGGTTAGAATAAAATATTTTATTAACAGACAAAAAAAGTTTTGGTAACTTTGTATAATTTCGTTAGTATCTCGAAAACCGTTGACAATCTTGTGAAGCGGAAGATTACCATTCGGAAGCTTACTAAATGCTCTACAAAAAAGGTTCTGAAGAAAGTTTTAATTAGGTTATGTCAATCGGAGAAAAAAGTGCTTAAAGCTTTAAATTAATTGATTTCGTTTATACCAATGGTTCTTTTTGTCTGTTTTATTTCTTGTTGTTTTTTCATTGGTTATAGTAGGATAATGTATTTGACAATAAAACTGGTTAAGTAAAATAACAAAAACAATTTATTGTTAGAAATATAGATTTCCAAGATTCCAAGACCTTGTCACTAGCGGGTCTGTTTCTAGTGTAGCGGACCCTTCCAGGTAAGATTGTAAATCATGACCTTTTATGAGTTTACTGCTCACAGGAATGGCGTTAGTGACCTTAAGGGTTGACACGCCATTATAATAATTAATTTAAAAAAAAATGACTGGTGGAACCAAAATAATAACTGCTTCTATTTTAATCTTTCCAAATTAGACTAGGGATATGAACGGAACCGCGCTAAGATGATGCAGTCCTGCGAGACGGACTGTTTTACTTCATGAGTGCTGTCGATGCTTATACCTGTGGCTCCATTATCTTGGAAAAATTGGATTATATCAGATATGAAGAGGATAAAAAGTGTTGGGCTAAGGCTTTCCCCTTGCAAAAGGCCAGATGTTATATCAATGTTTTCTGAGAGTTGTCCTTTGATTGTGATTTGAGTTGTAGCATTGTCATACAGCAGCTTCATTATTCTTATAAGTTTCCCTCCAAGTCCGAATGAAAAGAGTTTCTCCCATAGTAGTTTGTGGCTGATGGAGTCGAAGGCTTTCCTGAAGTCTATAAATGCAGCATATAAATAGCTGCCTTCTGATCTAAATTTAATACCGACCAGAGACATTAATGTGAAAATATGGTCCGTACATCCTCTGCCACTCCTAAACCCTGCTTGTTCTTCAGGTATAAGCCTTTCAGATTCGGCCCATTGAATAATCCTCCTTGCTAGAATACTGGTGAATAATTTGAGGATTGTATTCAAGAGGGATATTCCTCTGTAATTATCCGTATCTTTCCTGTCTCCTTTCTTGAATAGCAAATGTAGTTTTGATTTAGACCACTGCTGAGGGAGTCTCTCACTCTCCATCACTATATTAAATAGATTGAGAAGATAATGCTCCCACTCCGGAGTGAGACTTTTGAAGGTTTCGTATATAATATTGTCGAAGCCAGGAGCTTTTTGATTCTTGGATTGTTGGATGCAATATTGTAACTCTTCTAATGTTATGTTGCTTTCAAGATATGGATGAGTGACTGAGTAAAAGTGATTTTCGTAGATAGTTTTTTCCCCATAGTGTGATATAAAAAATTTGCTCCATTCTTCTATTCCTATTTCGTTAAATTGGCTTTTATATGGTTTCAGAGAATTTATAGTAGTCCAAAACTGTTTGCTATTTCTAACCTCTCTGAGATTATTTATTGTGAGTAATCGGAGTTCAATTTTCTTTTGTCTTATTAATTTCCTATATAAATTTCTGGAATGAATATACTCCTCTGTTCTCTCATTAGAAAAATTAAATCTAGTCATAGCCCTATACTTTTGTCCCAGCTCTCTCTTGGACTTTCTACAGTCCTGATCAAACCACGGTTGCTTTGCCTTGTGTTGAGAGTTCTTCAGTATTTCTTCCTGAAACATTAGCCCTGCTGTGGTCATACATTTCTCCATACATGTAATGAAGTTCTCATATAATAGATTTGCCTCTTTAGAGTTAAAGTATATTCTATTAGGGCTCAATAAAAAGCTTTTAAACTCATTTACTTTAGATTCTTCCCATTTTATTCGGATTCTAAAATTATCTGGCGCCTTATCCGTTAATTCATGTACTGGATCCAGGAGAGCATATATAGAGGGTAAGTGTAGAGAAGTACTGCAAGCCAAGTGGTCAATAGAGTCAGAGATAACTATTACATCCACATCTCCAAATATATCTAAGGTATTATGATTTATCCAGACAAGGTCTATAGTACTTCTTCCCAGGCTCGATATGAAAGTATACTTCCCAGGTCTGTCCGAAAGAGAGCGGCCATTGCATAAAACAAGACCTGAAAATTCCATCGCTTCCACCAGTAGTTTTCCTCGCCTGTTTATAATTGAATGAAGAGACAACCTTTCAGAATAAAGATTTGTTCCCTGCAAAAGTTCCTCTTCTAGGTTATTTAAATTCCCTACATGGCTATTAAAGTCCCCGTTCAAGATTAAACAAGTTGTTGGGAAATCTGAAGATATTCTCGAAATAACACCAGATAACTCCTCAAGGCAGGTTTCTATATCACATACAGGTGGGAAATAAATGTTGCCTACTGTTATCAAGGTACTATCTAGTTTTATATTGATAAATATCCAATAACGATTTTTATCCATAACGGTAACTCTCGGATTGATTTTATTGTGTACCAGAGTTAACAGGCCTCCACTACCTCTTCCTGTTTTAAATGTTTTAATAGCATTGGTGTGATATGGAGTATAGTCATGCAGCCATTGTGGGAGTGTAACGTTATCATCCGTGAGCCAGGTTCCCACGAAACACAGTATTGAGCTGTTTCTTAATACTTCACATTCGTGATTGCTTAAATTATATAAATTTTTAAAACCATTTATATTGTAAAAAATAACTTTAAAGACCTGTTTCGTTAATTTATGTCCTTTTGGAGTGATAGCAGAAGTTGTAGTAGGTTTACGTCATGAAGATTTCCCAGGATTTGACGGAATTGATGAGCTTCTGGGACGAAACTTGAATTTATCGAGCTTATCTTCAGTTTTTCTTTTCTTAGTATTTTGAATTTCGATATCTTTGGATTCTGCTTGTGTAGGATCGGAAATAGGTGTAATGATTTCACATGCAAATTCTTTAATTATATCATCCACCTCGTTAAGTCTATAATGAGTACCTCTGATTTTGAACAGCCCGTTTTTGTATGTAACAGATTGATCTACATTTTTTAGCTTGAGAATATATGAGTGTATTTTCCTTCCCTCTTCTCTCTCCTCCGGGGTTTTATCGTGGCTGATAAAAATGTTTTTATTTTTCAAAGACAGCTTGTGTTTGAATATTTGCTCTTTAAATTTATAATTGTTTAAACAAACTAATATTGGTCCTTTACCTAGCCTGATTCTGGGAATTCTCAAAATCTTTATTTCTTCACTACACTTTCCACAATTCACCGAAACGCACCAAACTTCACAACGAACTTCCTCATTACTAGGACTTGCCACTTGTTAAATCTTAGAACAATCAGTTGTGTGGAACCACTTAAAAGTTGCGATGTACGTATATGTATATATATATATATATATATATATATATATTCTATATATATATATTCTATATATATATATATATATTCTATATATATGTTATATATATATATATATATATATTCTATATATATATATTCTATATATATATATATATATTCTATATATATGTTATATATATATATATATATATATATATATATATATATATATATATTTGTCTGTTCGCGGTCTAGCACCTCGAATAATGGCCCGATTTTGATGAAATTTGGTACCAAAATTTTTCGACTAATTTGAAAGGTCAAGTTAGTTAACCGGCAGAATCCGCCCACGGGAACATGGTTTTTGGAGCGAAATTCGCGCGAAAAAATCGTTCCGCTTACTTCATATGCTTGCAAGTACTCGTTTTATAGGCTTCTTGGTCCAAGAAAACGAATGAAAGCAGTTTTAAGGCGATATCTTTAACCGTTTTCGAGAAAATTGGAAAATAGTTGTTGAATAACGTTTTTGGTTTGGGTACTTAGAATCATGGGATTCAGTTGAAAAATTTTCTGCATGTTCTAAATTCATCAAAACTAGTATGTTGAAATTTTGGTTACGTTTGGAGATAACGAAGGGTTAGAATAAAATATTTTATTAACAGACATGAAAAGTTTTGGGAACTTCGTATACTTTCATTAATATCTCGAAGACGGTTCAGAATCTAGATAAGCGGAAGGTTACCATTCGAAAGCTTACTAACTGCTCTACAAAAAAGATTCTGAAGAAAGTTTTGATTAAGCTATGTCAATCGGAGAAATAAGTGCATAAATCTTTCGTTTATTTGAACGCTTCTTTTTGTCTGTTTTTATTTCTTGTTATTTTATTATTGCTTCTAGTAGGAGTAAAACAAGATAAGAAAATGGGAGATATTTATAATTTTTCACGAAAGATGAAAACAAACTAATAATTGTATCTACTTCTCTTTTTTTTGTCTCTGTTTACCTTCGTTTTTAATTGTTTTTTTTTTTCGGTTTGCCTTAGTTTCTAATTACTCGCTGTTATTTTTATTGCATTTTTTTTTCAATAAAACACGACAAGTAATTGAGAAGCGTGTTTGTATTTTGAATTGACTTTGAGAGTCTTGCTTTAGATTGAGGAATTTCCGCTTCTAACCCGTGGGTTAGGGTGTCCCTTATATGGGCAAAACATTTTTTTTTTAGATATCGAAACGCATACTTTCTAATTCTTTTTAAATCACTGTTTTTAACCCCTTCCGTTATATAGCAAAATGATATGAAATGTTTCTATTTTATAAAAATAATAATAACAAAGAGAGTTAGTAAATAGATACTTATTTATTAAAAGTACATAAAATTACTGATTAGCAAGGACATCTTCTTCTGAAAGTCCCATTTTTATTGTCTAGATACAGATTTCTGTGCTCTTGCACGCAGCCTAGAAAATATAATTTTTACTCTTTCTTTTCAGTGATCAAACTAGGAAAATCTTGCATACGTTATACAGGTCTTCCAGCTGTATCATTGACTTCTTAAAGAAAGAACCTTCATTTTTGTCCCTAAATGGGAAACATCTTCCCACGTCGAAATGGGGTTCTGAAGGAACTTCTCATCAATTTTTAATCGAGAAAATACTTTTGTGCTCTTCACAAACTCAAAGTCACTTCATGATTTTCCTGAGAAAATAAATAGGGTAATATTATTATTACATAAGTGAAAACCGTCTTTTTGTAAGCTCATCACAACATTTGCCTTGCTTTTTTTTCATCAACTTGATCTTCTAAGAGTAATAAAAGGGCAATTTCTTCTGACAAATATCAAAGACGTTGATAAACTTCCTGAGAGCTGCTTTCTAGATCTCTTTGTCAACAGTTTCATGTTTGTTAAGCCATTTTAGAACTCACAAATCTTGATTTGTTTCGTTCACCGACAGACTACATCCAAGCCACGGTTTCACATATACAATCGCAATGAATAAACAAACGTCTTGTAGTGATCGTTTATCGTTGGTGTTAATTTTGAACTGGGACTGCAAGAAACATATTTCCAATGCATAAATAGCCCTAGCTATCCACCTAGCTTGATTCATTGCTCCAGAAGGTATGATGTCATTTAGTTTTTCCTTCTCTCCTCCTAAGAAGATAATAGATATTTCAATCAGTTCCCGATAATCGACACGTACAATCGATCTTTGCAGTTCATGATTATAAAATGTCAAACATTCTTCGATTGTTGTATTATTAAAATGTTGGGTAGCGATATCGTTGTATGTTTCAATAGCAGCAGGATTAATAGTTTCCCAGCATTCTCTAAACGTTGTGAACGGTATGAGTTCTCTAAACGGTATCGGGTATGAGTTCTACTTGTGGGTTGGTGGATTTTTGTACCGAACACACATTCCAATACAAATTCGAAAACGTGATGGCGGCAAGAAAACTAGAATAATTTCCTGTCTACTTTTTGTTCTAAACGAATATTAGCTCATTTTAATCGCCCTGTATTAAACGCAATGATATTACAGCACATGATTTATACGCTGTCATCGAATTTCCACTCATGAAGTGCTGCTGGTACCCCAGCGTTAGCTTGACTTGTCCGGAAGAGCTCGCCTGTTTGGATACAGCCAAAAGCTGTTCCCTTTCTCCAAATGAAATAACATTTAGCAGCCGGTCATCATCATTTATGAACGGTCACCATTTCGGGGTATATAACTCTTAACATTTTAAGATTTTATAGATTCTACTCTATCTTTCCTACTCTTTGAGCGAATTTGTTGAATAGACGATTTATTTATTGGTAAATCATCACAGCTAAGAACTAGTGCTTCTACTAAAGCCTGAAGTATACAGGCAGGATCCCTTATGCTTAATTGACATCTATCTGAAGCTACAACTACCTTAGGTGTGATAAAGTCTTTCCTTGGCTTTTTTCTAGTACTTCTAGAACTACCGTTTTGGCTGCTAATGTCAAGGGTTCCTCGAGGCTTTCATCAGAGCTGGTAGGTTGATCATGGTGTCCTTGCGTTTTTATAAAATCTATACAAAGAGATTTGCGCTTTTTCTAACAGTCAATTTAACTTCGCGACTGTTTAAAAAATCAGTACTTTCAAACCCTGACGATTTGATGGTAACTTTGCAGCTGTAATTTGATGTTTCACGGCACTTACTTAGAAAAAATTGTTTTTTATTGCTTCCTAATTCAACTGTCATCTTCTAAATGTAAATCAATATGCATTATAAACGAGAATAAAAGAGAGCAACTGATAAATACAGTGAGTGCACGCAGCTATTACCAACCGCAACCGTATGGACTTGTCAATGCAAGTCGGCGCGGGTTATCCTGCTCCAAATAAGGTAAACATTTATTTTTGAGTGTTTTAGAAGTAAATGAACAAAACCTATGCGTTAAAAAATCAAAACTTTGGAAAATAAGGGACACCCTACCGTGGGTGTTAACAATTTTCATGAAATAAAAAAATGTTTAGATCTATTTTAAGCTATCCAAATTACACTATGGATGAGAACGGATAAGTCTTAAGATGACGCAGTTTCTGCGAGTCGGACAATCTGCTGAAAATGTAAACATTCTCCGTGAAGAGTCAGACATCTGCTTGGGTCGAGGTACTAGACAGGCTTCAGGTAGGCTTTTATTGCACTTCATTAATCAAGATGCATCCTAGGACAGCTGACAGTTACTTTACCTGTAGGAAGTCACGCAGCCAAATGCTATAGTAGACATTTTTTTTTTGTTTTAATAATAAAGCGTTTATTAACATCTGCACAAATTATATAGCACATTGGTTAATTGTGATAAGTAAAGCCATTTTTATGATTTCACATAATGAGAATACAGAAAAAAAAAAGAAGAAAAAATAGTACATACTAAATTGAATTACAGAAACAAAAAGAAAATAATAAAAATAAATAAGTATATAAATAAATAAATCATAGCTAAAAGGAAAATAGAATAAAATTAATAACAATAAAAATAATAAATCAAAAGATAAAATAGAAGTTTGGAAGGAGCCAATCATTATTGACACTTCCTAGTTGACCGCTTTAATTACAGAGTTGATCACGAGGCCAAGATGTCTTTAGCCTCCTAGGAGGGTTTTCGGGGTGGGATTGAGAGGAGAGGGATTGAGCTCTGGGATTGGGATGAGCAGATAGTTTAGAGTGGAAGGTTAGGAATCGGGATTTAACCAATTCATGGATGAAGGGGATATTCAGATCATGATGGAGGGTTTTATTGGAAACGTAGAAAGGGGCATTAACTATTTTGCGTAGGACTTTGGAT
Source organism: Gonocerus acuteangulatus (assembly GCA_946811695.1). Lineage (NCBI taxonomy): Eukaryota > Metazoa > Arthropoda > Insecta > Hemiptera > Coreidae > Gonocerus > Gonocerus acuteangulatus. Next base: position 86,710,114 of record OX328123.1, read on the forward strand.
TGGAATGCCTGTATCCTTTGTATATTTGATCTTTTGGTTGTTCCCCACAGTTCAAGTCCGTACGTCCAAATAGGTCTGATGATGGTTTTGTATATAGTGAGTTTGTTCTGTATTGTGAGTTTTGATGAAGGTCCCAATAGTCGTCGAAGAAGTCCGTATCTCCTGATCAGTTCCTGTCTTTTCAGTCGGGTGTGTGGGTTCCAAGTGACTCTACTGTCTAGTATTAATCCCAGGTAGCGCACTTCGTTGGATACAGGAAGTTCTTGACTGGATATGTGAACTGGTGGGCAAGTCCTTTTATTGAGAGTGAATGTTATTTGGCTGCATTTCTCTGGATTCACCTTGATTTTCCACCTGTTGCACCAATCCTCAACAGAGTCTAGATGTTCCTGCAGGTGAAGGGAAGCTGTTTCGGGATCAGGGGAGGAGGAAAAGATGGCTGTATCATCAGCATATGCCGTTAAATGAGTATTTGGGTGAGTAGGAACGTCAGCGGAGTACAGAAGGTAAAGGATAGGACCGAGAATACTTCCCTGTGGTACACCAGAGGAAATAGGATGGGAACTAGATAATGTGGAACCAGATCTTACTTGGAAGGAACGGCTTGATAGGTAGGACTGTAGGATTAGGAAGTATGTGTGGAGAAGTATGCGCCGTACTTTGTATAATAACCCCGGGTGCCAAACACGATCGAACGCTTGGGCGACGTCGAGAAAGGCACTCGTGCAGTAATAGTAGAAATATAATTATATTTTGTGGTTGTATGTGGCGTAGTTGATTAAAAAATAACACTACTTTCTCATTTTCTTGTTCAATTTTATTTTGTTTAATTGCATTTAACAGTAAAATGAGTAGTTTAGTTTTTGTTAATTGCATTTAACACTAAAATGGATATGTTAGTAAAGCAAGTTAAGTAAATTAGAAACATGTTCGTAGTAGATTTTTCGTAGAGCGAAATTTGGGACGGCGGAAAGAGTAATTTCCGCTTAGAATAGTTTCTTGTGCCTTGCCGACAATCTTGCTTTTCTTTGGAATATGTGTTTACATTAAGAATGATCTAAACAAAGTAATAACTGTTTCTATTCTAAGTATACAAAATGACACTATGAATGGAACCGCGCTAAGATGACGCGGTTCCTGCGAGTCGGACTTTTAATTGATGACGCAGGTTCTGCGACTTTATTTTGTAATGCTTTCGAAATTTTTCTTTCCACTTACCATGATTTCCCAAACATTTTTGAGATATTTTTTTTTTTTTTTTTTTTATAATTTATTTATGAGCACCCCGCATTGACAGCGTTTCGACCTTTTTTCGACCTTTTTGAGATATTTAAGAAAATTCCAAAACTACTCATGCCTGTTAATAATTTTTTTTAGAAAGGATATTCTACAAATAAACGATAAAACAAAAATCATGCGCATTTTTGGCCTGTATTTTGATCTGCTACAAAAATCGCACCTGGGAGCGTATAAACGGAAAGGCCTATTATTTTTTCGCGTGAAGTTCGCCTAAAAAATAGAGTTCTGGTAAGTGGATTCTAAGCGGTTAGCGAACTCGACCGTTTGTTTTTGTCAAAGTATTATTGTACCAATGTTCATCAAAATCGGACACATACAAACACACATATACAATTTGTGCCACCAGTATTTTCGTGAGCTATGGAAGGACTATCGGTGAGAGGGAGGACACGCGCTAAAAAGTAAAGAAAATGTCCTTCAATTACTTAAATTGTTACTCTAACATAAAAAGTAGGTTCTTTAGTTCTTTGTGACGTTATACCTAAATTAATTTTATTTTCATGTAAATAGAAAAAGCGTCGTATTTTAAAGAGCGAATCTTCGTAATGATGACTCTTATTTGTCAATAAATAAATAATTATACTAATGTCTGGTCAATAGAATGAAACTATTTTCAAGGTCATATCTATCATTGGCCACATATCATCTATTCTGATGACATATCAAAATCGTTGAAACAATTAGAATTTTTGTTTTAGTTACAAAAACAAACAAATAGAGGATTAAGCTGACAATTTTTCGTTAGCAAGACGTTTGGCATTGAATTCTGGTTACTTTTTGAGTTGACGACATGGGCGTATATAAAGGGGGGCTGAGGGAGTTGCAGCCCCGAAAGTTTGTTTTGTTGGTAAAAGTTCATGTAAAAAAAAGCCTATAACAACGAAAAATGTATTCTGTATTTACCCTGGTCTACTAGGTGTCCAGAGGACCTTAAAACTCACCATTTTACACTAAAATATTTAAAATTTTCCCTACACCCCAAATGTCTAGGCGTTCTCAGCCCCCCCCCCCCCCGAAATTATTTTCTTTATACGTTAGTGGTTGACGAAATATTAGGAAAAAAATGTTTACTAATATACATGAGAGTTTTAATATTTTAATAAGTTTCTTTTTTCGTTTCTTAAAAACGGTTGAAATATTGTAAAAGGAAGAAAACCGTTTGCAAACTTACTTAAATTCTCTAAGAAAACAATTCTTACGTAATTTTTGGAAAAAAATCTCATTAAAATGAATATTTTAGTAAAACGAGGTAAGTAAATGGGAAACAGGTTTGTAATGGTTTTCCCTGCAACTCTTTTAAAAATGAGCGGATTGAGTAATTTCCGGTTAGTGGTAGGCTAATGTCAGTTTCCTGTGCATTACGGCGCCTAGAAACTCCCTATTCTTCGAGGTGCCATTGGAATAGGTTCTCAAATACTTCAGGAAAGATCAAACTGTTTTTGTTGCAACCTTTCCAAATGAGCCTAGGGACAAGAACATAAACGCGCTAAGTTATTAATTTCATCATTATGTGTCTCATACACTAAACTCCAAAAAAGGTTATGGAAATTACAATAATCATTTGTAACAGTGACAAAATTACCTGCTATATTAAGTGCCTCTTCTAGCGGACAATTCACTTTCTTCTGTGATTCCATTTTTTTCAAATTATATAGTAGAAACTAAATTAGTATAAAAGATCAATTGTCACAAATATGAAGAATTTTCGAAATTAAAATGGTCTGGAACATTACATAATATATCTAATATATTTTGAATAATTATGAATTATATTATTTATTAACTAAGAATGGAAGCGTATGATTTACTTTTTCCGGACGGAGTACGAAGACGAACTGAGGCCCTCGTGTTTTAACACTTCGCTCTTCCCAAAGAAACATTGACTTTAGATTAATAGTTTTCAAGGACGGATTAGTTATTCGTCTAGATAATTGCCAGAGTTATCAGTTCAGGACAAACATTGCTACGAATTTCACCGCGGAGAGATTCGCTCAAGAGAGATTTATCAGTCGTTTAGCGTCTTCCGATGAAGAAGGACCGCCATGAAGTATATGATTATACTAAACTACCTGATGTATCTGTAGTACTAGGGGGAACAGAACATTTGTACACTCAGACCAACTTATTAATCACACATCTCTGTTTCATGTCTTACGCAAACATCTATAAATTCTATAGTAATCCGATAATGTAGTTTTTTAATAGCTTAACTAAGGCGATTGAATTATGTATGATTCCACGGCTGGGACCCCGTTAATACGTCAGTAAATGACTTCAAGAAGGCGGAAAACTGATCATTCATGGTGACAGTAAATGGGTCAAAACTGATTGACAAAACTGTACATAACCTACGTACTTACAGAGATCGAAAGCGGCACACCAAAAACTCGCAGGCAACACTTAAATCATTGCTAATGCACAAGTTTATCCTCGTCGCCAAATTATTATGGCTCTTAGAACAATTAAGCAGACTACAGGCAGGCCTGTCAGGCCTGAACAGTCCAAGCCGGTCGCCTTAACGTGTATATATTACGGCCGGTCTGTCAGTTAAGACTGTTCAGGCGGCCGGAATATATACACGTTCTTTAAGAACAGTAACGCCACATTTTGAACGTACTCAATGTAGGATACAATAGAACCAACATAGCGGCGACAATACAAACAATATTTAGGCAGCACTTCTACGACGCGCTGTCTACAGATGTACAACAAGGATATGTAAGAACATGTAAAATGAGAACATCTGAGAATGGTAACATTGCAGGAACCGGATACGGCACGCCTGTGGTAGAAGTAATAACCCTGAGTCGGTTCCCGCCTTAATTCAATTTGAACATAATGATGAGTAAACCCCAACTCCTAATCACCCGATTTAGTTTAAGACACATCTTTCACTTTAGATAAGCACTAACCTACCTAGTTTCGTTGTAATAGAACAAAAATTACGGCCGGCATGGGACTGGTTATATTATCCTATTTTATATAGATCCGATTGAAATTTAAGAGTCATCAATGAACATGTTCTACTGTTATTTTGTATTTCATATTCATAGCTTATACTTCATTTTGATCATTCGTCGAATTATTTCTCTGCGTAAGTATACCAGCAATGAAGTATTCTAAATAATAAACGAATTTAAATCAAACAACAAAAGTCGTAATCGAGTTTTTTTACTTGCATAAGACTTATGATAAATTGTTCAAATACTAAATCTTTCACTAAATATGAATAGAATTGTTTTCCAAGGAGGTAGTTTGCTTAGGTCCGCAGAGTTGATAAGACTTCTTCAGTGTAGATTGTATTCACTGTTTATTTAGTAGCTATTTAATTTTCCTATCTAACTATTCCGTAGGCTAACAAAGTTATTAACTCATTAGGTAACGCATATAACATAACTAGGGAAATAGACGTAATGATTATTTAAAACTAAACTTATTGCCAACTAAACATGGCGAACTTCTTTTCTTATTGGAGCTCTACGAACCTACATATCCATGTTCCTACTGCTTAGCATCTACAAGCATAACTGATTCCCGTCAAAGCCTGTTGACATAACTGCGGATACCGCAAATGTGACAAAAGGCAGGGGGGGGGGATCTTCGGAAGGCCTCCCCTGCTGATCGGATCATCTTCTTCCTGAAGAACGGTTTCGATCTGCCGGCTGGACTGGCAGGCCCTGCAGCAGATTCGAAGATTAGGGGTCTGAGACATCTAAAACTGTGCCAAATGGCAGAGTAAGGGATTTTCGCGAGGCCCTCTCAGCCGAACGAAAACTAATTAAAAAGTCCGTCACGCAGGAGCTGCATAACTAAGCACTTTCCTCAAAATTTGGGCAGTGTAGACTGCTTTCCAGAATAATTTGCTTAAAATATCCTATATAAATAAAATAAAAACATGAATAGTTCTCTTTTAATTTTGTAATGAGTAACTGTTCAATTATTAATTTTGTAATTAATTTGCTTCCAGAGTTATATTTACACATGGTACCTACTACACTACTTAATAAATACAAAACAACTTCATTTTTTCGTCTTTTGATCTGACGCAGGAACAGGATACAGTCCCCCTAGTTGTAGAAAGCGCTCCTTGCGGCGGCCTAGCGAACCTACGTCTGGCGGGCTTTTCTATGGAAATATATTACAAAGTAAACCCCCCCCTTTCCGATTGACCGATTCAACTCATTTTTACAACACTTCTTTCTCATGATTTACCCATGACGTATACCGCGTTTCGTTACAATACAGCAGAAATGGTACGAGTATATTAGTACTTTAGGTCCGGAGTATACCCCCCCCCCCTCCAAATAACCCGATTTAGTTCATTTTTACAACCCATTTTTCCCTGTTGATTACCACCACGAATTCCGAGTTTCGTTGAAATGTAATAACAATTACGGCTGGTAGTGGCAAATTGGTAATGTGGGTCCGGAGTAACCCCCCCCCTCCTAATGAACCGATTTAGTTTATTTTTACAACGTATATCTCTCTTTAGATCAACATAACGAATACCGAGTTTCTTTGAAATATAACAAAAACTACGGCTGGTATGGTCAAATTAGTGTTTTGGGTCCGGGGTAAACCCCCCCTCCCGGTGGACCGATTTTGGTGGTTAACGAACTCGTTCAATCGTTTGCTAATTGAACGCTATATACCATGCATTGTGAAGAAAAAACAAAAACTCTGGCCGCTATCGTGTTAAAAGGCACACATACATATATATAGATATATATAAATTTTAACGGGAGTCATTTTCGGTGTCTACTAGGTAGGATCGATAAAGATTTGAAGAAATTTTTCAAAAATTCCGTCATGAGTGCAACCTCAATAGATACTTTCCTTCGGAGGGTGCTAAAATTACCCTTCCATTGATGGAGCGTAGTGTGCAGATATTTCAACACCACTTATCATTCAGGGATTTCTTGCTTTTGAGGGTTGGAATAATGTTCAGTCAGAACGAATAATGAAATAAAACTTTGGGAGCGTCGAGTATTAATCCAGAATTGCACAAGACACTCAAATCGCCGAGACGTATGATTAGAAGGCTTAAGAAAACTGGGAATAATTGACGGCAGCAGAATGTTCCGTCAAGTAAAACATACTGTGGATGGCATCGCCGGTTTAGTTCCCAAACAGCATATACATACAGCCGAGCATTTGAACAGCATGAGATCCTTTCTAGCATCGAAGCTGCCTTCTCTAACCTCAAGTAAGCACTTAATGTTTACCAGTCATTTGATTGCTGCAGATGACAAACATTTGGTGCAAGGTCGAAATCGGAAAGGAAAATACGTGCATGTTTGTGTGATCCTATTCCGTGTCCATCGCTTGACAAATTGCCTAGCTGCAATGGCTCACATAGGACCCGTTCAAGAAATTGTCAAGAATACAAAATAGAACAGAAAACTATGAAAATGAAGAGTAAAATGAAAAGTCAAACTTTCAAATAAGTGTGAGTTTTAGTAAATAGTACATCAAATGCCTGGAGAGGATCCTACTCCAGGGCTCTGAAAAATAATGCGGAGACTGCTCAAAGCACCATAGGATTCTTAAACATAAAAGTTAACGCTGCGTCTTAAAATCAACCTTTCACCCCCTTTTCATTTAAAAAAATTACTTTCCCTCATATCGTATAATTCTTTCCTCCCCGATCCCTCTAACCACTTCTCTTCTCCCTACAAGTTGATGCATGGGACTTGGTGAAACCCGTTCCCATATCAAACAGAGGCTCAAATGTAGCCTTATTACTACTACTGCTATTATTACTGCTTTCTTCGTCTCTCCCTTGGGCCAAAGGCAGCCTCTAGGATACGACCAACTACGTATATAGTCAACAAAGAATAACGAAAAGGGTATCTCGAAAACTCTTGGTACATGGGAGGTTACTATTCAAAACCTTACTAATTCTCTACAAATACATACTTTATTATGGGATGATCTAGTTTCGAGAGATAATTTCTAAACTGTTAGTTTCGTCCTTATGAACAGTTCTTTAAGTTTATTTTCCTCTTAATTAATTTGTAGGGAAAAAGAGATACAAGTTTGTATTATTTAGTTTATGTTCTTTCCTAAATAGGAGTTCCTAAATAAGTTTTACTCTTAAAACTTTTAAATAAAAGTTTTTTTTTAACAGTTATTTTTTAACTAATAAAATAAAAGTTTTTTTTTAGCAGTTAAATTTTAAATCTTTTTCGATAAAAAAAATAACTGTATCGATCCCTGCTCAGGAGTGTGGTTTCTGGCTGAGGAATCTGCTTAATTATCCAACCCCTGTGTGACAGACTTTTTAAAATAATAATTATAGTTTTAAATAAATGTACGCAAAACATCCTCTTCCCCATCGTCCTTGCATTTGAATTTTTAGATCGTGCAATATTCATTTGAAAAACAGTTTGCAAGGGAAATCCTTATATGCCAAGTCTAGTTACAAAGCCATGTCCCGATATTAAAACAAACTTAGGGCGCACTATCTCTATACAGAAATCTGTGCAAACAATTTATAATTTTATTTGAATAAAAATAAAATTGATTTATGGTCAGAATTCAAACTATGATTTTGTCAAAGGTGGTCTATTATGTCAACAATCATAAATGCAGGACGCTTCACTGCTTTGCCTAAAAGACATTTCACCGTTCACGGAATAAAACAAAATTGCAGGAAATTAATTATAAACAATTATATCCATGGAGTTACTAATTTAACGGGTCTCTCTGTGGTAGGGTGGATATCGTAACCAACTCCAACTTAAGGAGATGCAGCTTCGAGTCCACACTACAGTGGTTGGATTCTTCCATCCAGAAGCTAGCTGAAAACATTCCCTGCTGATGGGGGTTTCGGCATCCAGAATCTACCCTGGCACTAATGGCCTAGATAGAGATACAAAAAAAAAAAAAAAAAAAAAAAAAAAAAAAAAAAAAAAAAAAAAAAAAAATGAATAAAATAAAATAAATAAATGGAAAACTATTTAAGCGAGTTTTGTTTTAAAAAAAAATAGGTCGTTACTTATTGCTGTTATGAAGCCATGTTAAATTGTAAATCTGCCCAATTTCCACCGAATAAACATTGATATTTATTATCAACAAGTTGGATTGACAAGAGTTTCGATATAACCTTCAGCGAACCACGCGAGCGGAAACGCATAGCATAATGCCTTTTAGTGCTACGCGTTTCCGCTCGCTTTGTTCGCTCAAGGTTACGCATTTCAAAACTAGCCCACCAAAGTCGTTGATAATATACATTAATGGTCTCTCCGTGGCCATATTTGCAAAAATTCAATTGACTTCTGAGCATGCGCTTATGAGCCAGATCTTTGACCTGTGTTGTATCTAATAAGGCCGGCCATAAACGTTACGGCATACCGGTGTACAGTTGACCTGCGCAGGTAAACCGGAGCGTTTATGCCAGCCGCTGCCGGCGACATACCTGTGCAGGCGTAGTGACCTGTACAGGTAACCGGAGAAAAATCGAAATTCAATTCTTTTTACCTGCGCAGGCGAGTAGACCTGACCGTTTGTGTGAGACATCCGGCAAACCTGCGCGGGTGTGAGGTTAGTTGTGGCGAACACTGCTTGTGCTTACTTCTCTGTCTATGCGCTGCATTCGCGTGCCACTGGTCTTTTAGAACGTTCTATATTGTTTACTGTGTTAAACTCATTATGTTTCCTCGAAAACGGAACCACGAGGAATTCATTTGTTATGGTAATTCGATCCAAGGAAGTCAAACAGTCTCTTGGCCAGTACTTCTTCAAATTTAAACGATGAAAATGGAAGCGATATTGATGAAGTAAGTACATATAAACTACAACACAATTTTATAGAATTGAAAAATATTTATTAACACATTTCACAACACAAATTAGATATTACACTTCCCGGTTATATAGAACCAAATGATAATTTTAAACACTATACTATATACTAGAATTCAGTCTACTTTTTGTTTCTATACACCCGCGTGATTTGCCATGAAACTTTGCCTTCATTTACAAATCAGGAAGCGTACGCATTTCTTAGACATTTATCAGCATTAACTATGTTCCCTTAGTTAAGACTTTGCAATGGGATCATGTTTGATTCAGAGAAATCAAAATCTGGGTTAGCATTAGTGCCATCACAATGAATTCTGTGGGGGGGGGGGGGGGAATGCACAAGTTTCCTTCTCTACTTTTATTATATTTTCAGGGTCCAAATTTATTGGAGTTTGGAAGATCCGCAACCTGGCTGCAAGTATTACAAAGCTATTTTCAATGTGCCTTGCTCTTGTAACGCGGCAATTTTAAATGTCTTTGTCAGCAGAATCTAGCTGCACTTGATGAAAAGGCTTCATAATGTTTATTGTGAGAGAAAATGCGTCATCGGCTACAAATGTGCGGCACCTTTTGGGGATTTGCCTTGACATTACTCGGCTCCGGTAGGGAAAGCTCATTGTTTTTCATCAAATTTATTATTTAGAAGAACGCCGCCAATTGCGCGTATTTGTTCCAAATCCACCAGGAGGAATCGATAGATAGCATCCACTATTTTAAGAAGTACCATACTGTGTCTGCCCTTGTAATTGAAATAAAAAGATGCAGAATTTGCTGGCGGAACTATGTGAATACGTTTGCTATCCAAACAGTAAGGAAAATTCCACCGATCTTCAAATGACTTAGAAATGTCACTCCATTTTTCTCTAGAATCGGGAAACTGAAACAAATGGAAATTTATAATCAGTTCACGTGCGTATTTAATACGCTTCTATAAAACCATATTCACTTATTTATATTTATTTTTATTGATGTTAAGATCTAATAATTCTTGTTCCTTTTCAGAAGGGAACTGAAAGTACTGTCCAACAGGCTCCCCCCAGTGAAGAATCGTGCACAATGCCTCCCAATCCTGGAAGCCTTACGCAAACAAAAAAGTCCGTCACGCAGGAGCTGCATAAATAAGCACTTTCCTCAGAATTTGGGTAGTGTAGATTGCACTTCCCAAATTCTGAGGAATTTTTTTTATCCAGGTAATTTACTGTTATTTTCTGTGATATTTTTGCTGCCATTGTTTTATTTATTACTAGCTGAATACCCGTGCTTCACCACGGCCGATAAGTATTTTTTATATTGAATTAAATAAGATATGATCCAAATTAACGCTACTACATAATTTTGTACAGCTTATTATTGCACGAACTTTAAAGTTACCCAGGAAACACCATGTGGAGGTAACCGTGCTTGTTTCCGTTGGAGAGTAATAAAAAAAAAATACAACAAACGCTTAAAAGTTCGGTAAACAGAAACAAATACACGTTGAAAAGAATAAAACTAACAACTTTGAAGTTTTAAGCACTTATCTCTTCGATTGACATCGCCCCACCAAACATTACAACAGAATCTTATTGTAGAGAATTTAGTAACCTTTCGAGTAGCCGCCTTCCACTTACTACGAGTTCCCAACCGTTTTAGAGATATTTTAGAAAATATACTGAGATCCGAAAACTTTGTATCACCATTCATACAATTTTTTTCCATATACTTCGTTTCTGAATACCCAAACAGAAAATTAGTTTTGAAAAGTATTTCTATCAATTTTTCTGGTAAATGGCTACAGAACTCGCTTAAAAAATGGTTTCCTACGTTAAGGAATCTTTCGCACTAATTTCGCTCCAAAAACCATGTTCCAGTAAACGGATTCAACTGGTTAATGAACTTGACCTTTTAAATGAGAAGAAAGATTTTTGTACCAAATGTTATCAAAATCGAAACATTTTTGAGCCGATGAGGAACTTCTTAATAATTCAAACCCCCCTAAAAGTACTGACATTAATCAGGTATCTTAATTTATCATCGCCTCCTTACTGTAACATTTGAATATATAAAAAAAAACTTTCTTAGCGAGTGTTTACAATCTAAACGTATTGTCCGTGCAAAATTTCAAATTCTTGTGTCAAGTGGTTCGGGATATTACCACCTCGGGTGGGCCATCACAAGGGCGTACACTCTATGAGGAAAAAAAATCACATTTTATTTCTAGTAATTCAAGGACTGCCATCATAGTGGAAATTAACCTCAATTAAAAATAATACTATGAAATAGATAATGTACGGTAACAGCTGTTTTCTTATCGTCCTAGCAACGCTTGCTGCCTAGGCTTGCCTGCTCTAACCAACTCAAACTTTAAACCCCTCTGAAAATACTTAAAAATTCGAATATCAAAAAATCCTTTCTTAGTGAGTGCCTACGTTATATAGGGAGTGTCCATGCAAAATTTCAAAATTTTCTGTCGAGTGGTTTGGGCTGGGGGATGATAGGTCAGTGAGTCAGTGAGTGGTATTTGACAAATATATAGTAGATTGATTTTAAGCTCTTAGATTTAGTTTTTATCCAGGTTTTTGTAAAGTCTGATAATTTTTTTGTTACCTTGTTTTATTTATGGTTAAATTTTAGTTGTTGACTTAGTGCTTAAGACAAATACCTTTAATTTATCAAAGCTTCTGATATAGACACATAATTGTATTTATGTAATATGCATTTCTGGAATATTCGGTGTTACCTTCTTGTTTTATTCAGTCAACTCCTAAGGCTTGGAGTTTTTTTAAATACGGGTATAGGATTCTAGGTCTTTAATTATTGTTTTCTTTTTTGAGGATTGATGTGTCAGGGGAAGTGAGAGCAAGGACCGTGTTACAAAAAAAAAAGAAGAAAGATCTTAAAATTATCATCGCCTCCTTACTATCAAATAACGAAATTCAAGTCCAATTGGGAATAAACAAAACGAATTTCATTGATGTCAAACGAGGAGTACCCCAAAGGAGACCCTTTGACGCCAACACTCTTTATTACGGCCATTGGTCACCAATATAGAATGTGTATAGAAATGTGGGACCCGAAATTAGCTAACCGCTATGGGTATGAAGTAAATGAAAACCTTGATAGAATGATCTTTATTGGATTCGCTGACGATCAAGCAGTAACAGCGTGTAGTAAAAGTCCGACTCGCAGGAACTGCATCATCTTAGCGCGGTTCCATTCATATCCCTAGTGTCATTTTGTATACGTAGAATAGAAACAGTTATTACTTTGTTTAGATCATTCTTAATGTAAACTCATATTCCAAAGAAAAGCAAGATTGTCGGCAAGGCACAAGAAACTATCCTAAGCGGAAATTACTCTTTCCGCCGTTCCAAGTTTCGCTCTACGAAGACTCTACTACGAACATGTTTCTAATTGACTTAACTTGCTTTACTAACCTATCCATTTTAGTGTTAAATGCAATTAAAAACACTAAACTACTCATTTTACTGTTAAATACAACTAAACAAAATAAAATTGTACAAGAAAATTAGAACGTAGTGCTATTTTTTAATGGACTACGGCCTCATACAACCACAAAATATAATTATATTTCTAGTATAGCATTTGGCTGCATGACTTCCTACTGGTAAAGAAACTGTCAGCTGTCCTAGGATGCTTCTGGATTTATGAAGTGCAATAAAAGCTTACCTGAAGCCTGCCTCCTACCTCGACCCAGAAAGATATCTGACTCTACACGGAGAATATTTACGTTTTCAGTTTATTTCCTTGTGTTCTTCTACTATAGTAATAATTCTACAAATAAAATCAATTAAAAAATAAAATAAAAAACCAACAGCATAAAGGCAATTGAAAATAATCAAAAGACGTCATCGAATCTCTTTCTCTTGGCAAGCTATATTTCTAACAATAAATTGTTGTTCTTATTTTACTTAATCTGTTTTATTGCCAAATAAATTATCCAACTTTAAGCAATTAAAAAATAACAAGGGACAAAAACAGACAAAAAGAACCGTTCGAATAAACGAAATCAATTACTTCAAAGTTTAAGCACTTATTTCTCCGATTGACATCGCTTATTCAAAACTTTCTTCAGAACCTTTTTTGTAGACCATTTAGTAAGCTTTCGAATGGTAACCTTTTGCTTCCCAAGATTTTCAACCGTTTTCGAGATATTAATGAAAGTATAGTTGATGCGCCGTTAAAAACGAAGAAAAAAAATTAATGAAAGTATACGAAGTTCCCAAAACTTTTCATTATTTCTAGCAGCAAAAAATTGATCTCATTTTTTACCTATCCTGTTTTACACACAAATACATTTTCCTAACATAAGAAATTACAAAAGTAAAAATCAATAAAAAACTAAGGGAAAGAGACAAAAAGAACGACAAAAACCCGTTCATAAGAACTAAAAAGACGTATTTGAAGTTTTAAGCACTTATTTCTTCGATTGACATCACCTAATCAAAAATTGTTTCAGAATCTTTTTTGCAGAGAATTTAGAAAGCTTTCAAATAGTTTCTATCCACTTCTGAAAACTTCCCAACCGTGTTCGAGATATTAATGAAAGTATACGAAGTTCCCAAAACTTTTCATGTCTGTTCAAAAAATATTTTATTCTAACCCTTCCTTAACTCCAAACGTAATCAAAAGTTTAACATGTTAGTTTTGATGAAATTCAAACATGCAAAAAATGTTTCAACTGAATCCCATGATTCTAAGTACCAAAACCAAAAACGTTATTCAGCAATTATTTTTCCAATTTTCTCAAAAACGGTTAAAGCTATCGCCTTAAAAAGAGTGTCATTCGTTTTCCTAAGCCAAGAAGCCTATAAAACGAGTACTTGCATGCATATGAAGTAAGCGGAACGATTATTTTCGCGCGAAATTCGCTCCAATAACCATGTTCCGGTGGGCGGATTCTGCTGGTTAACGAACTTGACCTTTCAAATTAGACGAAAGATTTTTGTTCCAAATTTCATCAAAATCGGACCATTAGGGGAGACGGGAAACCGCGAAGGATTGTTTCATGAGATCAACCTTATTACTGAAATTTAAATTGATGCATAGTAGAAACATAATTTAAACGTTTTACAGATTTACAATTATCAGGGAATTTACAAAAAAGATTTAACTTTAAACAGTAATATCTCAAAATGATTATATCGTCACTTGTATCCCTTGGCTTCTCAGCCCACCATATATATATATATATATATATATATATATATATATATATATATATATATATATATATATGTGTTTGTCTTTTCGCTCTCTAGATGGGTCAACAATACCCACACCTCCACAAGCACTTTCATTTTGTTCAGTGTTTCTTGTATGTCATAGGAAACATCACGCTGTAGTAACGAAATATCATTTCTATGGAATGAAATCTCATTTATATTTCACTGTGATCTAACTGCTGTTTAAATATTTTAAAGAAAACCTTTATCTGCTTTTGAAATTTCAATAAGAATTTATAAATATGCATATAACATTATATATATATATATATATATATATATATATATATATATATATATATATATATATATATATTAAAAAAATTAATAAAAAATATTAAATGCAAAGCTAGAACCTTGAAAAAACTAAATATGATGAACAATAGAATATAAATAACAATAAAATGAAATAAATGAATTTAGCGTTACTAGTCAAGCTAAGAACAATTAAATTTTGCAAAGTCGTCAAAGGTACAATACCTCCCCCTATATATATATATATATATATATAGGGGGAGGTATTGTACCTTCCCCGGTACAAAAAGTATATTTTTCTTGCTTAGTCACGGATGGAGTGTTCCTTTTCCTTTCATCTAAGATATCCCACATCGTCATGAGGCAACCAAACTGCTTGAAACGACCCATTGCTTCTCTTAGAATCTTATCGAAGGCAGACCTTCAACGCCGTAATGTTATAATTGTGTCATGAAGTGGCTATTTATTAGTTCAAAGCTAGCTGTAAGACCCAATTTGACTTTTGTACTATTTGTAGAGTATGTAAAATCAGACTCCCTGAAATGTATAGAAAGGAAAGAAGGAATATAGGACTCCAGAAGAGACTGATACCTTATACTCGGAGCAGTATAGAGAGACAGAGCCGAGCTTTGGGCCGACCCGATTTCCCTTAGGGTTCGGCGTATTCCAGTCTTACTCCTGTATTCCTCAAAGTATTCACAATTTCATTATTTTCCTTTTTTTACGGCGTATCGAATACTGGGCCAATAGCGCCGGACTATGTACAGGGTATCACTATTTTATAATGCTAACAGCAAGTTGCCAGTATCTGAATGGTCACCTATTCAGTTGAGGCTACGTCCGACGTTGCTTAACTTTGGTTATCTACGGGTACCAGAGCGAGGATCATTTACTAATGTGCTCCTAAAGGTCGAAATGTTCGTTATATTGCAACGAAACTGGACATACACCATGCAAATTTAGAGAAAGAGGCGTGTTCAAATAATCCGCCACGCTACATTCCTGAATGACTTGTTTAACATAACCTATATAAGTACAAAAAAAAAAAAAAAATGAATATTTTTGTTCTTTTGTAATTTGTAATTAACCGGGGTTTTTTGTACGCGAGGTTTTACACTGCCTAATAAACACACAAAATCAAACATTATTGTTTACTGCTCGCAATGAATAAACCCATAATCATAACGCCGCACAATACCTGAAAACATGAGCACCTCTGTTGGTGGCCTTAACACCCAAGACCCTTCGCCATGAAATTGGCGGCTTAATTCATTTGAACATAATTCGGAGTAAACTCCAACCTCTAATGAACCTATTTTGTCCTCATTTAACAACATATCGCACTAGTATTTCCAAAGTGACACAACTAAAAAAAAAAAAACCAACTGAAAATGTTCCACTTTTGCCTATGTAGGGTTCATGGGTTGAATTCGGCCTCCCTGACCGTCCCTAGGCCAACCCAACCTTTAATTAATTTAATAATGGGTACCTTGGGTGCTAATGACTCTAGTAGTCGAAGCGGCCAAAGGGAAAATCAGGCGGCCGGAGCATAGTACTGACCACACTATCTCCCTAGTGTGCCGTATGGTCATGAATCAGATACCTCTATAGTATCTGCCCCTCAGGGCCTCTGTAGCCTGTTACGGGACTGATTTTTTTTTTTTTTTTTGCCTATGTAGGTGGCATAGCATTAAGGCTGGAAGGGTGACACAAGTGCCCACAGGTGTACAAGCTAGGTAAACACAGTGTTGATGGCTGATAAAGAAATATTCCCCATGTCTTTCATAGCCATAACTGAAAAACACTGATTTTTGAGTTGTGTCACTTTACAAGTACTATTGGCATATGTTCCTCAATGGTTTAGTATCATTCCTACCGAGTTGCAAGAAAGTAAAGATAACAGCCTGTACGGGCCAATAATTAATTTGGCACCGGAGTAAAGTCTCATTCCTGACGTACCGATTTAGTTTAGCTTTACAACAACCTTTTTCTTTAGATACCCATGATATATATCGAGTTTGGTTGCAATATTAAAAAAAAGTCCGACTCGCAGGAACTGCAGCATCTTAGCCCGGTTCCGTTCATGTCCCTAGTGCCATTTGATAAGCTTAGAAAAGAAATAAACTTTTTTTTTTTTTTTATATATATCTCGTGAAAATTGTCAAAATCCTCTCGAACATCTCGAATAAAAGTGATATAAGGCGTCAGGGATACCGACAGTAGCTAACTTTTACACAGAAGCGGAAATTACAGAATCTGGCTCTCATTCTAAAGCAAAGCTCTATAAATCAATACAAAATATGCCTAATAAAGCCTTTCTAGAGGATACAGAAGCATGGGCGTATATGAGGGGGGGGGGGGCTGAGGGGGCTGCAGCCCCTCACGAAATTTTGAATTGATGATAAAAACTTCTCGTAAAACCCTTAAAAATAAATTAAATAAGATCACTTAGTTCATAAAACATATTTTATTTTACGTGTAATAGCGTTTTAGTTGCCTAAAACTATTCCAAGCTCTAAATATTTAGTATTCCATACCCTGGAAATGGTCTCAGCCCCCCCCCGAAATTGTTTTTATATACGCCCATGTACAGAAGGATCAAGAAGAAGTACACAAGATTGAGTAGAATACCCTGCCTAATATAGCCTATATAGAATAATATGCCGAATAAAACCTATCTAGTAAATACACAAGGACAAATAAAAGTCTTGACGAATAACAAGTCAAGAAAAAAACTTTATTTAACAAAATAAAACAAAGTTTAGTTGCCCAACTACAATAGAATATTATACCTAATTAAGTCTATGGAGTAGACACAAATGGACCAAAAACAAGTCTTGTGGAATATTGTCTTTTTTCTAATTAAATACTTTTTATCAATATTTAGTATATAACCTTTGTTGAAAACTATTGATTGCTAATTGATGAATCGGTTTACAACTAAGTAGTCTTTATGAATATTTAGTATATAACCTTATGTTTGGATCTGAGTTTTTGGGGTGCTCTCCGCCTAGGCTTTGTATGTGTGTCGGCAGATACCTGGGGTATATTTACAGCTCTTGAGGATTAACTCTTAGCAGGTAAATTTCCTGCGGCCCCCTTGTTTCTACGGGCATTGAACCGCCATATTCGCTCATAGTATCTAACCGTTGTGAAGTTTATTTTTTGGATTTAGGACTTAATATACATATGTAGACTAAATCATAGCAAGAAGTAATCCTCCGTCGTCGGTTCTTAACTATGTAGACTCGCTAATGTTATCCAATCTTAGATACATCGTATTTAAAATCCACAGCAAAAACACGACATTTCATCAGAATCCCCTGCTGAATAAAACTTATATAGAATAATATGCAAAATAAAGCCAATCTAGTGGATAAAAATACAGGAAAAAAGCCATTCGTGATGGTAGAAAATCTTAAAAGTATTTCGCTCAGAAATCTCCGAAATATTGTCACTAATTTTACGTATCCTGTTTTATAGCCAAATAGATTTATATTCTGTAATCAATAAGAACAACCTACTAACAATAAAAAACTATGGGTAACAGATGAAAATAGGGAATACCAAGAATAATTCTAAAGAACGAAATCAACACCAGTACTGTAATCTAGATATTCATACGGCATCTTCGAATTCTAACAAACAAAATATTGATTCTAATTATACGTATCCTGTTTTATTGACAAATACATTTGACTACTATAAGCAATTAAAAACACTAGGGAATATGCCAAAGAACTCAGAGTAGGAGCCTCGACAGTTTCATTTGAAGGAAATCGACAAATCCAAAACTGACATTTCATACGGTACAGCCTGATATATTTTTAACAATGAATTGTTTTTCTTATTTTAATTAATCTGTTTTATTGTCAAATACATTATCCAACTTTAAGCAATTAAAAAATAACAAGGAATAAAAACAAACAAAAAGAACCGTTCGAATAAACGAAATCAATTACTTCAAAGTTTAAGCACTTATTTCTCCGATTGACATAGCCTAATCAATAAAAAGTCCGATTCGCAGGAACTGCGTCATCTTAGCGCGGTTCCGTTCTTATCTCTAGTGTTTATGAAGGCATAGAATAGAAACAGTTATTACTTTGTTTAGATCAATAGCGAAACAGCTATCCAAATGAAATCTCAAACAAACCAGTCTTCAAAGGTCTTGATTTACAATCTTACCTGTATGGGTCAGCTATACCATAAGTCGGGCAGAAAGGCCTCCGCTCAGAGGCATTTGGAAAGCCTTGGGATCTCTCTCTTTGAACGCTACATTTCTAACAATAAATTGAACTTCTTATTTTACTTAATCTGTTTTATTGTCAAATACATTATCTGACTATAAGCAATTTAAAAATAACAAGGAATAAAACAGACAAAAAGAACAGTTCGAATAAGCGAAATCAATTACTTTAAAGTTTTAAGCACTTATTTCTCCGATTGACATCGACTAATCAAAACTTTCATTAGAACCATTTTTGTAGAGCATTTAGTGAGCTTTCTAATGGTCATCTTCCGTTTCCCAAGATTCTCAACCTTTTTCGAGATATTAAGGAAAGTATACAAAGTTACCAAAACTTTTTATGTCTGTTAATAAAATATTTTATTCTAACCCTTCCTAAACTCCAAACGTAACAAAAATTTCAACATATTAGTTTTAATGAATGTAGAACATGCAGAAAATGTTTCAACTCAATCCCATGATTCTAAGTACCAAAATCAAAGAGAAAAAGAACAGTTCGAATAAGCGAAATCAATTACTTTAAAGGTTTATGCACTTATTTCTCCGATTGACATCGCCTAATCAAAACTTTCTTTAGAACCATTTTTGTAGAGCATTTAGTGAGCTTTCTAATGGTCATCTTCCGTTTCCCAAGATTCTCAACCTTTTTCGAGATATTAAGGAAAGTATACAAAGTTACCAAAACTTTTTATGTCTGTTTATAAAATATTTTATTCTAACCCTTCCTAAACTCCAAACGTAACAAAAATTTCAACATATTACTTTTAATGAATGTAGAACATGCAGAAAATGTTTCAACTCAATCCCATGATTCTAAGTACCAAAATCAAAGAGAAAAAGAACAGTTCGAATAAGCGAAATCAATTACTTTAAAGGTTTATGCTCTTATTTCTCCGATTGACATCGCCTAATCAAAACTTTCTTTAGAACCATTTTTGTAGAGCATTTAGTGACCTTTCTAATGGTCATCTTCCGTTTCCCAAGATTCTCAACCTTTTTCGAGATATTAAGGAAAGTATACAAAGTTACCAAAACTTTTTTATGTCTGTTAATAAAATATTTTATTCTAACCCTTCCTTAACTCCAAACGCAACCAAAATTTCAACATATTATTTTTAATGAAAGTAGAAGATGCAGTAAATGTTTCAACTGAATCCCATGATTCTAAGTACCCAAACCAAAAACGGAATTCAAAAACTATTTTTCCAATTTTCTCGAAAACGGTTAAAGCTATCGCCTTGAAAATGGTTTCATTCGTTTTCCTAGCCCAAGAAGCCTATAAAACGAGTACTTACAAGCTTATGAACTCAAAAACGTAAGCGTTACGATTTTTTTCTGCGCGAATTTCGCCCCAAACGCCATCTTCCAGTGGGCGGATTTTTCTGGTTAACGAACTTGACCTTTCAAATTGGACGACGGATTTTTGTACTAAATTTCATCAAAATCGGACCATCAGGGAAGCCAGAAATGAGCGAACAGACAAATATATATATATATATATATATATATATATATATATATATATATATATATATATATATAAATAAATATATACATATATATATATATATATATATATATATATATATATATATATACAAATTTGAACCACCGTTATTTTCGGTCTCTAGGGGTTCTGAAACGCGAAATTTTCTAGTCGGCACTTCCGGATTGTTTCATTGTATCAACCCTATAAGCGGGGTTCCTCCCTATGGGGGAGGGAGGAACCGCGCTAAAAGAACAGTTCGAATAAGCGAAATCAATCACTTTAAAGTTTTAAGCACTTATTTCTCCGATTGACATCGCGTAATCAAAACTTTCATTAGAACCTTTTTTGTAGAGCTCTTAGTAAGCTTTCTAATGGTATTCTTCCGTTTCCCAAATTCTCAACCTTTTTCGAGATATTAAGGAAAGTATACAAAGTTACCAAAACTTTTTTATGCCTGTTAATAAAATATTTTATTCTAACCCTTCCTTAACTCCAAACGCAACCAAAATTTCAACATATTAGTTTTAATGAAAGTAGAACATGCAGTAAATGTTTCAGCTGAATCCCATGATTCTAAGTACCCAAACCAAAAACGGCATTAAAAAATTATTTTTTCAGTTTTCTCGAGAACGGTTAAAGCTATCGCCTTGAAAATGGTTCCATACGTTTTCCTAGCCCAAGAAGCCTATAAAAAGAGTACTTACAAGCTTATGAACTCAAAAACGTAAGCGTTACGATTTTTTTTGCGCGAATTTCGCCCCAAACGCCATCTTCCAGTGGGCGGATTTTGCTGGTTAACGAACTTGACCTTTCAAATTGGACGACAGATTTTTGTACCAAATTTCATCAAAATCGGACCATCAGGGAAGCCAGAAATGAGCGAACAGACAAATATATATATATATAAATTTGAACCACCGTTATTTTCGGTCTCTAGGGGTTCTGAAACGCGAAATTTTCTTGTCGGCACTTCCGGATTGTTTCATTGTATCAACCTTATAAGCGGGGTTCCTCCCTATGGGGGAGGGAGGAACCGCGCTAAAAGGATTCAAAACTTAGTTGTGTGAAATAACTTCAGCATTGGTTCTGGAATGCTGGGCATATTACTTAGGCCATTAGCGAACACTTTTCCTACTGAAGAATTTAAATAAATTTCACAATGGAATACTACTAATCAGCTTACGCTATAGTTCTGATAGACTGGTTAAAAATGGGCTTTGTGCCAACAGGGGATAATTGGTTAAAATTCCTGAAGAAGATAATGTTTTTTTCCAGCTAAAGGCTCGGGTGGTTTAAATATACTACTTTCTGTCTGTCTCGCGAAGGAATTTCGTGCTTAAAGTAAATTTAGTGCAGAGTAAAAGCGGAATGAGCACACCCATAATAAGAAATACAGTAATAACGGCGAGTGTACAAAGTACTTTGATAAAACTCAACTCGGATCCTCGTAATCTGTGTAATGTCTTAAATCGGTTTGTTGAATTACTTCAGAGATCCATTAATTTCCCACTCCTGCACTTCAATGTGAAGAAATAAACCTACAACAGGCATGGGCGTATATAGAAAATAATTTCGGAGGGGGCTGGGAAAATTTGGGAGGGGGGCTGAGACCATTTCCGGTGTATGGAATACTCTTCCAATAGATCTTGGAAGAATTTTAGCCAACTTAAACGGTATTACACCCAAAATAGAATATGTTTTATAAACTAAATGATCTTTTTTAATTAATTTTTAAGGGTTTTATGAAATTTTTACCGATCAAATCTAAATTTCGGGGGGGGGGGCTACAGCCCCCTAAGCCCCCCCCCCCTTATATACGCCCATGACAACAGGATGTCTGACAAATCAACTACTCTTAAGTAATTTCTGTAGCTTTAATTTCACAAACATGGTTGTTTTCTACACTCTGTAGAACGACAAGAGGTTTTCGTTGTGTGGTTTCTACTGGTGATAGTGCTAATTGTCTAATCATGATATTCTTTCTTTCTTTTTTTCTCTCAGCCCTTCTTTCTGACGAAAACAGTTTATAACCATTATTATACAGAGCCTTTCGTTTACTGAAAACATCGCTTTTAAGCATTTAAGTTGTCTCGCTTTGCCTTTCTTAAACAAAAGCTAAAACTAAATGATTTTTTTGTGCACGAAATTTCAGAGAGGAGTAAAATAGTTTTGCAAGAGATGCATATTCTCTGTCTGTGCGCTTATTTCAGATTTCACCCAGTTTTGCAGAGGATTTCCCATCATATAAAAACTCATTGATTCAGAATATACTCTTAAATCAAGGAATAAGAAGGACTGCGGCTCTCGTAGGGAGAAAAGGCCATAAGAAGCAAATAAGAATGTTTCATTCTCAGAGATATTCTATTGCTGTGGGTCTTCCTCTTCACGGTCAGAATCCCTAGGTTTTCGCACAGATTCCTATCCCATTCCTGTTTTACTCCCCCGCAAATAACTGAGTAAGTCTACTGTGCGTGATAAGCAACCCAGCTTCTTAGTAAATTAAGAACGTTTATGGACATTTCAGAGCTTTAAAAACTACGTTGGGCCACATATTAACAAAAAGAAGGCCCTTTAATGATTTTAGAGTGACTGATACGGCAGTTTCTTGTGGAGGAACTGCTCTCTTGAAGGTCAACAGGTTGATTTACTGGTCAACCTACCGTAGAAAGCTTTTGACTACCGCAATAGAGTGTATTTTCATGAATTATATATGCAATGGGCTAAGCCATTTCTTTCAAGGGTTATAGAGTCAGTAGTTCGGAGGGTATTATGAGGAAAACAAAATCCTTGGAAAAAGGAAAGCTTACATATTTTCCCGGCCAATATATCATGTCAATAAGAAAATATTAGAACCTCCAAATCTTAGGATCAACAGCTCTGACATTGCAAACAAGGAGAGCGCTCGCTTTTTGGGGCTTATATTTGACAAATCACTGAATTGGAGCAAACATATTAAATATCTAAGAAATAACTGCATGAGATCACTAAATCTACTAAAATGTTTATCCAACACAGCCTGGGGTGGAGACAGAAGAACCATGATGACCTTATACCGCAGCTATATTAGATCTAAACTGGACTATGGGTGTATTGCCTATGGAACAGCTTCCCCTCGAATATTGAACATGCTCAATAGTATTCACCATACTGGCTTGAGAATAGTTACCGGTGCTTTCCGATCCAGTCCTGGGCTCAGCTTATGTGCTGAAGCAGGAGAACTACCTTTGGATTTTAGAAGAAATCTCCTCTCGCTCTCATTCTATTATACAGTTATTGCATCTCCACATCATCCACTTAATGAATACTTCTCGCCCAATTATAATCTTACAAATATTAATCACCAAAGAACCAAGCTTAGGACCTCATTTCCCAGAAGAATCAAAATTATGCTAGATGAACTTAATTTAAGTTCACAAGATCTAATGCACAACTGTATTTCAACTAAAGAACCATGGAAATTACCTTTGCCTAAAATTAATTTATCACTAACTAAATACATTAAGACAACCACCCCTCCAGTAATATTCCAAAAAGAATTCATAAGATTAAAGAAACTACTTCCACCTTCTACATGCATCTTCACAGATGGATCCAAGGACATTTCAGGAGTTGGAGCAGCCTTTCTTTCTGAATCCAGGACACACATGTTCAAACTCTTGCCAATATGTACTTCCTTTACAGCAGAACTATTAGCAATATATAAAGCACTTTCCATTGTTATCCCCCCTAATAGAACCATTGCAATATTTTCTGACTTGTTATCAGCCCTACTGGCAATTAGAAACATATATTCCGATCACCCACTCGTTGTAAATATACTTGAGTGTTTAGAGTCATTAGCAAAAGATAATATATCCATTATATTTGTATGGATCCCTGGGCATTGTGGGATTGATGAAAATGAAGAAGTAGACAAAGCTGCAAAACAAGGAATTAATGACGGTATCATTTATAAACAAATTCCAGTGTTAGATATCCATGCGCACATAAAGTCAGTAATATGGAATTCCTGGCAAAATTTTTGGTATTTGCAAAATAGTAACAAATTAAGAGAAATTAAAAGAGAAGTTAGACCTTGGAAATCGTCCTTCATGGAAAACAGAAGAGAAGAGGTGGTGCTCTCTCGACTGCGCATAGGGCACACACGAATGAGTCACAGACATTTGATGTGTAGAGAAGAACAGGCCATATGTGAGAGTTGTGGAGTCCCTCAAACCGTTAAGCACATTCTAACTGAATGCCAAAAATTTAAAAAGGAAAGAGATGAAGTCCAACTACCTGTACATTTGGATGAAATACTAGGCAACGGCGCAACAAATATAAATAAATTAATGAAATTCTTGAAATCCAGCAAATTAATTTCCAAAATATAAGTTTTACATTTCTATGATATATCCCATTAGTAGATAAAATTGAAAGTGGACTAAATGAACATTTAATTTTCTTATTATGAAATTAAATAAATGTAGCAATTGTGAAAAAAAAAAAAAGAATGAATAATTTACAACTGAGAGAGAAACAAATATTTGCTCCTTCTGAAAGTGTTTCCTGAATACATGTGCCTGTGGCAAGGTCATCGTCCAGAACTACATTCGAGGCATTAATGACCCAAGGGGTTGACAAGCCTTAAAAGAAAGAAAAAAAAAAAAAAAAAAAAAAGACTTGCTTTAATATCCACTTCATTCAGAGAGGAAGCCTAAAGATCATTTTGTCTAGGTAAAAATTGCACTTCTTTTATAGAGCTTGACCGATTATCTGAACTATAAAAGGTTTTCTGGTTAAAGAAAGGAGCTTCCTTAATACCGTTTGTAAATAATTATTTTCCTTTTGGAAACAGCATTTCTCTTTGAATCCCTCAAAATTTCTACTACCCTTTTCTCACTCAAAAAAATATTTATGAAATATTGCACCTCTGTAAAAAAAAACCTTGGCTTTATATTCCACCAATACCTTTCCTGGGAAAAACATTTTTCCTAAATTACATTTCCATCAATATCTAACCTTAGACAGTTCAACTCGCTGTAAACCCCTCATTATCCCCCAGTTCAACTTAATGAACCCCCAGTTCGATTATTAGATGAACGGTGGATCTTCTGGTTATCTCAATACCTAACTCAAATGCACCATGAAGTGTTACATCCAATCTGTAATTTAAATCCCCAGAGATTTTCTCACATCATACTTCTACCCCGAACTAAATTGGGTCTTCCCTCTTTATCCTCGCCAATATTAACTTGGCTCAGTCCTTTACCAAGTCACCCGACCTTAAGTCATCTTTCAAACCTTCTAAATTCAACTCTCCTCCTCCCCCCCCCCCATTGCCCATCTTTTTTGCAATCTCTATATTCCCTCCTTTGTAGACCTTTATTTTAAGACGTCATTCATTATAACTGTAAAATTATGCCTAAGGGACATGTTTCATGCATTAAGCGTGAAAAGTTTTGCTAAATTTCATGTCAAAATTCGATTTTATGTAAAATAATAGACTATTTTTTTTTATTTGATTTTTTTAGGCCTCCTACACGAGTACAGATGCCCCACTTTTAGGAAAGCTTGCCTAATAATATGAAAGTCCATTCTCATTAAGTTGAGATCTGTTACTGATTAAGTATAGATTCACCTCCAGTTTTGAAAAACAATTATATAATATGAAATAGTCGTCTTTCCATTGGCTGAGCAGCTGTATGGCCCAACAGGCATTTTGTTGATAGGAATGTACCATTGAGATAAAAGTCAGGAATTGTAAAATCTGGACTTTAATGTATGTGAGAAGCGGAAGAAATCTCTAATCCTCTTTTGAGAAGAAACCAGCTACTTGAATGAATAATGCAAAAATGCAATGAAAAAAAGAATTGCAGGACAGAGGTCTCTGTAACGACTGAGCTCAAGTTGCAAAAGATGACAGTGGAGAGCACATTGAAATACATTTCATCAATACAGAAGTATTAGGTAAAATTATTGCGTTTTATTTTTTTCATAATGCCCACATTAAAGATTCTATGTTATAAATAAATAGTGTTGTTTAGTAATTAATTTATTACAGCTAAGCCCAAGTCAAACAAAACATTAAATAACAAATTTGTAAAGATTTATAGTAAATCTTCCTGCTTGAAACATAGGTGAGCAGAGTCTTAAGGCTTCATCTAGATAAAATCTCTAATTCCTCTAGAATTTTTTTAATAAAATAAGAACACTTAATAGCATAAGGCATACTTCCTATAGTTTACAGAACAAATTGTAAATTTTCATAGAATACATTTTATTATCACCAAGAATATCAAGTAATATAATAAAATTGGATGAATTTAAATCAATTTGTGACTTTCCTTAGTTTCTAGGAAAATTTCAAAGGTTCAACCCACATCAAATATTTTATTTTCATAAATTAATCATGCGTTATAGGAATTTATTTATTTAAATTTTAACATCCATTGTTATTATTATTTTCTAGCCAGGATAGGGCTAATGCCTTTTCATTTTTCTAGAGAGGGCCAAAGCTTTCTACAGTGAACCATGTCATCTCGTCTGAGAAATGCATTAGTAATAAGTCCTTTTTTTTCTTTGTTATAAAGAAAAGCCACCAACCCATAGTGGGAATCAAACCCCCGACCCTTGGCAAGAAGTGTTAAGTGCTCACGCCTTAACACTCAAATTTAGGAATTTATTCATTACAGTAAAGAACAGAAGATCGAATTTCACATCACATGATTGTTTCATGAGAGTTGAGGCAAATTTATGCATGCTCGGTAATAAAGTTAAACTTTTAGCTGGTTTAACTTTTAGCTGGTCATTTAAAAAGCTGGTTACGCTTTTTAAATGAGGCAGTTTTTCTAATAGTGGGTTGTCTGTAATTACATAGAAGGCTGAAAACAAATCAAGAAAAATTCTTGATTCCATATAAAATAGAAATTAGCATAATTTGGCAGTTAGAACACTTTCAAATGCTTTTAACCAAGAGGAATTCTATTTGTTTTTTTAAGGCGATTTCACCTAGTACACTAAGGTACAACTGGCGATTAATTAATATAAGACAATATTTTTTTTTATCACCTCCTAACAAACAGAATCATGAAAATCTTTAAAGCATAAAACTTCAATTTAGTCATCCTTTGTACTGAATCGGGCCATAGCCTAAATACGTTGATGCATATTGGTCAACTAGTATCACCTACTTAACTTTTGGAACTTGAATACAGAACATCACATACATTAATTGAATAAGCTATTAGAATGTACAATTTTCTAAATGTTGCAACAATTCCAACAAAAACGTTATCGATCAAAAGCTTAAATAAATATTCGATACCATTTAAAAATCCCTTACAACGTAACAAGATTATATTCAATTATTTTCCCACGTCCAAATACCCTACAGAGAAGTTGGGTATATATACAAGTGACCAGTAATGATAATATGGTAAAATAACAAATAAAAAACTATTTCAACTCAGAATTTGAAAACTATGTGGTATTTTTTCACTGAATTAGGCTTTCAAACACCATTAACATAATCTGTATCGCTTGCATTAATAGCATAAAAACATTATCCCACATCCAAACACTCTACAGAGAGGTTGGGTACATACACAGTTCATTTAAAGTGACCAGTAATGATAACGCGGAAAAATATCAAATAAAAATCTACTTCAAACCAGAATTTAAAAACTAGCTGGTCTTTCTTCACTAAATTAGGCCTTCAAACGCCATTAAAATAATATGTATTGCTTGTAATAATAGCATACAAATATTTTCCCACACCCAAACACTCTACGGAGAGGTTCAGTACATCACACAGTTCATATAAAGTGACCAGTAATGATTATGTAATAAAATATCAAATAAAAAACTATTTCAACCGAGAATTTAAAAACTAACTAGTCTTTTTTCACTGAATTAGGCTTTCAAACGCCATTAAAATAGTATGTATTGATAACATAAAAATATTTTCCCACATCCAAACACTCTACGGAGAGGTTGGGTACATATACAGGTCATTTAAAGTGACCAGTAATGATAAAGCGATAAAATATCAAATAAAAATCTATTTCAACCCACAATTTGAAACTAACTGGTCTTTTTTCACTTAATTAGGCCTTAAAAATTATATGTATTGCTTGCATTAATAGCATAAAAACATTATCCCACATCCAAACACTCTAAGGAGCGGTTGGTTACATATACAGATCATTTAAAGTGGCCAGTAATGATTATGTAATAAAATATCAAATAAAAAACTATTTCAACCCAGAAATGAAAACTAACTAGTCTTTTTTCACTAATTAGGCTTTCAAACGCCATTAAAATTATATGTATTGCTTGCATTAATAGCATAAAAACATTATCCCACATCCAAACACTCTAAGGAGAGGTTGGTTACATATACAGATCATTTAAAGTGGCCAGTAATGATTATGTAATAAAATATCAAATAAAAAACTATTTCAACCCAGAATTTGAAAACTATGTGGTATTTGTTCACTCAATTAGGCTTTCAAACGCCATTAAAATTATATGTATTGCTTGCATTAATAGCATAAAAACATTATCCCACATCCAAACTCTCTACGGAGAGGTTGGGTACATATACAGTTTATTTAAAGTGACCAGCAATGAAAACACGGTAAAATATTTAATAGAAATCTACTTCAACCCAGAATTTAAAAACTAGCTGGTCTTTTTTCACTAAATTAAGCCTTCAAACGCCATTAAAATTATATGTATTGCATGCATTAATAGCATAAAAACATTATTCCACATCCAAACAAACTACGGAGAGGTTGGACACATATACAATTCATTTAAAATGACCAGTAATGATTATGTAATTAAATATCAAATAAAAAAATATTTCAACCCAGAATTTGAAAACTAACTGGTCTTTTTTCACTGAATTAGGCTTTCAAACGCCATTAAAATAGTATGTATTGATAACATAAAAATATTTTCCCACATCCAAACACTCTACGGAGAGGTTGGGTACATATACAGTTCATTTAAAGTGACCAGTAATGATAATGTGGTAAAATAACAAATAAAAAACTATTTCAACCCAGAATTTGAAAATTAACTGGTCTTTTTTTCACTGAATTAGGCTTTCAAACACCATTAAAATTATATGTATTGCTTGCATTAATAGCATAAAAACATTATCCCACATCCAAACACTCTACGGAGAGGTTGGGTACATCACACAGTTCATATAAAGTGACCAGTAATGATTATGTAATAAAATAAATAAAAAAGTCCGACTCGCAGGAACTGCAGCATCTTAGCGCGGTTCCGTTCATGTCCCTAGTGCCATTTGATAAGCTTAGACAAGAAATAAACTTTTTTTTTTTTATATATCTCGTGAAAATTGTCAAAATCCTCTCGAACATCTCGAATAAAAGTGATATTAAGGCGTCAGGGACACCGACAGTAGCTAACTTTTACACAGAAGCGGAAATTAAAGAATCTGGCTCTCATTCTAAAGCAAAGCTCTATAAATCAATACAAAATATGCCTAATAAAGCCTTTCTAGAGGATACAGAAGCATGGGCGTATATGAGGGGGGGGGCTGAGGGGGCTGCAGCCCCTCCCGAAATTTTGAATTGATGAATAACAAGACAATATTTAGTATATAACCTATTTTTGGATCTGTGTTTTTGGGGTGCTCTCCGCCTAGGCTTTGTATTTGTGTCGGCAGATACCTGGGGTATATTTACAGCTCTTGAGGATTAACTCTTAGCAGGTAAATTTCCTGCGGCCCCCTTGTGTTCTACGGGCATTGAACCGCCATATACGCTCATAGTATCTAACCGTTGTGAAGTTTATTTTTTGGATTTAGGACTTAATATACATATGTAGACTAAATCATAGCAAGAAGTAATCCTCCGTCGTCGGTTCTTAACTATGTAGACTCGCTAATGTTATCCAATCTTAGATACATCGTATTTAAAATCCACAGCAAAAACACGACATTTCATCAGAATCCCCTGCTGAATAAAACTTATATAGAATAATATGCAAAATAAAGCCAATCTAGTGGATAAAAATACAGGAAAAAAGCCATTCGTGATGGTAGAAAATCTTAAAAGTATTTCGCTCAGAAATCTCCGAAATATTGTCACTAATTTTACGTATCCTGTTTTATAGCCAAATAGATTTATATTCTGTAATCAATAAGAACAACCTACTAACAATAAAAAACTATGGGTAACAGATGAAAATAGGGAATACCAAGAATAATTCTAAAGAACGAAATCAACACCAGTACTGTAATCTAGATATTCATACGGCATCTTCGAATTCTAACAAACAAAATATTGATTCTAATTATACGTATCCTGTTTTATTGACAAATACATTTGACTACTATAAGCAATTAAAAACACTAGGGAATATGCCAAAGAACTCAGAGTAGGAGCCTCGACAGTTTCAAGACATTTGAAGGTAATCGACAAATCCAAAGCTGACATTACTTCAAAGTTTAAGCACTTATTTCTCTGATTGACATAGCCTAATCAAAAATTGTTTCAGAATCTTTTTTGTAGAACATCTAGTAAGCTTTCGCATGGTAACCCTGCGTTTACCAATATTCCTAACCGTCTTCGAGATATTAGGGAATGTATACGAAGTTCCCAAAACATTTCATGTCTGTTAATAAAATATTTTATTCTAATCCTTCCTTAGCTCCAAACGTAACCAAAATTTTAAAATATTAGTGTTGATGAAATTCAAACATGCAGAAAATGTTTCAACTGAATCCCATAATTTTAAGTATCAAAATCAAAGACAAAAAGAACAGTTCGAATAAGCGAAATCAATTACTTTAAAGTTTTAAGCACTTATTTCTCCGATTGACATCGCCTAATCAAAACTTTCATTAGAACCTTTTTTGTAGAGCATTTAGTAAGCTTTCTAATGGTATGCTTCCGTTTCCCAAAATTCTCAACCTTTTTCGAGATATTAAGGAAAGTATACAAAGTTACCAAAACTTTTTTATGTCTGTTAATAAAATATTTTATTCTAACCCTTCCTTAACTCCAAACGCAACCAAAATTTCAACAGATTAGTTTTAATGAAAGTAGAACATGCAGTAAATGTTTCAACTGAATCCCATGACTCTAAGTACCCAAACCAAAAACGGCATTCAAAAATTATTTTTTCAGTTTTCTCGAAAACGGTTAAAGCTATCGCATTGAAAATGGTTCCATTCGTTTTCCTAACCCAAGAAGCCTATAAAACGAGTACTTACAAGCTTATGAACTCAAAAACGTAAGCGTTACGATTTTTTTTGCGCGAATTTCGCCCCAAACGCCATCTTCCAGTGGGCGGATTCTGCTGGTTAACGAACTTGACCTTTCAAATTGTACGACGGATTTTTGTACCAAATTTCATCAAAATCGGACCATCAGGGAAGCCAGAAATGAGCGAACAGACAAATATATATATATATATATATATATATATATATATATATATATATATATATATAAATAAATATATACATATATATATATATACAAATTTTAACCACCGTTATTTTCGGTCTCTAGGGGTTCTGAAACGCGAAATTTTCTAGTCGGCACTTCCGGATTGTTTCATTGTATCAACCCTATAAGCGGGGTTCCTCCCTATGGGGGAGGGAGGAACCGCGCTAAAACTATTTCAACCCAGAATTTGAAAACTAACTGGTCTTTTTTCACTGAATTAGGCTTTCAAACGCCCTTAAAATAATATGTATTCATAGCATAAAAAGATTTTCCCACATCCAAACACTCTACGGACAGCTTGGGTACATATACAGTTCATTTAAAGTGACCAGTAATGATAGTGTGGTAAAATAACAAATAAAAAACTATTTCAACCCACAATTTGAAACTAACTGGTCTTTTTTCTCTTAATTAGGCCTTAAAAATTATATGTATTGCTTGCATTAATAGCATAAAAACATTATCCCACATCCAAACACTCTAAGGAGAGGTTGGTTACATATACAGATCATTTAAAGTGGCCAGTAATGATTATGTAATAAAATATCAAATAAAAAACTATTTCAACCCAGAATTTGTAAACTAACTAGTCTTTTTTCACTGAATTAGGCTTTCAAACGCCATTAAAATTATATGTATTGCTTGCATTAATAGCATAAAAACATTATCCCACATCCAAACACTCTACGGAGAGGTTGGTTACATATACAGATCATTTAAAGTGACCAGTAATGATTATGTAATAAAATATCAAATAAAAAACTATTTCAACCCAGAATTTGAAAACTAACTAGTCTTTTTTCACTGAATTAGGCTTTCAAACGCCATTAAAATTATATGTATTGCTTGCATTAATAGCATAAAAACATTATCCCACATCCAAACTCTCTATGGAGAGGTTGGGTACATATACAGTTCATTTAAAGTGACCAGTAATGATAATGTGGTAAAATAACAATTAAAAAACTATTTCAACCCAGAATTTAAACTAACTGGTATTTTTTCACTTAATTAGACCTTAAAAATTATATGTATTGCTTGCATTAATAGCATAAAAACATTATCCCACATCCAAACACTCTAAGAAGAGGTTGGTTACATATACAGATCATTTAAAGTGGCCAGTAATGATTATGTAATAAAGTATCAAATAAAAAACTATTTCAACCCAGAATTTGAAAACTATGTGGTATTTGTTCACTCAATTAGGCTTTCAAAGGCCATTAAAATTATATGTATTGTTTGCATTAATAGCATAAAAACATTATTCCACATCCAAACACTCTACGGAGAGGTTGGGCACATATACAATTCATTTAAAATGACCAGTAATGATTATGTAATTAAATATCAAATAAAAAACTATTTCAACCCAGAATTTGAAAACTAACTAGTCTTTTTTCACTGAATTAGGCTTTCAAACGCCATTAAAATTATATGTATTGCTTGCATTAATAGCATAAAAACATTATCCCACATCCAAACACTCTACGGAGAGGTTGGTTACATATACAGATCATTTAAAGTGACCAGTAATGATTATGTAATAAAATATCAAATAAAAAACTATTTCAACCCAGAATTTGAAAACTAACTAGTCTTCTTTCACTGAATTAGGGTTTCAAACGCCATTAAAATTATATGTATTGCTTGCATTAATAGCATAAAAACATTATCCCACATCCAAACTCTCTACTGAGAGGTTGGGTACATATACAGTTCATTTAAAGTGACCAGTAATGATAATGTGGTAAAATAACAAATAAAAAACTATTTCAACCCAGAATTTAAACTAACTGGTCTTTTTTCACTTAATTAGACCTTAAAAATTATATGTATTGGTTGCATTAATAGCATAAAAACATTATCCCACATCCAAACACTCTAAGGAGAGGTTGGTTACATATACAGATCATTTAAAGTGGCCAGTAATGATTATGTAATAAAATATCAAATAAAAAACTATTTCAACCCAGAATTTGAAAACTATGTGGTATTTGTTCACTCAAATAGGCTTTCAAAGGCCATTAAAATTAT
This sequence comes from Gonocerus acuteangulatus, assembly GCA_946811695.1. Lineage (NCBI taxonomy): Eukaryota > Metazoa > Arthropoda > Insecta > Hemiptera > Coreidae > Gonocerus > Gonocerus acuteangulatus. The sequence continues at coordinate 86,743,945 of OX328123.1, forward strand.
ATGTATTGTTTGCATTAATAGCATAAAAGCATTATCCCACATCCATACACTCTATGGAGAGGTTGGGTACATATACAGTTTATTTAAAGTGACCAGCAATGAAAACACGGTAAAATATTAAATAGAAATCTACTTCAACCCAGAATTTAAAAACTAGCTGGTCTTTTTTCACTAAATTAAGCCTTCGAACGCCATTAAAATTATATGTATTGCTTGCATTAATAGCATAAAAACATTATTCCACATCCAAACACTCTACGGAGAGGTTGGGCACATATACAATTCATTTAAAATGACCAGTAATGATTATGTAATTAAATGTCAAATAAAAAAATATTTCAACCCAGAATTTGAAAACTAACTGGTCTTTTTTCACTGAATTAGGCTTTCAAACGCCATTAAAATAGTATGTATTGATAACATAAAAATATTTTCCCACATCCAAACACTCTACGGAGAGGTTGGTTACATATACAGATCATTTAAAGTGACCACTAATGATTATGTAATAAAATATCAAATAAAAAACTATTTCAACCCAGAATTTGAAAATTAACTGGTTTTCTTTTCACTGAATTAGGCTTTCAAACACCATTAAAATTATATGTATTGCTTGCATTAATAGCATAAAAGCATTATCCCACATCCATACACTCTATGGAGAGGTTGGGTACATATACAGTTTATTTAAAGTGACCAGCAATGAAAACACGGTAAAATATTAAATAGAAATCTACTTCAACCCAGAATTTAAAAACTAGCTGGTCTTTTTTCACTAAATTAAGCCTTCAAACGCCATTAAAATTATATGTATTGCTTGCATTAATAGCATAAAAACATTATTCCACATCCAAACACTCTACGGAGAGTTTGGGCACATATACAATTCATTTAAAATGACCAGTAATGATTATGTAATTAAATATCAAATAAAAAACTATTTCAACCCAGAATTTGAAAACTAACTAGTCTTTTTTCACTGAATTAGGCTCTCAAACGCCATTAAAATTATATGTATTGCTTGCATTAATAGCATAAAAACATTATCCCACATCCAAACACTCTACGGAGAGGTTGGTTACATATACAGATCATTTAAAGTGACCAGTAATGATTATGTAATAAAATATCAAATAAAAAACTATTTCAACCCAGAATTTGAAAACTAACTAGTCTTTTTTCACTGAATTAGGCTTTCAAACGCCATTAAAATTATATGTATTGCTTGCATTAATAGCATAAAAACATTATCCCACATCCAAACTCTCTACTGAGAGGTTGGGTACATATACAGTTCATTTAAAGTGACCAGTAATGATAATGTGGTAAAATAACAAATAAAAAACTATTTCAACCCAGAATTTAAACTAACTGGTCTTTTTTCACTTAATTAGACCTTAAAAATTATATGTATTGCTTGCATTAATAGCATAAAAACATTATCCCACATCCAAACACTCTAAGGAGAGGTTGGTTACATATACAGATCATTTAAAGTGGCCAGTAATGATTATGTAATAAAATATCAAATAAAACACTATTTCAACCCAGAATTTGAAAACTATGTGGTATTTGTTCACTCAATTAGGCTTTCAAAGGCCATTAAAATTATATGTATTGTTTGCATTAATAGCATAAAAGCATTATCCCACATCCATACACTCTATGGAGAGGTTGGGTACATATACAGTTTATTTAAAGTGACCAGCAATGAAAACACGGTAAAATATTAAATAGAAATCTACTTCAACCCAGAATTTAAAAACTAGCTGGTCTTTTTTCACTTAATTAAGCCTTCAAACGCCATTAAAATTATATGTATTGCTTGCATTAATAGCATAAAAACATTATTCCACATCCAAACACTCTACGGAGAGGTTGGGCACATATACAATTCATTTAAAATGACCAGTAATGATTATGTAATTAATTATCAAATAAAAAAATATTTTAACCCAGAATTTGAAAACTAACTGGTCTTTTTTCACTGAATTAGGCTTTCAAACGCCATTAAAATAGTATGTATTGATAACATAAAAATATTTTCCCACATCCAAACACGCTACGGAGAGGTTGGGTACATATACAGTTCATTTAAAGTGACCAGTAATGATAATGTGGTAAAATAACAAATAAAAAACTATTTCAACCCAGAATTTGAAAATTAACTGGTCTTTTTTTCACTGAATTAGGCTTTCAAACACCATTAAAATTATATGTATTGCTTGCATTAAAAGCATAAAAACATTATCCCACATCCAAACACTCTACGGAGAGGTTGGGTACATCACACAGTTCATATAAAGTGACCAGTAATGATTATGTAATAAAATAAATAAAAAACTATTTCAACCCAGAATTTGAAAACTAACTGGTCTTTTTTCACTGAATTAGGCTTTCAAACGCCCTTAAAATAATATGTATTCATAGCATAAAAAGATTATCCCACATCCAAACACTCTACGGAGAGGTTGGGTACATATACAGTTCATTTAAAGTGACCAGTAATGATAGTGTGGTAAAATAACAAATAAAAAACTATTTCAACCCACAATTTGAAACTAACTGGTCTTTTTTCACTTAATTAGGCCTTAAAAATTATATGTATTGCTTGCATTAATAGCATAAAAACATTATCCCACATCCAAACACTCTAAGGAGAGGTTGGTTACATATACAGATCATTTAAAGTGGCCAGTAATGATTATGTAATAAAATATCAAATAAAAAACTATTTCAACCCAGAATTTGAAAACTAACTAGTCTTTTTTCACTGAATTAGGCTTTCAAACGCCATTAAAATTATATGTATTGCTTGCATTAATAGCATAAAAACATTATCCCACATCCAAACACTCTACGGAGAGGTTGGTTACATATACAGATCATTTAAAGTGACCAGTAATGATTATGTAATAAAATATCAAATAAAAAACTATTTCAAGCCAGAATTTGAAAACTAACTAGTCTTTTTTCACTGAATTAGGCTTTCAAACGCCATTAAAATTATATGTATTGCTTGCATTAATAGCAAGCATAAAAACATTATCCCACATCCAAACTCTCTACGGAGAGGTTGGGTACATATACAGTTCATTTAAAGTGACCAGTAATGATAATGTGGTAAAATAACAAATAAAAAACTTTTTCAACCCAGAATTTAAACTAACTGGTCTTTTTTCACTTAATTAGACCTTAAAAATTATATGTATTGCTTGCATTAATAGCATAAAAACATTATCCCACATCCAAACACTCTAAGGAGAGGTTGGTTACATATACAGATCATTTAAAGTGGCCAGTAATGATTATGTAATTAAATATCAAATAAAAAACTATTTCAACCCAGAATTTGAAAACTAACTGGTCTTTTTTTCACTGAATTAAGCTTTCAAACACAATTAAAATTATATGTATTGCTTGCATTAATAGCATAAAAACATTATCCCACATCCAAACGCTCTACGGAGAGGTTGGGTACATCATACAGTTCATATAAAGTGACCAGTAATGATTATGTAATAAAATAAATAAAAAACTATTTCAACCCAGAATTTGAAACTAACTGGTCTTTTTTCACTTAATTAGGCCTTCAAAATGATATGTATTGCCTGCATTTATAGCATAAAAACATTACCCCACATCCAAACACTCTATGGAGAGGTTGGTTACATATATTTGATTTAAAGTGACCAGTAATGATAACATGGTAAAATATCAAATAGAAATCTATTTCAACCCAGAATTTAAAAACTAGCTGGTCTTTTTTCATCAAATTAGGCCTTTAAACCCCATTAATATGATATGAATTGCAAGCTTTAAAATCATAAGAACATTCATCTTTGAGTGCTAATGAGAAAAAGGGTAGAATCAGGGACCTTTCCCACCAAAATAATAGTGATACCAACATGCAAGGCTTTAATTTTCTAGTTAATTTATGTGGTATTTGTTCACTCAATTAGGCTTTCAAAGGCCATTAAAATTATATGTATTGTTTGCATTAATAGCATAAAAGCATTATCCCACATCCATACACTCTATGGAGAGGTTGGGTACATATACAGTTTATTTAAAGTGACCAGCAATGAAAACACGGTAAAATATTAAATAGAAATCTACTTCAACCCAGAATTTAAAAACTAGCTGGTCTTTTTTCACTAAATTAAGCCTTCAAACGCCATTAAAATTATATGTATTGCTTGCATTAATAGCATAAAAACATTATTCCACATCCAAACACTCTACGGAGAGGTTGGGCACATATACAATTCATTTAAAATGACCAGTAATGATTATGTAATTAAATGTCAAATAAAAAAATATTTCAACCCAGAATTTGAAAACTAACTGGTCTTTTTTCACTGAATTAGGCTTTCAAACGCCATTAAAATAGTATGTATTGATAACATAAAAATATTTTCCCACATCCAAACACTCTACGGAGAGGTTGGGTACATATACAGTTCATTTAAAGTGACCAGTAATGATAATGTGGTAAAATAACAAATAAAAAACTATTTCAACCCAGAATTTGAAAATTAACTGGTCTTTTTTTCACTGAATTAGGCTTTCAAACACCATTAAAATTATATGTATTGCTTGCATTAATAGCATAAAAACATTATCCCACATCCAAACACTCTACGGAGAGGTTGGGTACATCACACAGTTCATATAAAGTGACCAGTAATGATTATGTAATAAAATAAATAAAAAACTATTTCAACCCAGAATTTGAAACTAACTGGTCTTTTTTCACTTAATTAGGCCTTCAAAATGATATGTATTGCCTGCATTTATAGCATAAAAACATTACCCCACATCCAAACACTCTATGGAGAGGTTGGTTACATATATTTGATTTAAAGTGACCAGTAATGATAACACGGTAAAATATCAAATATAAATCTACTTTAACCCAGAATTTAAAAACTAGCTGGTCTTTTTTCATCAAATTAGGCCTTTAAACCCCATTAATATGATATGAATTGCAAGCTTTAAAATCATAAGAACATTCATCTTTGAGTGCTAATGAGAAAAAGGGTAGAATCAGGGACCTTTCCCACCAAAATAATAGTGATACCAACATGCAAGGCTTTAATTTTCTAGTTAATTTACTAGAATATTGTCATCCTCTTCGGAAAATTTAACCAGTACGTCGTAACTAATGGATATTTTTCCAAATTGCTACTGACTATAAATTCCCATGCTTATTTTTGTTTTCTATTTCAATGTATAATTATTTCTTTTATTGGTCATTTAGTGGCTGGGGCGCTTTTACACTAGTGCGCTCTAGCGGAATATTATCTAAAGGGGTGTTTGATAACCCTTATCAAAGTTCTTAATGATCTGAACTGTTTCCTTCTGTTTTAAAAGCTTTTAAATCTATTTACGAGTTCTATTATTCGAGTGTAATAGTTATGTTTTCTAATTCCTGTTATATCTTTTGTGTAAGTTACTGCAGTGGTACTTGTCCTTATCATATATCTCCAGCATTAATTTTGTGTTAGTTCAGTGTTGATATAAGTATGACATTTGAGTGTATATTATACGATTTTGTATTTTTACTTCGCCTTTAAGGTGACATATGTTGCTAGCAATTTTAGTCATTGTAACAAGTTAAATTCATTTCTGAAGCTCGTTTGTAGATAAAGTTCTTTTAAATAATTCTAGCTCACTGGCAGTTCTATAAGAATTTTTCAGAAGTTTTATAAGAACCTTTCGGGGAACTTTTTATAATTTTCCATACACAAGTGATTTGTTGAATTTATCAAAACTGAAGGAGAATGAACTAAGCATATCGTCGATACAAATGCAAAGTATCGAATGTGAAAAAACACATTTTTTATTTTCAATTTTTCTGATTGCTGTTGGGCTGATGTACATTGTGGCAAACTCTCGAAATTTAAAGGATAATAATCATCAATTACAAAAAATCAAGCTAATTATGTGCATTAAGTCTAATTAATATATATAATAGGATAAAATATATATAAAGTCATCTATAAGGTACCTACCACTTTTCACATTTGATACTTGGCATTTGTATCGACGATTACTCAACTAGAAGTACCTCTACAGTCACTAATACTCAAATTCTATCCTTTTGTTATAAATATATTGCTAACGTTTTGCTTAAAACATATTTAATAAAGTGTTCATTACTTAAAAATTGCAGAAGACAAATACCACATATCAATTAAAGCATAAATGAATGGACGATCCAAAAAAAAACAAAAACGTTCCAATTTTTAAATTAATAGATGTTTGTAAATGAATCTGAGATAGTATTTACAGCACCTAATTTATTTTATTAGATGCATTCATTCGGTTATTATTAGAATAGGTGAATTAATACTGGTTAAAACATATATTCTTTCTGGATAATAATACATCATAAGTGAAGTTTTATTTGAATCACTTTGTTTCCTGATATTACATATGAATTTTTTGATTAGATTTATACAGGCTGCGTTATAGTGATAGATATTTATTTTTAAAAAAATATTGGAATTTCTTTTATATTTTATTGAATCTTGATGTTTGCTTGGATGCATTGCCATTAGAGAAAATGCTTCCGATAGACAGCACAGTGCCATATTTATCTGAGCCAGGCTGATATTGTCATTGTTATTGGTCCTTGGTAGTTGGGACATACCCCCAATTACCGGCCAATGCATACCCCCAACTAAAGGCCACACATGGTCATCCATCTTATAAATTCCTTTGAAGATCCAAAACCCCCTCCCACCTCTCAAGATACTGTAGTTCTCCAATTTATGTCTCTTTCATATATCCCAAATCTTTCTAGAAAATCCCAAGAAACTCATTCCCCAACCTGAACCAAAGACTTTCCACACAACAATAAACTGAAAAATGTGTACACACCCTTAAAGGCCCGATCTCACACACACAAAAAAAAAAAATAAATCCAATGACGTTGAATTCTTTGCATTACTCCTTACTGAAAGAGCACCTACATTGAACAGACAAAGAACCCTATACACAGTGTATATACATGAATACACCGTGAATATACTAAAATACACCGTGAAAATCATATGCATAAAAATGGCCTTATCCAGACATGCCATCAAAGAGGGACAATTGATCTGGACAATCTCTCCTTCCTCTCTACCAAATTCCACCTCCAGAAACCTCTCCTTTCTGACTCCATATATATCCAGCTTGTAAATAATCCTGTTAATGACAATATTGAAGAAGCTATCTCCTCGACATACCTTAACATTTTCCATATTCTTTAAATTTTCCATTAAATAAATCCACACTCTATCAGTAATTTTCTGACCCTTGAACCCGATATGTTCTTTACCTTCTTCTACAGTCGTTTCCTCGAGTTCCCAACCCATCCTTTCACTACCATTTCTCCCCACCTCCTTCCCCCTTCTCCTAACCTCTCTTCCTATTTTTCCTTACTCAGAGATGTAGCATACAAGACACAGAACTGTTCTCCCTCTTCCATAGCTATGTCACCTCTCATTTTAATATTTTCTCTTGTACCATTTATTTATTTTATTTTATTTATTTATTTTTGTAAAAATCTGTTTAAATCTATCTATAATTTATTCAATAATTGCAGCCTATGGGGGTCTCCCATGGTCTAGTGGCTAGCGCCTTAGATTCATAAGCGGGAGATGGTGGGTTAGATCCCCACCGGCGGCAGGAATTTTCGCAACTCAGGGCTCGTTGAGAAAATTCCTGGCTGCACCCTGGGTGTCGGCGCTAATGGCCCTGATTTGTCGATGCACCGTAAAAAAAAAATAAATAAAAAAAAAAAATTGCAGCACTTATTCATAATCAATAATATTAGGTACCATTCCTTAAATACATTTGTTATTATCCTTAAACATATACATCTATAATCATATATACAATTATATTTATTGTTGTTTATACATATATTCAATTGTTTTTGTTTTGGTGCATCTACTGCTAAGGTCATTTGCAATTGTTATTTGTACTTACTATGTATATAATTGTTTACAGTCATGAAGAAGGCTTGAATGTGAAGCTGAAACATAGGCAAAAAATACAACACATTTTCATTTAAAGTATAGTTTATTTACCATACTATCTATACCTTCTTAATTTTCTTTGAAAATATTAGTCTAATATATTTCAAGCATATTCATTCTTACATTTAAAAATATGTTAAAGGATCCAGATAAAGCCTAAATCTCTTAGTATATGTAATACATCTATAATAACGAATTATAAATCGAATATGAAATTAATAAAAGTATTTACTATATTTTTCTGAAAACTTGATGATTTCTTATCCTACTGGTTTCCAAATACTTATATAGTTAATAAAAATAATAACATTTTATATTATAAATGTAAATCTTAATATATTAAGGCCGATTTATGCATAATAACGGTTTGTGGCTTATGACAATCATCCTGTCTTTCTCATCAGCACAACATTATGGGCTCATCGAGCATAATATGCAAATCTGAATTTGTTATTATAAATGTGACACAAAAAACTGGTATATATATATATATATATATATATATATATATATATATATATATATATAAATATATATATATATATATATATATATAGAGAGAGAGAGAGAGATTTGATAAAAACATTTAAAAAAAAAAAAGGCTGGGGGGGAAGGCTGTTTCAAGTGGAAGTTCTTTAAATAGATTACTTACAAATCCAATTGAGAAAGCCACTTAAAAGCAATATTCATAGCACTTGATTCCCTTCATTAGAAATAATTGAAAAAAAAAAAAATCAGTTTCGTTCCAGGCCAAAAGGGACCAGAGGGGCAGAGACTGTAGAGATATCTGATTCTTGACCATGCGACGCACTACTACAGTCAGTACTATGCTCCAGCTGCTTGATTTTTCTTTTTGCAGGTACCCATTAATTAATTAAAGACTGGGTTACCCTAGGGACGATCTGGGACCCCAAATCCAACCCTCGAACAACAGCAAAAGTAGATAAAAATCTTTAGTATTCACTTGGATTTTGAACCTGGCTCCTCCAGTTCATTTTTCGAGCGGACTACCTCTGAGCTAACCTCGACCCCATTTTTTTAAAAAAATTATCTAAATTGTTTAATAATTATTCAGTCAGATCTTAAGACAGCTCTATATAGACAACAACAAAAATTCCCAATTTAAATAAAAATTATAGCTTCTGGTGATTTGATAAAATGCAAATACAGGTTTGAATGCATAAGGTTTCATCACTAACACATGTAATGGAATGACATGTAATTGAAAATATAATTTGTTATCATTCACAAGGAGTTCTTTAAACGATTGAAGGTAAGACAAAATTTGTAGAGGTAACTTTCAGATGCCTGGGCATAGATTTAGTTTCTTATTCAAGAAACATGTACATACATATACAGTGGATCATGGATAATTCGAACTTCCATAATTCGAAATCGTCTTTAATTCGAATATTTCTCTCGGTCCCTAGAATTTAGGGCATAAACAATGTAAAAAAATTGTGGTTAATTTGAATAAAATTTTGGATAATTCGAATAGTCTGTGCCTCCAATGGGAAGGGGACAGAGAGGCAGTCGATTTTAAATATTGTGAAAATATTCTCCACTTGGATAAGAAGGATAGTAAGATAGGGATGTAAGGGTTCTGGGACAAGAAGTGCGGCAGTCTCATAGTCTAGTTCTTGGACTCTAGGAGTTCTGCAAAGTGGTGGGTCTCGCTTCCTCCCTTCCAGGGGTCCTATTTTGTGGACATAGTATTGTATACTTCTAGACATGAACAATGTTTAATGGACATAATTTAACAGTATTATTACTGTTGGAAAATGTATTTCCAATATTTGCCAGTTTTTTTTTTTGTTTTTTGTAGTTACAGATATAATAATAGGCCAAGTATGGTAATGAAAATATAGTTTATTACAGAACAAAACATTTTCAAAAAATAATATACATAAAAGTTAGTACAGTGATAATTGTTGAAAAGTACTAATTTCTCAAAGAACTTTGCACACTAATAGAAAGCATTTTAATCAGCAAATGAATCACTGTCGTTAACACTGTTTGTGTAATCTCGGATTTTAACATTGATTTTTAGAAGGACCTTATAAAAGCCATGGAAAAAACTAGGGATAAAAGGTAAAAGAGAAATAAGATCATTGTATTTCTGTTGATATATATTGGGTGGTGTGATTAAAACGGAGTTGAAGCTACACTACAATATTTTGGAGTAGTAACTCCAGTTAGGGTGATTAAAGAGGAGCTATAACTACCCCCTGTAGATGTTTGTTTTTCCCGGAGAGGTAGTTACAACTTCATTTTTGATGTGATAAAACAGAAGCTAAAGTCTGAGAAGGAGCAGACTCCGCTTTTGTCAGCTATTCTTCAAATTCAGGATTATTACTATATATTTATTATTACTTAGGATCAGGGGCATATATAGGAAATAACTTCGGACTAACGGGGGGGGTTTTACACCCAAACCAATTTATTTTTCGAGACTAAGTGATATTATTTAATTTATTTTTGAGGTTTTTTGACACATTTTTACTGATTTAATCAAATTAAATTAGGGGGGGGGGGCTGCGGCCCCATTTTATATATGCCCATGCTTTGGATTATTACTTTTTATATTTTTCAGTTTTACACTATGATCTTAGCCGATAGGCCGAGAACCGCCGCCTCTCCGCCCCCCCCCCTTTCTCTATCTCAGAAGCTTAAGTTAATCCAGCTACCACTCCAATTCATACTACAGGGTAGTTGTAACCACGGAGTGATAGCCTTGTTTAATCACATGGATCTGACTTGAAGCTAAAACTACAACGTGGTGTCTACTAAAAACAAAGTGTCTACTAGGTAGACACTTCATTTTTATTACACCACACATTGGGACAGCTTCTTTAATTGGAAGATGTGGTGGAAATGTAGGCACAATCTCATCCAATCTTTTACTTTTTCTGTTGAGTTAAACTGCTTGAATTTCACCATCAAATTATGATTTAAAGTAAAACATACCAATGTGTTCCTGCCTCACTTGAATGTAGACACAGCCAGACATAAGAAACTTCTCCTAATCAACAATTTTTTCTATATATATATATATATATATATATATATATATATTGTGGTGTTTTGGTTTTGGCAAGAAAAAGAAAATTGAATATATTTAAAAATTATTATAGAAAAAGTTGATTTGAAATGTTTTTATTATATTTTCATTATATCTCAGGGTTAATTTAATGTTACCAAACTCACCCCATACGGCTTTATGAATAAAACTATTTGAATAATTGAATTAATTTAATAAATTTCCTGAAAGAAAAGCATGAGAAATATATGATTAGAACCACTTCTTACCTTCTGTCCTTTTATGTGTTGAGACCATATTAAATACCAGGAGAAAGGTTCATTATAAATAAAATAGAGTTGGAAACAAATGACTTATATTGAATAAAAGATTTGGCATGGCTGTGATATAAAATAAAATATAAGAAAGAACAATTGCTTGACTCACATAATTGTATCAATGTTGGGTTATTTAAGAAAAGTTAGAACATAATTAAAATATTAACTTATATATTAAAATATGAATATTGGCCATTATGAAATTTTAGATAGCTTTTGAATTTAATTGGCAGTTAACGAGTTATACTCAGATTATGATACGGATGATGTTCTGGAAGTGAAGAGGTAGACTGGTTGTAGTTATGTTGAGGAGAATAATGGTCGGCTGCTAGATCTTAGATTGGTGTCTGGCCATCATGTGAAGATGAAGTCAGAGCTTGGTGTCGGCTGACCAGCTGGTTCTGCAGAGAGACCGTGTGCCCTTCGTCTCTGGCGCTCGAATGAGTGTGCTCTGGCCCTTCGCTGGCGCTGAAATGAGATCGTGTGCCCTCCACCTCTGGCGCTCGAATGAGATCGTGTGGTGGGGGAAGGCCCTTTTTATAGAGGCGTTACTCCCACCATACCAAGTGTAAAAAGGATTGCCACACCACCATTTTTTATATGGTATGATGTGGAAGTAATATTTTTGTGGGGCTGGATAAATAAGTGGACTGTATGAATAATGAGTTGATAATTTATATTTATTGAGTACAACGGAAGATGAGTGGGGGGAAAATTGCCAAAATCAGAAACAAGTGTAGGTTAATAGATTAATGAAATTTTGAAAGTGGTGGGACCGATGAGTTGAAATGATGATGAGCTGATGAAGTGGTGATGAAGGTGTTGGGCTGCTGGAGATCCATGAAATTACATTAAATAGGTACCTGTAGATGGTGCCTTGTTGGATAGAAGGGGTGCATCTCTCCCTGTTTCCTTCATTTATGGTCAGTTGGTGTCTTCCTCACTTCCATGGCCCGGTGGTTTGCGGTGACTACTCGGCCATAGTGTAGGTAGTAAAGCCGGTGAAATGGAACAAAAAATCACTTTGCACGCTGCCTGAAAGCGGGGTATACTTCGTCTGTCTCGACTTGACCGGGGGTAGTTCAACCCGGTGAGGTAGACGGCGCTACTGTTGGCAGAGTTGAAAAGAAAAAAAGCATCTTTAGGGTGGCAACCCTAAACATACCGCCCACCTAAATTATTCATAATAATTTAAAGAAAAAAAATACACTTGTAATTTGGTGAGCTTCACCCAATGTAATAATTTAAAGAAAAGAAAAAAAAGGTATGATAATTTAAATAAATAAGTTAGTCAACTTGACAAGAAAAATAAGGAACAAAATACATGCAATGCCTTCAACAGAAGAATGAATAAAGGTCAACTAGGCATAGATAAAGGGATGATAAAAGGAAAAAAAAAATACATGTAATTCCATCTGGAGAAAAACGAAAATAGGAAAGGAAATATGCAACAAATATACAATAAAATAGAGTTGCTAACTATCACCCATCTCGGAGGAGAACAATGGAGCTAGGGAAGTTACAGCTCTGGTGAGGATGCCGCCGGATGGTGTACGCACGATAACAGTGCGGATCGTGCCATCACGTCCAGGATGAGTCTCTACAATCCTAGCGACTGGCCACTGTCCGAGCAAGGACCGTTTCTCGATTAGTATCACGAGATCACCTACCTTCATATTAGGGACCTTACGAGTCCATTTCACCCTTTGTTGAAGCGTGTGCAAGAACTCTCTGCGCCAACGATTCCAGATTCGAGCTATTTGTAATTGCATGGTTTGCCATTTCGAAGGGTGGGAACTTAAAACTTGGTTCGATGAAGCAGGTTCGGGGAGAGTACATAAGGCGGAGCCTATCAAAAAATGGCCGGGAGTAAGAAAGTCATAGTCTTCCACGTCTTCATTGAGAGGGCATAAGGGACGGGAATTTAAAAGACCTTCTATCTTTGTGAAGGCCGTGACCAGCTCGTCGTAATGGTATGGCTGCTTCCCTAGGTATCCAGCTAAGAGAGTTTTCGTCGACTTCACCGCAGCTTCCCAGAGACCGCCGAAGTGTGGAGCACGCGGTGGAATGAACTTCCATCGGACGCCTTTGGGGGCGAGAGAGTTGGTGATGGTGTCGGAAACCTCAATTTGAAACTTGTATACATCCTTGAGAAATCTTGAAGCTCCGACGAAATTGGTGCCGTGATCGGACCAGATCACGGCAGGAGTACCCCGACGCGCCATGAATCGCTCAAGGGCTGAGAGAAACGAGCTGGTAGTTAGTGAAGGGACCAGCTCCAAGTGTAGCGCCTTGGTCGCCAGGCATACGAATACAGACAAGTATGCTTTGCCGGTAGCCGAAGTCCGCAGCCGCGATTCCTTCATCAGGAAGGGTCCTGCGTAGTCCACTCCAACTTCAGTGAATGCCCGGAACTGGTTGAATCTGTCTTTAGGCAGGGATGCCATGTGCGGTGTGATGGGTTTCGCCCTTAGTATGCGGCAATGCGAGCAGCGCTTGATACAACTACTTATGAGTTTGGGAGCTCTGGGAATCCAATACTTTGCCCTAAGAAGAGACTAGGTGAGCGTTGGCCCAGCGTGAAAATGGTTATTGTGTATATGCGCAATGACGAGTCGTGCTAGCCAGGAATTATAAGGAAGCAAAATAGGATGCTTGCTTGATGACTCAATTGGAGCGTTGTGTAGCCTTCCGCCCACCCTGAGAACTCGTCGTTCGTCAAGGAATGGCGAGAGTGGAGCGTAGGCCTTGGGTGTCGTATCAGGTTCGTTGAACAGTTCTTTGGGAAGGTACAAATTTTGTGTGAACCTGATGACTCTAAGTTCGGCGTCACGAAACTCCTCGGTTGAAATGGCTTCAAGGCAAGAGGGTGGTGTGTCAGGCTGCCTTTGAATGGAAAACTCAGATGAGCCATCAAAAACCACTCACGGCTTTCGGCCTTTTGCGCCGTCGTGCCACATACCGTGGTGGGGTATGAGAAGGGGAACCTTTCATTGCGGGTGACATGTTCCATAACTTCTGATAATCTGTCATAAATTCCGAGTATTTGTCTGAAAGTTTTTGCTTGAGGGCGTAGAATCGTCGGAAGACCATGTCTCTGGTTTGCCCTTTCTCGGAGATGTCCCTCTCAAAGGGAAGTCTAACGGTGTGTCTGCCATCGGAGGGTCGCGAGTGGGTGCGAGGAGATTGATCCTCACAGAATTTGTCTTGAGTGCTGCTCCTATATGTAGATCGAGGCTCTTCAAAGTCCCGGAACCGTTTTAACTGGTTTTCTACGTTGAGCTGGGATTTCGTAAAGAAGGAGAAGCTGGAGTTGGACGGAGTCTCGTTCAGAGATCCCGATATGATGAGACCAAATACTGTGGGAGTTAAGTACAAATCCTCAACTTCTGAGTGGTAAGGAGCTCCCGTGATGACTCGAGGGTGGATGTCGCCTCCAATCAGAAGATCTACTGGTCCAGGACAGCTGAAATCGTGGTCGGCCAGGGGTAGGTGAAGGAACTTTTCGGCGATGCTCAGAGGTATGCGGCGACCTGGAAGAACAGACGTTATTCGATCAATCACGATGGGTTTTGCGTGGAATTCGTGATTGCCTCGCGAAGATTGGATATCACAATTGATGGAGCCTCTAAGCTGTGATTTTGGGAGAGCAGACTCACCGAGGCTAGTAATGGAGCCCTTGAATGGAATAATCTTCGACTTGAGCTTGTTTGCAAGAGATGTGGTTATGAAAGTGTGCTGGCTTCCTGAGTCGAGAACTGCCCTCGCCATTTGAAAATCTCCATTATCGCTCATCACGAGGACCTTGGCGGTCCCAAGCATAACCGTACCATTGTTCGGGTTGATAGATTGACGAGTCGATCCAAATCCTGTGAAGATTTCAGGCTCTGTCTGGTTGCGGTTCTCATCCTTGGCCTCTGCCACATTCCTGGTCTTGGAGTGAATGAGGGTATGGTGTTTACCCTTGCAATGTCTGCACCTAAATTTGGAGGAGCAACAAGTTACCCCGTGGCCTGTTCTCAAGCAATTAAAACAAACATGAAGAGACTTAGCAAGCTCTGCTCTCTTGCTGGGCGGAAGATCTTGAAACCTCGGACAAAGACCTAAATAGTGCGCTTCTTGGCAAGAGGGACATCTGATGGTTTGTTTTACAGCAGCAGACGTTACCTGGTTATGAGAGCTCGATTCTCCACCTGAAAATTTATCATCACTGCCGTTGTTGTATTTTGTGATCGCTGATCTGGCATGAAGAGAGACAGGATTGTATATGGCGGCTCTTCTGTTGGGGTAACGAGGACTGGTAGAAGATTTCCTTGTAGAACTACGACTGGCTGAAGATGTGGTCGATGCACGGAACGACATCATTAAGGCTGTCCTGCGTTCCCGCACGAAGTTGATGACATCATCAGCAGTGGGGAAACTTTTGGCCGATTTGATGTCTATCTCGAAGTCCTTTCGAGTGTCGGCGTCTAAGGCTCGTAAAGCAAGCGAAGATAGAAGAAACTCCTCAGGGTGTTCTAGTTTTAATGAACGGAATGAGTCTATGCTGTCTGCGACATCAGTGAGGAACTCATCGTACCGTTGTAGTTCACTCCGGTTCGTCTTGATTTCACAGTCCACTATACGATGAATTAGAAGACTGGCTAAAATTCGGGGATTGTCATAGGTTTTGAGCACCTTTTCCCAAGCCTGGACGTAGGAGTTGTCTTCAACAGGAAAGCGGGATATGAGAGCAGCGGCTTCTCCCTTCAATGCTCCTAATAAATAGTAGAACTTCTCTACATTAGACAAGCCAGGATCATCGTGCACCATAGAGGCGAAGGTGTCTCGAAAATGTGTCCATTTGAGAATGTCGCCTGAAAACGTGGGAATCGGGATTTTTGGAAGCTGAGATTTCGAAGAAGAGCTTATAGTGGAATGAAATGCCGAGCCAGGTTGAGGGACTGTTGTCGGCCCTTGTTGCGCTGCTTGGTTTTCTTGAACACCAAGAAGAATGGTGTTGGCCTCGATTACCTCGTTCTTCAAGGCAGAATAACGGTCCCTCCATGAGTTCGAAGGGAAGTCGTCCGACTCTCCAAGTAGCACCTGCAACTCGGTCCTCTCGTACCAGGTGGCCTGGAATCTTGACCAGTAAGATTCAGCAGAAGACAATTTGGCCTTAAAATTAACGAAGGCTCGACCGACAAGGTTTTCTTCGTCGACTTGAGAAATATGTTTTATGTTGAGTTCATAGTCGGTGAGCATGCGCTCAAGGGTGGTTGCCTTCGCAGTAAGTTCCTTCATGCGGAGTGCCGTAGGTTCTTCATCTCGGTTAGGATTTTTATTTCCGCGCGTTTCAGGCATAATGAGGAAGAAAGTAAACAATAGAAAACAAAATAGAAAATAGCGAGATAGATAAATCAAATGGATTAAAGATGACAAGATAAATAACCTACCGGGCGGGAGGTGAGAAGACAAAGCTGACCGATAAAAGGAGAGGAGATACAAGAGAAATTAACAGCAGCCCGAAAATGTCAACAATAAGAAAAATACAAAATAGAAAATGAGATAAATCACATGAAATAATTGAATAATGCTCAAACACATATAGAATTGAATGAAAGCAATATGATCAACACAAAGACAAATCTGAATGAAAAAGAACAAACTAGCGCTGTGAGACGCCACAAGAAGAATACACGGTGACGTCACAGGCATGAGAAAGACCAGCTCTTGATTGAGAAAGCGCGGGAGTGCCTACCTCGCTGGAAGCCGGCAAGCGGGAGACCAGTAGGGAGGTTACCTGCCATGTAAACAATGTGGATCAAGAAGCTGGAATAAATTAAGTTGTTCTGCAGAATTTGTGAAGAAATAATTGAAAACTAGTGGTTGATCAATAGTGAAATGTGAAAGTTAACTTAAATGACATTAAGAAATGATAATGTAAAATATGAGTCCTAATGATCGTATGTATTCACTTAATAAATAAAATAATTGAGTGTTCAAGATGATTTTATTAAACCTTATCACAGAAAGAATAATTAATTAACAAATGCTGTGAAAGATTTAAGATTGAACAGCTAAGATTTGAAATAAGAGAAAAAAAATCATCTCAGTAGGTATCAAGTGAATGTTATCTACCTTTGCAAAATTTAATTTAAAAATCAGCCTTGAAATAGTGCTAAAATTAGAAATTACTTGAGTTAATGGAAAATAAACAATTTAATTTAATGTTGTTTCAATATGAATTTAACACTAATAGCTTAAGTTAAAGTATATTTGAAGCTCACCTCACAATAATTAATGAATACTGATTTTATGCCCACTTTAGATTTAGAAAACCATTATCATAGAAATAATTAACACAGATGAAATGGTTAAACAATTAATTTTATTTGAGCCATTTAACTTTATGAACAATGATGTATATGCAAGGTAAGTGCATATAGAAAAAGTGAAATGCTGAGACAAAATATCAGCTATTTGTTGCTAATGGCTCATATGTAGGATTTTGAAATAAATATAAATTATCACTTTTAGAGAATAATGAAAAATATCCGGCCCGGTCGGACCATGTAAAAAGGATTGCCACACCACCATTTTTTATATGGTATGATGTGGAAGTAATATTTTTGTGGGGCTGGATAAATAAGTGGACTGTATGAATAATGAGTTGATAATTTATATTTATTGAGTACAACGGAAGATGAGTGGGGGGAAAATTGCCAAAATCAGAAACAAGTGTAGGTTAATAGATTAATGAAATTTTGAAAGTGGTGGGACCGATGAGTTGAAATGATGATGAGCTGATGAAGTGGTGATGAAGGTGTTGGGCTGCTGGAGATCCATGAAATTACATTAAATAGGTACCTGTAGATGGTGCCTTGTTGGATAGAAGGGGTGCATCTCTCCCTGTTTCCTTCATTTATGGTCAGTTGGTGTCTTCCTCACTTCCATGGCCCGGTGGTTTGCGGTGACTACTCGGCCATAGTGTAGGTAGTAAAGCCGGTGAAATGGAACAAAAAATCACTTTGCACGCTGCCTGAAAGCGGGGTATACTTCGTCTGTCTCGACTTGACCGGGGGTAGTTCAACCCGGTGAGGTAGACGGCGCTACTGTTGGCAGAGTTGAAAAGAAAAAAAGCATCTTTAGGGTGGCAACCCTAAACACCAAGGGTGTTTGTCTTCAGCGATTGCCACCTGGATGTTCAAAGTGCATTTTTAGAAGCACCTCTATTCTTATCTTCCTGGGAAAATTGTATCTCTCGATGCCTTATCGCTCGTAGCCGAGACATTTGGACTCTTCTTTTATTTCACACTGCCTTTTTTTAAAAAAAATAAATACTGCCTAACTAAGCACTGCCTATTGCTATCCCTTTTATTACTCTTTTATTTATTTAATTGGTTGACAAAAGATAATATTTGTGATGGACTTATGGAATATAACTTAGCCTTTATTTTGAATAGGAATGCTACTCTTTGCTATGCCAGAAACTGACTCTTTCTAGAGCACCTCCTTTTAGATCATTACAATATATATATATATATATATATATATATATATATATATATATATATATATATATATATATATATATTGTAATGATCTAAAAGGGGGTGCTCTAGAAAGAGTCAGTTTCTGGCATAGCAAAGAGTAGCATTCCTATTCAAAATAAAGGCTAAGTTATATATATATATATATATATATATATATATATATATATATATATATATGGTATGTTTTTCTTTTTACACAGTGTATTAAATTGCTTAAAATCATTATGCTCCTTGTCGTATACATGAGAGGGCACAACAGTGGTGCACCATTTGCTGCAGTCCCAGGGAATGAGGATCATCAGGTTATCAAGGTTCTTCTGTTTTCTTTCAATTAGAGTATGGATGGTATTCGCTTCCATATGAGTGTGTCCTTTTAAGAGGAACTTTATATTGACACAGCGTAGTTGAGGATATTTTTTCATAATCCAGAAAAAATATAGGATATGGGGAATGTTTTTATTTTGAACAAAGCAATTATATGACCAAAGTGTTATTTTGTTTTCCACAGATGTATGAGAATTTCGAGGATTAATAAAGGTGAACGGAAAGGTGACTTTCCTTTCTTCTTTGTCGCCTAGAGGACCACTGATAGATAGGGTAATAGGCGGTTACAACCCTCAACCTGTGTGCAGATAATCAGTAAAAATGAAAGGAAACGGGAAGTTTCGTATTTTACACCTATTTGTGGTAGGAGGGTTAATTTTTTTTCTCTTGGATGGATTCAGCCACATGCTGTAAGAAAAAGTGAGTGCGTAAGGCTTCCACGTTCAGGCACAGACCAAGTCAGAAACAGGACAATACACTAGGTGTCACTGAAATACCTATAGCAGTTCACAAGTTGCTTACTGATGCCTTAGCGGAATCACACCTTTAACCATCCCAAAAAAAAATTACTCAAGACGTGATAGAGTTCCTTGTTGATTTTATCAAGTTTCACATTAATTTTCACAAGAATTCCACCCCAACTTCTTCAGATATCGTAATAAACACTGCTGGAGAAACAAGCCGTGAAGAAGTGATTATTTATTCTGACATTTGCAGGGGTCAGAACAAAATTTCGCATGAATCTGCAATGTTTATGAAGGCCATGATAGTCTTCCCACATATCAAAATAATAAACCATAAATTTTTAGTTTCAGGCCACACTCATTCAAAGTGTGATGTTGACTACTCAATGATAGAAAAACACAAAAAAAGCTAAAAGTCACAATTTATCATCCTCATGATTGGTTTTAGCTAGTTAGGGTAACCGGAAAGAAAATGACATTTCAAGTAATTAAAATGAAACAAGAAAAGTATCAACTATGATATCAGTATTATTTCTGTGTTTACAAGAATTATTGACAAACCTCTGTGAGGAGGATATTAGTTGGAGAGTGAAGATATTGGACCAAAGAAGACGAAAAAATCCTTATCCAGCACAAATCATCCTTCCTCTCCACCAAGAACTCTTAATAGAAAGTGGCCTGAGATCTACTAAGGCAGTGAAGTACCATGGACTGATCAAAAGTCAATCTAATTATATTAATTGAGAGTGATATCGATGAATATTTTCTCTTCTCAGGATAACACAGCCCACGTTTCATTCGCCACCAATCCTTCCCGCTAGCCGCAGGCTGTGATTGGGTGGCATAAGGTTAACTCCAGGCCATCCTAGAATCCTTTCTAATAAAGAAGGTATTCACCTGACAACTGGGGACACCTGAGGCGTGGTCAAGCTGCTTGTGTCAAATTCCAATATACAATAGAATTGTATACTATAATATTTCTGTAAATAAATAAAATATTTAGATTGAGAAACCCCTAAAGGTATGCACTGGATTTACACTATGATTGTGAGGCCTATCATCACCTACAGATCAGTAGTGTGGTGGCATCGATGTGGCACTGACAGTGTTAGGAAGACTCTGTGCTCCCCACAAAGGCTGGCATGCCTGATGATTACGGGAGCAATGTGTTCCACACCGACAGGAGCTATGGAGATTCTACTTGACCTTAAACCAGTAGAGATATATATCGAGGAGATAGCTAGGTGTAGAGCGTACAGATTCGCCATTATGGGGCATAAACCTTGCCCAACCCTAGGGGCTCACTGTGCAATTATCCGAAGGAACTGGCAGGACCCAATCCTCTGCATGCCATCGGACTTTCAGGACCAACACTCCTTCACCTCGAACTTCACAACTGTGATTAAGTCAAGGGTAGCAGCGCTGGAGCACAATTTAACACCAAGCCGGGTGGATTGGTTCTGTTACACAGACGGCTCAAAAACCGAATCTGGCACAGGAGCTGGCGTGTGGATTCAGGGGTCCACACATAATGTTGCCCTGCCACTGGGGAGGTTTGCTACAGTATTCCAAGCCAAATTCACCGCCATTGGTGCATGCACAGACCTTATGAACAGCGGCTCTCCAATAGACCGGCGCTTCACTATATTTTCCGACAGCCAAGCGGCCATAAGAGCTCTATCCACGAATAGGATCAGGTCAAAGGTGGTACAGCAATGCAAGGACAGCTTAAAAATACTGGGACGACGCAACAAAGTCAGACTAGAGTGGGTTCTAGGCCACTCTGGTATCCAGGGAAATGAAAGAGCTGACGAGTTGGCCAATATCGGTCAGCGACAATCCCCCTATCACCAGAACCTCAATGTGGGATTGCACCAGCTGTGGCCAGATTAAGTATTAGAAGGTGGGCGGAAGCTGAGCACAGGAGGAAGTGGTATAGCAGCTCCACCCAGAGACAGGTGAAGCTGTTCCTTTCCTTTGTGGACAAGAAGAGGACGGAGGCTCTCCTTAATCTGTGCAGGTCCAAGGTAAGACTAGTAACAGCTCTTCTTACAGGTCACTGTAGAATGCACCGGCACCTCTACTCTATGGGGCTGACCAGGACATCATGGTGCAGACTGTGCCTTGAAGACGACGAGGCGCCGCACCATATCATATGCAGATGTCCAGCACTTGTAGCGAAGCGATACCTGCATTTTGGTGCAGACTTCAGAGATGACCCTAGAAGGCTACCTGAATTGAACCTTTGGACTCTATTAAGGTTCATCTCGGATACGGCACTTTTGGTGTAACACGCTAGCTTGTCGGGTGGCACAATAGGCCTTGTAGGTCTCGGTGCAGCTCCCTCTCTACGGGCACCCGCTTTAATAATAATAATAATAGATAGAGAAAAAAGCTATTCAGGGAATCCAGACTGGTTTGGGACAAATTCTCAACCAACATTTCTAATATATAGGTATATTCAATATATTTTAACTTAAAAAAAAAAATAAAAAAAGTTCTTTTTGTCAGCATCTATATTATATATGCATATTACTTGTTGATATTTTGAAATATTTTTTTCCCAATATGTGGGGTGACAAATTTGTAAAAATAATTTGAACTTATTTTAAACTATGTTTATTCTTAATATGGTACATTAGAGTCCACGACTTTTAATGTTGACTTTATCACGATATGAAATTATCATTTCGAAGATTAAATTTACTTCTATAAGATTATAAACTTAATAATTCAGAAATAATTATTTCCTTGATATGTATATATAATTCTATTTACTTTATTTTTAAGTAATCATTTCCTCTGATAATA
Source organism: Gonocerus acuteangulatus (assembly GCA_946811695.1). NCBI lineage: Eukaryota > Metazoa > Arthropoda > Insecta > Hemiptera > Coreidae > Gonocerus > Gonocerus acuteangulatus. Next base: position 86,766,472 of record OX328123.1, read on the forward strand.
TTTTATATCATTGGTTTTTTACAAGGTGTCCCGCATTGAGATGACATAACTATAGAGGTTTATTCTACACCTCATTTGTTGTTCAGGGATGCAGAAATGAGCTTGGGCGTATATAGAAAATAATTTCGGGGGGGAGGGGCTGAGACCATTTCTGGTGTATGGAATACAAACAATTTAGATCTTGGAAGAGTTGGTCTTACCAGCCAACTTAAATGCTGTTTTTTTTTTGTTTTTTTTTTAATGCTTAAATGCTATTACACCCAAAATAGAATATGTTTTATGAAGTAAATGATCTTATTTAATTTATTTTTAAGGTTTTTATGAAATTTTTACCAATCAAATCAAAATTTTGTGGGGGAGGGGGAAGGAGGGGGCTGCAGCCCCCTCAGCCCTCCCTTATATACGCCCATGGAAATGAGTGCCATATCTGAACATGTAGCAGAGCTACTAAAACTTTTATCTATTTTAAAAACTACTGTTTTTTTTTTTGTTTTTTTTTTTAAATACAAACTATGTTTTTGGGATTTCTGATCAATGTATCCTAAATACTGATCATATTTTTAAAATCTACATTAAATTTCCAATAAGAAACACCCATTGTTGAAATATTTCCAAGTAAATTGAGAGTTATACTTCAAAGCCATATGGATGTGAACTTATGATATTATATTAAATTAAATGATTCAATCTTTTCTTAATCAGCTATTTGTAGACTTAGAGGTTTGCCTCTGCCCCAAAAGTTGCATTATTTAATAAGCTTCAAAATGGTTAATGTTAATATGGTTGTTTTTATGAGTGGCAGTTGTATGTCATAAATATTTTGTAAATTTGAATCAATATGTCTTCCAAAAATGACCTTGATATATTTTGCCATATCTGTGGCAACTTTGTTGTTTGAAAGAGAAGACAAAAAATTAAAAATTTTGTTAAGAAGGTCTACAAAGCCTATTTTCATACAAGAAATGGGCTCCAAAAAGATTGTCATACCTGTGTAAAACAACTAAGGAAGTGGAGTAAAGGAAAAACAGCTAGTATGCCCTTTGCTATTCCTATGATCTGGCATGAACCTCGAAACAATGTGGATGATTGCTTTTTTGTGTATGTGATGTTACAGACAATAACAAAAAAAGTCTGATTCGCAGGAACTGTGTCATCTTAGCATGGTAAATTGTTTTAACTATTATGTAAATTGAATAAAAAGTTTTCATAAGAATAAATAATTTTCATTTCATTTGACTAAAATGCCATGTTTTATTTGCGAATGGGGTAGTAGAGCCCGATCTGATCACTGGACGAACAAAAACTGGAAGCAGAGAGACAGTCTTGTGCCAGGAATGAAAAATGTAATTCATGAGAGTCTTGTGCACCCAAAATGTTCTTCTACACATTAAATTAGGCTTAATCAAGCAATATGTGAAGGTATTGATTAAGGATGGCAACTGCTACAAATATATCTGATGAAGTTTCCTGGAATATCTGAAGTGAAACTTAAAGAGGGACATGGGCGTATATAGAAAATAATTTATAATTTCGGGGGGGGGGGGGGGCTGAGACCATTGGGGGTATGGAAAACTAGTAATCTAGAACTTGGAATAGTTAGCCAATTAAAACCCTATTACACAAAAAAGAAATTATTTTTTCCTGAACTAAGGGATCTCATTTAATTTATTTTTAAGGTTTTTATGACACATTTTTACCTATTTCGGAGGGCATGGCTGAAGCCCCCTCATCCCCCCCCTTATATACGCCCATGAAGAGGGAGTATTTGTTAGATTTCAAATTAGAAAGTTGATTTGTGATACGTTATTTGAAGAAACGATGACATATAATGAAAAACAGTCATTGATTGATTTTAAGAGTGTTATCAAAAACTTTCTTCAAAAGGATTCAAATTACAAAAATATTGTAGAAAATATGCTTGAGAACTTTCGAAAGCTGGACTGCAATATGAGTGCGAAAGTAAATTTCCTGTATTCTCATTTGGAGTTTTTCCGAGAAAATCTCGGCAGTGTCAGTGCGGAGCAGGATGAAAGATTTTACTTGAACATAAAGGAAATGGAAGGTGGATTATAAATATGATAATTGCTGGTCGCTGAAAAGAGATTTATCAAATTCTTTCTATAGTAGGAACTCTACAAAACGTTCATTTCAAGGCAGTATGTAAAAAAAAACTGGTTAAATGTTTAAATTTAAGTGATGATGTGAATCATTATTTAATTTTGAAGAGTGTTGTGCCTGCAGTTATGGATGTATTAACCAGTAATTAATAATATAACATAATTTCAACAGAGGCTAGTATAAAAATGCATATTTTACTATTTCCAGTAATGTGAAAAATTGGTATATGATGGAGAAAAACTAAGTTCATAGTCTGATTCAGCACACTCAAATAATATAATACTAAGAATAATGATTTCTTAAAATAAAAACCCCAGGCACAAAAAATAAATATTTTTTTCTGAACTAAGTGATCTCATTTTCTTTATTTTTAAGGTTTTTATGACACATTTTTACCGATTTCGGGGGGGGGGGGGGGGCTGCAGCCCCCTTTATATTTGCACATGAAGAAGAAGTATTTGTTAGACTACAAATTAGAAAGTTTATTTGTGATACGTTATTTGAAGAAACGATGACAGATACTGAAAAACAGTCATGGGTTGGTTTTAAGAGTGTTAACAACTTTCTGCTAAATTACAAGGATCCATATTACAAAAATATTGTAGAAAATAAGCTTGAGAACTTTCGAAAGCTCAACTGCAATATGAGTGTGAATGTAAATTTCCTGTACTCTCATTTGGAGCTTTCACCAGAAAATCTCGGCAGTATCAGTTCAGAGCAGCAAGAACGATTTTACTTGAACATAAAGGAAATGGAAAGTGGAATATAAATATAATAGATGATAATTTTCAAATGTATTATATGAGCAGGTACATTGACAAATTTATGCTTTATAAGTGTAAATTAACATATTTCTGAAAGATTCTTGGGAGAAGTACAACACAAACAAGTACAAAACTATTCGTAAGGTTAAAAATGTTTATACATTTTTTTTAATGTTATTAACTGAACTTTGCAAAATTATTTAGTTTACAAAATAAAAATACTGATTAAATATTTTTATAGTGTATTATTTTTCAGCTATTAACTCTTTAATAACTAAGGAGAGGATTTTTTTTATTTGATTAAAAATTTAAGTAATATGAGAAGACAAAACTTTATCTCGAAGATAAATAAGTTTTAATCCATTAATATATTACCCAGTAACTAACCCTTGTCAATGATCCAAATTATATGAGAGCTTCATCAAGAATATAAGGAAACAGATTATACCTAGATCCTTAACCCTTTCATCTTCAATACAATCAATTTGCAAAAAGAATTTCATTATTATTCTAAAATGATGCTGATAAACGACTCAAAACACTTTATTTGGTTCATCAGTATCATTTTTAATCCCGTTTAGCATAACAATTCATTAGTTCTAACTGGGTTGGATATAAAAAATAGATTTTTTGATGTTCGTAAATAAAATGTTTATTTTAAACAGACAATATTTTCTCTTCCAACACAAATAAAACTCTTTCATACAATACAATTTTTTTATCTGAATTCAATTGTTAACTGAAAGTGTGTTTTCTGTACACCTTTATTATTATTCCTAATTCAGAGTGAATAAAGAATTCTGTTAAGGGTGATAATAGCCATACTTGAATTTAAAAAGTCTGATTCACGGAACTGCGTCATCTAAGCAAGTTTCTGTTGTTATCCCCAGTGACATTTAGAATGCTTAGAATAGAAACAGTTATTGCTTTGTTTTGCTTCCTCGATAAAAAGCTAAACACGTGTAAAAATGTAAAATGCAATCCCAAAAAGAAACAAGATTTTAGGCGCCAAACAGGAAATTGACAGTATCCTAATAGACTAGGGCGTATCAGATTTTAGCTGTATTTCAAGAGGGGGCAAGCTAATTTTTACCGGAATATCTTCAGAAGAACTTATATAACAATAATTAGAGACATGCTTAAACCGAAAACAATCATTTTGAAAAGTAAAAAAAATAAAGATAAATCTGGCCCTACTTGTGGAAGGTTCTCTTCCTCAAGTTTTTTTTTTTTTTTTTTTCTCTCTTCATAGCATCCCTATAAAGAGTGCAATTATTTTGAACACATATGCCATTGCCATGTGTTCAAGTTAAGGCTGTAAGATTTATATTTGTAACATGTTCCCCTGAAGTGGCACCAAAAGGGTGCGAATCATGTAGGGAGGAAATAAAGTTTCTAAAACGAAAATTCGAAAAATCACGATTTTTTGATGTTTTATTTTCCATGTATTTATTTTTCTTATAATGCGGAAAGTATTTTATTTTAATCAGTTTCGTTTTAGCATAATAATTTCGCAATTGAGGTTTTAACGAAACAATTAACATTATTCAAATTACTGGTAAATTCTAACGAAATAAATTCTTTAAATGCATGAAATATTTTTTAAAAAAGAATTAAGGTTCTCAAGCTTTCAAAAACATTTCACAGACAGAAAATCGGTAAGTTAGGACGGCTCCATGAATTTTTAAAAGCTATTAACAATTGAGTGCTCACGCCTTAACTCTCACGGCCAACGAGCCTCCAAGATAGAAGAAAATAAAAAAGGACAACAACCATGCAGAAACTTCAGTTACCTATGGATTTGAAGTGTTAAAATCTATATATTGCAACATGAGTCGCCTTGAGGTGAAAATAATAGAATCGTACTTTTACGGCAATGAGCCAATAATGTACGAATACGACGAATTTATTATCACCTACTTGAACAATAATAATAATAATAACTATGATTTATAAACGTTATAGCATTTGAAAATAGCGGAGGTACATGATTAATCTGTTATTTCAACTTTAATAAAGGTTGTGAATAAATAATAATCCGCTAGAGGTCACGAGTGAAAACGTGCGCCCCCCTCAAATGAACTATAAAAATTTACAAATTTAACTAGATTGTAAATTTATTTAGGAATAAACAAATATAAACATTTATTGCCTGTAGTGGGGTTACAGGAAGACAAATATTCTTTAATTTGAAACAATTTCGTCAATAGGAGACATGAAGTCTGTAAAACATTTTCTTCACGGAGGTTGGTGACACCTCCATATTGGAGGGACTCCCTCCTTTCTTTCATTAGCTCTCATCAAAGAATATGCTTGTGCTATTTATGCATACTATTTATATCATTTTAAGGGGGGTTTATGGCCTAATTCAGTGAAAAACTAACACAAAGTGTTCAAATTGGGGGTTGGAATCGTTTTTCATGAAATAGTTTACCAAATTATCAATATTGGCCATTTTAAATGAACATTATATGAATCATACCTCCTGAGTTTAGGATTTACATACTGGGGAATGAGCTAATGCTATTAATGCATACAATTTATATAATTTACGGGGGGTTTTGGCCTAATTCAGTGAAAAAGTGTTCAAATTGTGGGAAAAAATCATTTTATATTTATATATATGAACTGAACCTCCAGAGTTGAGGATTTACATATTGGGAAATGATCTGATGCTATTAATGCAAACAATTTATATGTTTTTAATGGGTGTTTATGGCCTAATTCAGTGAAAAAGGAAGAATCATTGTTCGAATCATCAGTTGACATAGTTTTTCATGAAATAATTTACCGAATTATTAATTCTGGCCACTTTAAATGGATTTTATATGAACCATACCACCTGAGTTGAGGATTAACATATTGGGGAATGAACTAATGCTATTAATGCATACAAATTATATAATTTACGGGGGGGGGGGGGGGGGGGTTGGCCTAATTCAGTAAAAAAGTGTTCAAATTGTGGGATGAAATCATTTTTCTTGATATAATTTATCAATAATGGCCACTTTAAATATTTATATCTATGAACTGAACCTCCTGAGTAGAGGATTTACATATTGGGGAATGATCTAATGCTATTAATGCATACAATCTATATAATTTACGGGGGGTTTATGGCCGAATTCAGTGAAAAATAGTTAAACCGTGGGGAGAAATCATTTTTCTTGATATAATTTAACATGTTATCAATATTGGCCACTTTATATGGATTTTTTATGATCAATACCTCCAGAGTTGAGGATTTACATACTGGGGAATGAGCTAATGCTATTAATGCATACAATTTATATAATTTAAAGCGTGGTTATGGCGTAATTCAGTGAAAAAAGAACATGAAGTGTTCAAATTGGGGGATGATATCGTTTTATATTTATATATATTAACTGAACCTCCTGAGTTGAGGATTTACTTACTGGGGAAGGATTTAATGCTATTAATGCATACAATTTACATAATTTACAGGGGGTTTTGGCCTAATTCAGTAAAAAAGTGTTCAAATTGTGGGACGAAATAATTTTTCTTGATATAATTTATCAATAATGGCCACTTTAAACATTTATATATATATATATATATGAACTGAATCTCCTGAGTAGAGGATTTACACATTGGGGAATGATCTAATGCTATTAATGCATACAATCTATATAATTTATGGGGGGGGGGTTTATGGCCTAATTCAGTGGAAAATAGTTAAATCGTGGGGAGTAATCATTTTTCTTGATATAATTTAACATGTTATCAATATTGGCCACTTTATATGGATTTTTTATGATCAATACCTCCAGAGTCGAGGATTTACATACTGGGGAATGAGCTAATGCTATTAATGCATACAATTTATATAATTTAGGGGGGTTGGCCTAATTCATTAAAAAAGTGTTCAAATTGTGGGACGAAATCATTTTTCTTCATATGATTTATCAATAATGGCCAATTTAAACATTTATATATACATATGAACAGAATCTCCTGAGTAGAGGATTTACACATGGGGAATGATCTAATGCTATTAATGCATACAATCTATATAATTTATGGGGGGGGGGGGGGTTTAAGGCCTAATTCAGTGGAAAATAGTTAAATCGTGGGGAGAAATAATTTTTCATGATATAATTTTACATGTTTTCAATGTTGGCCACTTAATATGGATTTTTTATGACCAATACCCCCAGAGTTGTGGATTTACTTACTGGGGAAGGATTTAATGCTATTAATTCATACAATTTATATAATTTTAAGGGGGGTTAAGGCCTAATTCAGTGAAAAAAGAACATCAAGTGTTCAAATTGGGGGAAGATATCGTTTTATATTTATATATATTAACTGAACCTCCTGAGTTGGGGATTTACATGTTGGGAATGATCTAATACTATTAAAGCATATAATTTATATAATTTTAACAGGGGTTTATGGCCTAATTCAGTGAAAAAGTAACATAAAGTGTCCAAATTGGGAGATGATATCGTTTTATATTTATATATATGAACTGAACCTCCTGAGTTGGGGATTTACATGTTGGGAATGAACTAATGCTATTAATGCATACAATTTACATAATTTACAGGGGGTTTTGGCCTAATTCAGTAAAAAAGTGTTCAAATTGTGGGACGAAATCATTTTTCTTGATATAATTTATCAATAATGGCAACTTTAAACATTTATATATGTATGAACTGAACCTCCTGAGTAGAGGATTTACATATTGGGGAATGATCTAATGCTATTAATGCATACAATCTATATAATTTATGAGGGGGGGGGGGGGTTTATGGCCTAATTCAGTGGAAAATAGTTAAATCGTGGGGAGTAATCATTTTTCTTGATATAATTTAACATGTTATCAATATTGGCCACTTTATATGGATTTTTTATGTTCAATACCTCCAGAGTCGAGGATTTACATACTGGGAAATGAGCTAATGCTATTAATGCATACAATTTATATAATTTAGGGGGGGGGTTGGCCTAATTCATTAAAAAAGTGTTCAAATTGTGGGACGAAATCATTTTTCTTGATATAATTTATCAATAATGGCCACTTTAAACATTTATATATATATGAACTGAACCTCCTGAGTAGAGGATTTACACATGGGGAATGATCTAATGATATTAATGCATGCAATCTATATAATTTATGGGGGGGTTTATGGCCTAATTCAGTGGAAAATAGTTAAATCGTGGGGAGAAATAATTTTTCTTGATATAATTTAACATGCTATCAATGTTGGCCACTTAATATGGATTTTTTATGACCAATTCCCCCAGAGTTGAGGATTTACTTACTGGGGAAGGATTTAATGCTATTAATGCATACAATTTATATAATTTTAAGGGGGGTTATGGCCTAATTCAGTGAAAAAAGAACATAAAGTGTTCAAATTGGGGGATGATATAGTTTTATATTTATATATATTAACAGAACCTCCTGAGCTGGGGATTTACATATTGGGAATGATCAAATGCTATTAATGCATATAATTTATACAATTTTAACAGGGGTTTATGGTATAATTCAGTGAGAAAGTAACATGAAGTGTTCAAATTTGGATATGATATCGTTTTATATATATGTATATTAACTGAACCTCCAGAGTTGAGGATTTACTTACTGGGGAAGGATTTAATGCTATTAATGCATACAATTTATATAATTTTAAGGGTGGTTATGGCGTAATTCAGTGAAAAAAGAACATAAAGTGTTCAAATAGGGGGAAGATATCGTTTTATATTTATATAAATTAACTGAACCTCCTGAGTTGGGGATTTACATGTTGGGAATGATCTAATACTATTAAAGCATATAATTTATATAATTTTAATAGGTGTTTATGGCCTAATTCAGTGAAAAAGTAACATAAAATGTCCAAATTGGGAGATGATATCGTTTTATATTTATATATATGAACTGAACCTCCTGAGTTGGGGATTTACATGTTGGGAATGAACTAATGCTATTAATGCACACAATTTATATAATTTACGGGGGGTTTTGGCCTAATTCAGTAAAAATTGTTCAAATCGTGGGACGAAATCATTTTTCTTGATATAAGTTATCAATAATGGCCACTTTAAATATATATATATATATATATATATATATATATATATATATATATATATATATATATATATATATATATATATATATGAACTGAACCCCCTGAGTAGAGGATTTACATTTTGGGAAATGATCTAATGCTATTATTGCATACAATCTATATATTTTATGGGGGGTTTAAGGCCTAATTCAGTAAAACATAGTTAAATCGTGGGGAGAAATCATTTTTCTTGATATAATTTAACATGTTATCAATATTGGCCACTTTATATGGATTTTTTATGATTAATACCTCCAGAGTTGAGGATTTACGTACTGGAGAATGAGCTAATGCTATTAATGCATACAATTTACATAATTTACAGGGGGTTTTGGCCTAATTCAGTAAAAAAGTGTTCAAATTGTGGGACGAAATAATTTTTCTTGATATAATTTATCAATAATGGCCACTTTAAACATTTATATATATATATATGAACTGAATCTCCTGAGAAGAGGATTTACACATTGGGGAATGATCTAATGCTATTAATGCATACAATCTATATAATTTATGGGGGGGGGGCGGTTTATGGCCTAATTCAGTGGAAAATAGTTAAATCGTGGGGAGAAATCATTTTTCTTGATATAATTTAACATGTTAACAATATTGGCAACTTAATATGGATTTTTTATGATCAATACCTCCAGAGTCAAGGATTTTCATACTGGGGAATGAACTAATCCTATTAATGCATACAATTTATATAATTTAGGGGGGGGGGTGGCCTAATTCATTAAAAAAGTGTTTAAATTGTGGGACGAAATCATTTTTCTTGATATAATTTATCAATAATGGCCACTTTAAACATTTATATATATATGCACTGAACCTCCTGAGTAGAGGATTTACACATTGGGAAATGATCTAATGCTATTAATGCATACAATCTATATAATTTATGGGGGGGGGGGGGTTTATGGCCTAATTCAGTGGAAAATAGTTAAATCTTGGGGAGAAATCATTATTCTTGATATAATTTAACATGTTATCAATGTTGGCCACTTAATATGAATTTTTTATGATCAATACCCCCAGAGTTGAGGATTTACTTACTGGGGAAGGATTTAATGCTATTAATGCATACAATTTATATAATTTTAAGGGTGGTTATGGCCTAATTCAGTGAAAAAAGAACATAAAGTGTTCAAATTGGGGGATGATATGGTTTTATATTTATATATATTAACTTAACCTCCTGAGTTAAGGATTTACTTACTGGGGAAGGATTTAATGCTATTAATGCATACAATTTATATAATTTTAACAGGGGTTTATGGCGTAATTCAGTGAAAAAAGAACATAAAGTGTTCAAATTTGGATATGATATCGTTTTATATTTATGTATATTAACTGAACCTCCTGAGTTGAGGATTTACATGTTGGGAATGATCTAATGCTATTAATGCACACAATTTATATAATTTTAAGGGGGGTTATGGCCTAATTCAGTGAAAAAAGAACATAAAGTGTTCAAATTGGGGGATGATATCGTTTTATATTAATATATATTAAATGAACCTCCTGAGCTGGGGATTTACATGTTGGGAATGATCAAATGCTATTAATGCATATAATTTATATAATTTTAACAGGGGTTTATGGCCTAATTCAGTGAAAAAGTAACATAAAGTGTCCAAATATGGAGATGATATCATTTTACATTTATATATATTAACTGAACCTCCTGAGTTGGGGATTTACATGTTGGGAATGATCTAATACTATTAATGCATATAATTTATACAATTTTAACAGGGGTTTATGGCCTAATTCAGTTAAAAAGTAACATAAAGTGTTCAAATTTGGATATGATATCGTTTTATATGTATATTTATTAACTGAACCTCCTGAGTTGGGGATTTACATGTTGGGAATGATCTAATACTATTAATGCATATAATTTATACAATTTTAACAGGGGTTTATGGTATAATTCAGTGAGAAAGTAACATGAAGTGTTTTAATTTGGATATGATATCGTTTTATATATATGTATATTAACTGAACCTCCAGAGTTGAGGATTTACTTACTGGGGAAGGATTTAATGCTATTAATGCATACAATTTATATAATTTTAAGGGTGGTTATGGCGTAATTCAGTGAAAAAAGAACATAAAGTGTTCAAATAGGGGGAAGATATCGTTTTATATTTATATATATTAACTGAACCTCCTGAGTTGGGGATTTACATGTTGGGAATGATCTAATACTATTAATGCATATAATTTATATAATTTTAACAGGTGTTTATGGCATAATTCAGTGAAAAAAGAACATAAAGTGTCCAAATTGGGAGATGATATCGTTTTATATTTGTATATATTAACTGAACCTCCTGAGTTGGGGATTTACATGTTGGGAATGAACTAATGCTATTAATGCATACAATTTATATAATTTACCGGGGGTTTTGGCCTAATTCAGTAAAAATTGTTCAAATTGTGGGACGAAATCATTTTTCTTGATATAAGTTATCTATAATGGCCACTTTAAATATTTATATATATATGAACTGAACCCCCTGAGTAGAGGATTTACATATTGGGGAATGATCTAATGCTATTATTGCATACAATCTATATATTTTATGGGGGGTTTAAGGCCTAATTCAGTGAAACATAGTTAAATCGTGGGGAGAAATCATTTTTCTTGATATAATTTAACATGTTATCAATGTTGGCCACTTAATATGGATTTTTTATGATCAATACCCCCAGAGTTGAGGATTTACTTACTAGGGAAGGATTTAATGCTATTAATGCATACAATTTATATTATTTAAAGGGTGGTTATGGCGTAATTCAGTGAAAAAAGAACATAAAGCGTTCAAATTGGGGGATGATATCGTTTTATATTTATATATATTAACTGAACCTCCTGAGTTGAGGATTTACTTACTGGGGAAGGATTTAATGCATACAATTTACATAATTTACAGGGGGTTTTGGCCTAATTCAGTAAAAAAGTGTTCAAATTGTGGGACGAAATCATTTTTCATGATATAATTTATCAATAATGGCAACTTTAAACATTTATATATATATGAACTGAACCTCCTGAGTAGAGGATTTACATATTGGGGAATGATCTAATGCTATTAATGCATACAATCTATATCATTTATGGGGGGGTGGGGGGTTTATGGCCTAATTCAGTGGAAAATAGTTAAATCGTGGGGAGAAATCATTTTTCTTGATATAATTTAACATGTTATCAATATTGGCCACTTTATATGGATTTTTTATGTTCAATACCCCCAGAGTTGAGGATTTATTTACTGGGGAAGGATTTAATGCTATTAATGCATACAATTTATATAATTTAAAGGGTGGTTATGGCCTAAATCAGTGAAAAAAGAACATAAAGTGTTGAAATTGGGGGATGATATCGTTTTATATTTATATATATTAACTGAACCTCCTGAGTTGGGGATTTACATGTTGGGAATGATCTAATACTATTAATGCATATAATTTATATAATTTTAACAGGTGTTTATGGCATAATTCAGTGAAAAAAGAACATAAAGTGTCCAAATTGGGAGATGATATCGTTTTATATTTGTATATATTAACTGAACCTCCTGAGTTGGGGATTTACATGTTGGGAATGAACTAATGCTATTAATGCATACAATTTATATAATTTACCGGGGGTTTTGGCCTAATTCAGTAAAAATTGTTCAAATTGTGGGACGAAATCATTTTTCTTGATATAAGTTATCTATAATGGCCACTTTAAATATTTATATATATATGAACTGAACCCCCTGAGTAGAGGATTTACATATTGGGGAATGATCTAATGCTATTATTGCATACAATCTATATATTTTATGGGGGGTTTAAGGCCTAATTCAGTGAAACATAGTTAAATCGTGGGGAGAAATCATTTTTCTTGATATAATTTAACATGTTATCAATGTTGGCCACTTAATATGGATTTTTTATGATCAATACCCCCAGAGTTGAGGATTTACTTACTAGGGAAGGATTTAATGCTATTAATGCATACAATTTATATTATTTAAAGGGTGGTTATGGCGTAATTCAGTGAAAAAAGAACATAAAGCGTTCAAATTGGGGGATGATATCGTTTTATATTTATATATATTAACTGAACCTCCTGAGTTGAGGATTTACTTACTGGGGAAGGATTTAATGCATACAATTTACATAATTTACAGGGGGTTTTGGCCTAATTCAGTAAAAAAGTGTTCAAATTGTGGGACGAAATCATTTTTCATGATATAATTTATCAATAATGGCAACTTTAAACATTTATATATATATGAACTGAACCTCCTGAGTAGAGGATTTACATATTGGGGAATGATCTAATGCTATTAATGCATACAATCTATATCATTTATGGGGGGGTGGGGGGTTTATGGCCTAATTCAGTGGAAAATAGTTAAATCGTGGGGAGAAATCATTTTTCTTGATATAATTTAACATGTTATCAATATTGGCCACTTTATATGGATTTTTTATGTTCAATACCCCCAGAGTTGAGGATTTATTTACTGGGGAAGGATTTAATGCTATTAATGCATACAATTTATATAATTTAAAGGGTGGTTATGGCCTAAATCAGTGAAAAAAGAACATAAAGTGTTGAAATTGGGGGATGATATCGTTTTATATTTATATATATTAACTGAACCTCCTGAGTTGAGGATTTACTTACTGGGGAAGGATTTAATGCTATTAATGCATACAATTTACATAATTTACAGGGGGTTTTGGCCTAATTCAGTAAAAAAGTGTTCAAATTGTGGGACGAAATCATTTTTCATGATATAATTTATCAATAATGGCAACTTTAAACATTTATATATATATGAACTGAACCTCCTGAGTAGAGGATTTACATATTGGGGAATGATCTAATGCTATTAATGCATACAATCTATATCATTTATGGGGGGGTGGGGGGTTTATGGCCTAATTCAGTGGAAAATAGTTAAATCGTGGGGAGAAATCATTTTTCTTGATATAATTTAACATGTTATCAATATTGGCCACTTTATATGGATTTTTTATGTTCAATACCCCCAGAGTTGAGGATTTATTTACTGGGGAAGGATTTAATGCTATTAATGCATACAATTTATATAATTTAAAGGGTGGTTATGGCCTAAATCAGTGAAAAAAGAACATAAAGTGTTGAAATTGGGGGATGATATCGTTTTATATTTATATATATTAACTGAACCTCCTGAGTTGAGGATTTACTTACTGGGGAAGGATTTAATGCTATTAATGCATACAATTTACATAATTTACAGGGGGTTTTGGCCTAATTCAATAAAAAGTGTTCAAATTGTGGGACAAAATCATTTTTCTTGATGTAATTTATTAATAATGGCCACTTTAAACATTTATATATATATATATATATATATATATATATATATATATATATATATATATATATATATGAACTGAACCTCCTGAGTAGAGGATTTACACATTGGGGAATGATCTAATGCTATTAATGCATACAATCTATATAATTTATGGGGGGGGGTTTATGGCCTAATTCAGTGGAAAATAGTTAAATCGTGGGGAGAAATCATTTTTCTTGACATAATTTCCCATGTTATCAATATTGGCCAATTAATATGGATTTTTTATGATCAATACCCCCAGAGTTGAGGATTTACTTACTGGGGAAGGATTTAATGCTATTAATGCATACAATTTATATAATTTTAAGGCTGGTTATGGCCTAATTCAGTGAAAAAAGAACATAAAGTGTTCAAATTTGGATATGATATCTTTTTATATTTATATATATTAACTGAACCTCCAGAGTTGAGGATTTACTTACTGGGGAAGGATTTAATGCTGTCAATGCATACAATTTATACAATTGTAACAGGGGTTTATGGCGTAATTCAGTGAGAAAGTAACATAAAGTGTTCAATTTTGGATATGATATCGTATTATATGTATATTTCTTAACTGAACCTCCTGAGTTGGGGATTTACATATTGGGAATGATCAAATGCTATTAATGCACACAATTTATATAATTTTAAGGGGGGTTATGGCGTAATTCATTGAAAAAAGAACATAAAGTGTTCAAATTGCGGGATGATATCGTTTTATATTTATATATATCAACTGAACCTCCTGAGTTGGGGATTTACATGTTGGGAATGATCTAATGCTATTAATGTACACAATTTATGTAATTTTAAGGGGGGTTTATGGCGTAATTCAGTGAAAAAAGAACCTAAAGTGTTCAAATTGGGGGATGATATCGTTTTATATTTATATATATTAATTGAACCTCCTGAGTTGAGGATTTACATGTTGGGAATGATCTAATGCTATTAATGCACACAATTTATATAATTTTAAGGGGGGTTATGGCCTAATTCAGTGAAACATAGTTATATCTTGGGGAGAAATCATTTTTCTTGATATAATTTAACATGTTATCAATATTGGCCACTTTAAATGGATTTTTTATGATCAATACCTCCAGAGTCGAGGGTTTACATACTGGGGAATGAGCTAATGCTATTAATGCATACAGTTTATATAATTTAGGGGGGGGGGTTGGCCTAATTCATTAAAAATGTGTTCAAATTGTGGGACGAAATCATTTTCCTTGATATAATTTATCAATAATGGCCACTTTAAACATTTATATATATAAGAACTGAACCTCCTGAGTAGAGGATTTACACATTGGGGAATGATCTAATGCTATTAATGCATACAATCTATATAATTTATGGGGGGGGGGGTTTATGGCCTAATTCAGTGGAAAATAGTTAAATCGTGGGGAGAAATCATTTTTCTTGATATAATTTAACATTTTATTAATGTTGGCCACTTAATATGGATTTTTTATGATCAATACCCCCAGAGTTGAGGATTTACTTACTGGGGAAGGATTTAATGCTATTAATGCATACAATTTATATAATTTTAAGGGTGGTTATGGCCTAATTCAGTGAAAAAAGAACATAAAGTGTTCAAATTTGGATATGATATCGTTTTATATTTATATATATTAACTGAACCTCCAGAGTTGAGGATTTACTTACTGGGGAAGGATTTAATGCTGTCAATGCATACAATTTATACAATTTTAACAGGGGTTTATGGCGTAATTCAGTGAGAAAGTAACATAAAGTGTTCAAATTTGGATATGATATCGTTTTATATGTATATTTATTAACTGAACCTCCAGAGTTGGGGATTTACATATTGGGAATGATCAAATGCTATTAATGCACACAATTTATATAATTTTAGGGGTGGTTATGGCGTAATTTAGTGAAAAAAGAAAAAAAGAACATGAAGTGTTCAAATTGGTGGATGATATCGTTTTATATTTATATGTATTAACTGAACCTCCTGAGCTGGGGATTTACATGTTGGGAATGATCAAATGCTATTAATGCATATAATTTATATAATTTGAACAGGGGTTTATGGCATAATTCAGTGAGAAAGTAACATAAAGTGTTCAAATTGGGAGATGATATCGTTTTATATGTATATATATTAACTGAACCTCCTGAGTTGGGGATTTACATATTGGGAATGATTAAATGCTATTAATGCACACAATTTATATAATTTTAGGGGTGGTTATGGCGTAATTCAGTGAAAAAAGAACATAAAGTGTTCAAATTGGGGGATGATATCGTTTTATATTTATATATATTAACTTAACCTCCTGAGTTGAGGATTTACTTACTGGGGAAGGATTTAATGCTATTAATGCATACAATTTATATAATTTTAACAGGGGTTTATGGCGTAATTCAGTGAAAAAAGAACCTAAAGTGTTCAAATTTGGATATGATATCGTTTTATATTTATATATATTAACTGAACCTCCTGAGTTGAGGATTTACATGTTGGGAATGATCTAATGCTATTAATGCACACAATTTATATAATTTTAAGGGGGGTTATGGCCTAATTCAGTGAAACATAGTTATATCTTGGGGAGAAATCATTTTTCTTGATATAATTTAACATGTTATCAATATTGGCAACTTTATATGGATTTTTTATGATCAATACCTCCAGAGTCGAGGGTTTACATACTGGGGAATGAGCTAATGCTATTAATGCATACAATTTATATTATTTAGGGGGGGGGTTGGCCTAATTCATTAAAAAAGTGTTCAAATTGTGGGACGAAATCATTTTTCTTGATATAATTTATCAATAATGGCCACTTTAAACATTTATATATATATATGAACTGAACCTCCTGAGTTGGGGATTTCCATGTTGGGAATGATCTAATGCTATTAATGCACACAATTTATATAATTTTAGGGGTGGTTATGGCGTAATTCAGTGAAAAAAGAACATAAAGTATTCAAATTGGGGGATGATATCGTTTTATATTTATATATAATAACTGAACCTCCTGAGTTGGGGATTTACATGTTGGGAATGATCTAATACTATTAAAGCATACAATTTATATAATTTTAAGGGTGGTTATGGCATAATTCAGAGAAAAAAGAACATAAAGTGTTCAAATTTGGGGATGATATCGTTTTATATTTATATATATTAACTGAACCTCCAGAGTTAGGGATTTACATATTGGGAATGATCTAATGCTATTAATGCATATAATTTTAAGGGTGGTTATGGCATAATTCAGTGAAAAAAGAACATAAAGTGTTCAAATTGGGGGATATCGTTTCATATTTATATATATTAACTGAACCTCCTGATTTAGGGATTTACATATTGGGAATGATCTAATGCTATTAATGCGTATAATTTATATAATTTTAACAGGGGTTTATGGCGTAATTCAGTGAGAAACTAACATAAAGTGTTCAAATTGGGGGGTGGAATCGTTTTTCTTATAATTTGTCAAGTTATTAATGTTGGCCACGTAAAATATTTATATATACGAACTGAACTTTCAGAGTTGAGGATTTACAAATATTATGAATGATCTACTGTTATTAATGCATAAAATTTTAATAATTACGGGATGGGGGGGGGGTTATGGCCTAATGCTGTGGAATAAGAAAATTAAAGTTTTCAATTGGTGGGATGAAATCGTTTTTTCTTGTTATAATTTAACATGTTATCAATATTGGCCACTTTAAATATTTATATATATATGAACTGAACCTCTAGATTTGAGAATTTACGTATTGGGGAATGATCTCATGCTATTAATGCATTCAATTTAAATCATTTTAACAGGGGTTTGTGGAATAAGGAAGAATCGGTGTTCAGATTATTGGTTGAAATAGTTATTCATGTAATACTTCCCGAATTATCAATACTGTCCATTTTAAATATGTATATGACGAATGAACCTCCTGAGTAGAAAATTTATGTATTGGGGAATGATCTAATGCATTCTATTTATATTATTTTATATGGGGTTTATGACAAAATATAGTGAAAAATGAAGTTTTAGATTATTGTTAGAAATAGTTTTTCTTGCAAAACTTTCCGAATTATCAATACGGGCTATTTTAAATGTATATATATATAAACCTAACATTCTCAGTATAGGATATACATATTGGGGAATAATCTAATGCTATTAATGCATACAATTTATATAAATGTACTGGGAGTTTATGGTTTAATTCTGTGAAACAGGAAGAGTTGGTGTTTAGATTATCTAAGCAAATAATTTTTCATGTAATACTTTCTGAATTATCAATAATTGGCCACTGTAAATATTTGTATATATTAACCGAACCTCCTGAGTACAGGATTTACATGTTTGGAAATGATCTAATGCTAATAATGCATCCAATTTATATAATTTTAATGGGGTTGCAATGTCTAATTGAGTGGGAAAGAAGCAATCAGTGTTCAAACTCTCTGTTTATATAGTTTTCGATAACTTATCAGATTAACAAAACTGGTCACTTAAATTCAAATGTTTATGAAGGCAAATGTTTGAAAATGATCTATTGTTATCATATATCGATATAATTTTAATAGCGTAATTCAGCAAAAAGAAGATTATTCTGTGTTTAAATATTTTTCCATCTAATAATTTATTAACAGTGCTAATGACCTTAGCAGGCGGAGTAATTATACTATAAAAATAAAATTAAAGTCTCTTTGATTGACTATTGGGAAATGTTAAACTGCAATTAATGCAAGCAATTTATTTAATTTTAATGGGAGTTCAAGTCATAATTTCGAGAAAAAAGACCAGCCAGTGTTTGAATTGTGCATTGTAGGCACTACTGTCTGCTCTAAAAGAATTATTTATAACTCATCTTTAAGTAGAGGGATTGAATATTGAAAATGTTAAACTGCAATAAATGCAAACAATTTATTTAATTTTAATGGGGGTTCAAGTCCTAATTCAGTGAAAAAGACCAGCGAGTGTTCAACTTGTGCATTGTAGTCACTACTGTCTGCTTTAAAAGAATTATTTATGAATTCATTCTCCTAGCAGAGGGATTGAATATTGGGAAATGTTAAACTTCTATTAGTGCAAGCAATTTATTTATTTATAATGGGGGTTTAAATTGACTAAATGATTGGTTGAAATCATTTATCACGTAATAATTTACCGGATTATCACGACTGGCGTCTTTAAGTAAATTGTACCCCCCCCTCAAAAAAAAAACTAACGTTGAAAAAAAAAGACCAAGTTCCAGGTCCCTCCCAAAAACAGTTAATGTAAACTTTTAAGATGTGGCCAAAAAGTAGTTTCAGCTATTATTTGAATGTGCATAATAGCACTAAGGGTTAAGGAAGGCTCTGTAAGTCAATAAAAACTAGAATGCTTATTCCCCTGTTCAATGGAATAAAAAAAAAAAAATTGAGGTAAATAGGAAAAACCGGCTCTAAAGAATGAAACTAACAGTAGAAAATATTCTAACGGTGTCTTCAAATCCCGCTCAGAAAGCTCTATTTTTTAAAACAACTACTTTTTTTCTAATTTTACTCCTGTTTTATTGACACATATATTTTCCTACTATAAGCAATTACAAAAACAACAAGAAATAAAAACAGACATCAAGAACCATTCAAATAAACGAAACCAATTACTTCACAGTTTTATGCAATTATTTCTCCAAATGTGACCATCCCATAAAAAAATGCTTTAGAACCTCTTTTGTAGAGAATTTAGTAATGGTCAACCTTCGAATGGTTGCTTTTTACTTACCACGATTTTCCAACCGTTTTCAAAAACAAAAACGAAAATATAAGAAGTTCCTTAAACTTTTCATGTCTGTTAATAAAATATATTTGTTCTGATACATCCTTAACTCCAAACGAAACCAAGTTAGTTAGGAAAACATTTCTCGAACACGGTTACAGATATCGCTTTAAGAATGGTTTCATTCGTTTTACTTTGTTAGGAATCATATGAAAAGTGTACTTACAAGCATATTTACGTATTAAAGTATGCGCTAGGATATTTTTCGTACCCAAAACCATGTGTCCGGTGGATGGATTCTGCTGGTTAACGAACTAGACCTTTCAAATTAGACGAAGGATTTTGGTACAAATATCAAAATCGGACCTCATGAGCTATGGAGCCTGAAACGTGGTTATTTCTTATTGACACTTTATTTTACCCATTTTGCATTGCAGGGCGGAAAGAAACTGGCTAATATCTAGAATGATAGAAAAGTTAAGTTCTTAAGGAGATGATAATTTTATATTCTAACACTGGACCGTATTAAAAAAATTTGAAATGGTAAAAACATTCAATTCTAAAGAAAAACTTGAAAGATTAATTCTTGAAATGTATAGAGGTTTATTTAAAAAATGATGAATTTTACTGTCATTGTGATTATGAATTAAAAAATATATATATATATATACAAATTTACTGAATTTATAAATTTAAAGATTGAGTTGATGTGAACATTTCAAGGCACAGGGATAAAAGTTTGTTTTGCCTAAAAGAGCTGTGCTCACATCGGCTTAGCTAGATCAGAACTGAGGTTCCGATTTAGCATGTAACATGCTGTTATTATTTCCGAAGAGAACCACTTAAAAATAATTATTGACTTTCAAGTTGTTTATAAAAAAAAAACTTTAATTTTAGCAAGTGTTGACATCTAAGTTATGACAAGCGTGTAATTAATGCAAATTTCTTTTTACCTTATAAGTATATAATTTAATTTCTTAAATGAAAAATTATTTAAAAATCTCTACGTGACTTATTTTATTTGTAGTTAATTTTTTATCCTTAGTGCCCTGTTGACTCAAAATGCAAAGTTAGAAAAAACACATGATTAAATGTAATATTGATAACATTAAAATATAATTCATCTAAACCGCCACCTGAAGTTCAGCTGCATATTTTGATAATTTTAGTGAAAATTTTAGTGTGAAAATACGTACGCGGGACGCGTAGATAGTTCATAATAAAATAAAGTCGGATTTGAAAGTAGAATTTATAATTTTTAGCAGTAGATATCAGACATGAAATAATACAACAATGTTATTATAATACAATTTATTAAACTAACAAAATAAAATGCAAAAAAGAAAGTAGGTACAACGTTATAATTAAATCGTGAAATTTGGAATTATTTCAAACTACGAAAGTTAAATAGCTATACGAAATCAATGAGACACTTGAGCTTGAATTTAAAAAATTAATCCATCGATGTTCGGATTAATTCCACTGAAATAAAGACGTAAAGAATTTTCCAACTATCGTCAGTCAGCCTTGTGCGATGTTTTGATTTATTAACTTTCACCATTGAAAAGAGGTGTTCACATTTATAAGTACTACCGTTAAAAAATTACATACGCCAACTCACAGTAAAATTCTTTAAAGCATGTTAACAAAAACAAAGCCCACACATTAAAAAAAAAAAAAAAAATTAATAGGAAACTACGACAAATCGACAACGAGACGTTACGTACACAGAAGAACTAAACACATTTTACTGAAATGAATCGAAATCTATACATCATTACGCACTAACTGAAATATTAACGGACACTCGGAGCTAAAGGCCTAGTTGTCGATGCGCCGTTAAAAAAAAAAAAAAATAAAAAATAAAAAAAAAATAAAAAAAAAATAAAAAAAAAAAAATTAACGGACACTGACGGAATTATCTTCTCACCCAGAGGATGAAGAACTGTGAACATGCTACACCTATCTAAGCTCCGGCTTTCATCATAACTATTGTATCTTACTACTCGGCATAATATATCATTTCTCTCTAATATATATTGTGTATCTGATGTATAATATGAATTTTATATTGAATATATTGCGTGAAGCGAAATTCATTGTGTGCGCCAACTCCTGCCTTAGCTAATGGTTTTTCACAAGTTCTCCAATTTTTTCCCACGGTTTTGCTACTAGCCGATGAATGGACAGGATTCCGATAATTCGCTCTTTCAGATACTCTTCTTGTAAAAATGGCGTATGCTTTTAGTAGATTACAGACTACCATTAAAATACAGGCCATCAAGTAATATTATCAGAAGTTAGGCATGAAGGGTCTATGACATACATTTTTCTTAATCTTCTTTTCGGTTATAAAACTAGATTTCAGTGCTCCAAAGCAAGGAATAATGTGTTTTTGTTCATTAATTTAGTTATTTATCGATGCTCTGCATCACTGGTGATAAGAATTCTTAATCCCCGGAGTGGTTTCTTGCGCAAGCAATGACGTTTTAGAAAACTAAGCAGTTTAGAAATTATCGAAACTGTCGGAAGAAAAATTCGGCTGAATAAAGAAATGATGCCTTAATGATTAACTTTATTGATAATTATAGTAGGTATTTGAAATAACTTACGTATATACTCAAGAAAATATTTCATGCTTAGTAAATAAATAAATATTTAGTTAATTATAAATGAGTCAGTTAAGTAATAATAATGAAATAGTTTATGTTCAAGAAGATCCTAGACTTGACGAAGAATAGGAGAGGGACTTTTGAACTAGTCTCAAGTTACTCCCTTGTAAGAGAATAGTGTTGTTGCTGTAAATTTTACAAAGCTTAAAGAGGATTAGTCTAGGAAATGATTGGATACAATGAAGTTCGTAATTAGAAAATGCACACGAGGAAGGTTTATTCCTATCTCTTTTGGGTTATACAGAAATATTTGGATAATTAATCTTCCCCGGAGCTTAACTATTCATCTATTTTTTAAGTCTCTTTGAGAAGGTTTCGGAATATGTAATTTCATTGGGGGAATAAAAATTTCTAAAGGAAAATAGGATAAATTGGTTTCGTGATAAGAATCTCAAAGTCTGACCGATTTGTGTCATTAAAAGAAAAAATATTACAAGACATGAGCATGATTTTCGTATTGTTTTCTTAAATACGTATCTCGAAAACGGTTGGAAAATCGTGGTTTGTGGAACATACCCATTCTAAAGGTTACTAAATTCCCTATAAAAAGGGTTCTCAAGTAGTTTTCCATGGGACGATCCCAGTTGGAGAAAGTAGTGCTTATAAATTCAAAGTGATGTTCATTTGAATAGTTCTTTCTGTCCGTTTTCCTTAGTTTTTATTGATTGTTATTTTTAAAATTCCTAATAGCAGTAAAAATAAATTGCTCTTTAAAACAGGATAGGTAATGATCTATTTTATGTTATTTGTAAAAGAGATTTCCGAGTGGAAGTAAAGACGTCGAGTGCATAATGTCCGCAACTTTAAGTTTTTGTGTGCACAATTGCACCAGAAATTCCGCATTTCTTTAATACTTCATTGGATCAAGAGATTAACTTTTTCACAAGAGATAAAAAAAAAAGAAAATTAACTCTTTGCATTCCAAGCATTCCAAATTATACTATATTATATTATTATTATTATAGAAAAAACAAAACAAAAAACGTCATGGAAACGTGCCAAGATAACTCAGTCCCTGCAAGTCGGACTTGAGCGTATTTATTTCATTTCTAAATTGTGTTCACTGAATAGTTTGAAGAAGTTCTCTTAAGAGTACATTATTGAGTGGAATAATCAGTGTACATTTAGACCGAAAATGACATTTTTTTTCCCTGTTTGATTGAAGAACTTTCCCATAACCAAGGTAATAAACAAACAATTCAGGAATAGTTACTCCAAAAAAAAAAAAAAAAAAAAAAAAAAACTTATTGAATTACAACCGTAACTACAATTTCTCCAGGTAGGAATAACCGAGAATAATATCAATGATAAATCAAAGCAAATCCAACTCTATGGAAATTAATCTAAACACTTACTCCAACTGGAGGGTTGTGTTTGACAGCCAAGTCTAGGGCTGGAAGTCTGTGCTACAACATAACTTTCATCTATTATTCTAGAAGCAGGCAACTTGGGAATTTTCTATTTCCTAACTCCTCCTCCTTAATCCACAAAACTCATAGACAATTTTGATGAGAAGTTCTTTTACGAATTACTTCTCCCATTCAAATGTATAATACTAACTGTAAAGGACGTTAAAAATTTAAATAAATAAATAATACTAACTGCATGATCTTCGCATCGTTACAAAATTTACTTCTATCTGGTAGTTTTTTTTTTTTTTTTTTTTTTTTTTTTTTTTTTTTTTTTTTTTTTTTTTAAGAAATAAATAAATAAAAATATTAAATATCAACTGGGATAAAACCTAAAAGAAAGCAAGATTATTCCTGCTAAAATGGTTCTAGAAAGCTGGAATAACCCCCCTCCCCCTCCCCAAACATACTGATAGTTTGGAGGCGAGAAACATCTTTTAGGAACAAAAAGAAAACTTCTTTGGTTAATACTTTATAATAACGGATTCCGAGACATTCTACAAAATATAAATGAAACTAAAACTTTTCAGAGCTTTTGTCAGAAATTCAATTGAGTACCTACATATATTATCTGAGCAGATCTGTATGAATATATTGTTCAGCAAGAATAAAAAAGTAACTGAATACAAAACAAAAATCGATTCTTTCTTTTAATGATAAAAATTTATTTCTTCTTTCAAGTATTTAAGATTTCTTGAAAATTACGGGAAATATTAGATTCAACGAAATTTCCAATTGCAAAAGTCCAAGCAGAAAATTTCTCTCACCGCCCAAGTGTCTCAAAACTTACATAATTAATTTTAGTTCTTGTCCTGCAGTGATTACGTTTCTTTTGATTGTTCTGTTATTTCAAAAATCTTTTTCAGTATCTTAAATAATTTAATAACACATTACCTAAATCATTCTATAACAAGTAAAGGTCTAAAAATGAAATACATATATTTATTTTAACGATAATATTTTGGTATTTTGGAAATAATAAGAGAAGATAGAAAGAATTCATTATAAGGGAATGTATAAGTCTTAAAAGCAAATTCACAGACACACTAACTCGAAGATTGAGTAACTTGAGGATTGACCTGACACTAAGGAAATATAAAAAGTCCGACTCGCAGGAACTGCATAATCTTAGCGCGGTTCCGTTCTTATCTCTAGACTGATTTTAAATGATTAAAATAGAAGCTGTTATTATTTTGGTTCCACATTTCTAGAAAGCATGAAGATTAGATAGTTAGCCGTCGAGGTGATAAGTAAAGATGGAATGGCTGGGATTCGGCTAAAGAAACCTCAATACGATTTTTGTTAAAAAATCTATATTTAGGACGTTTTGGCTACTCATTGCTAGCCTTCGTCAGCAATGAAAGTGCCGGGAGGCAGAGGAGGACCAACGTTGACAGTTCCATCTTTACTTTCACGAAAGGTCTTATTTACGATCTTACCTGGATACCCATCCAGGGTATCCAGCCCTAGGAAGGACCCCGCAAGGCATTTGAAAAGCTATCTTGGAAATCCATATCCCTAAGATTAAATTGTTTTTCTTATTTTTCTTAACCTGATTTATTATCAAATACATTATCCAACTACAAGCAGTTAAAAAATAACAAGGAATAAAAACAGACAAAAAGAACAGTTTGAATAAGCGAAATCAATTACTTTAAAGTTTTAAGCACTTATTTCTCCGATTGACATCGTCTAATCAAAACTTTCATTAGAACCTTTTTTTTAGAGAATTTAGTAAGCTTTCTAATGGTATTCTTCCGTTTACCAAGATTCTCAACCTTTTTCGAGATATTAAGGAAAGTATACAAAGTTACCAAAACTTTTTATGTCTGTTAATAAAATATTTTATTCTGACCCTTCCTTAACTCCAAACGTAACATAAATTTCAACATAGTAGTTTTAATGAATGTAGAACATGCAGAAAATTTTTCAACTGAATCCCATGATTCTAAGTACCTAAACCAAAAACGGTATTCAAAAACTATTTTTCTAATTTTCTCAAAAACGGTTAAAGCTATCGCCTTGAAAATGGTTTCATTCGTTTTCCTAGCCCAAGAAGCCTATAAAACGAGTACTTACAAGCTTATGAACTCAAAAACGTAAGCGTTACGATTTTTTCTGCGCGAATTTCGCCCCAAACGCCATCTTCCAGTGGGCGGATTTTGCTGGTTAACGAACTTGACCTTTCAAATTGGACGACGGATTTTTGTACCAAATTTCATCAAAATCGGACCATCAGGGAAGCCAGAAATGAGCGAACAGACAAATATATATATATATATATATATATATATATATATATATATATATATATATATAAATATATACATATATATATATATATATACAAATTTGAACCACCGTTATTTTCGGTCTCTAGAGGTTCTGAAACGCGAACTTTTTTGGTCGGCACTTCCGGATTGTTTCATTGTATCAACCTTATAAGCGGGGTTCCTCCCTATGGGGGAGGGAGGAACCGCGCTAAAAGACAACCGACTTAAACATTATTTTACAAAAATACAATCAACTCCATTAGGAGAATAAAAAACCCAAGAACATTATACTGACGGTTCCAAGAAGAACTCTGGAACAGGGGCAGTCATTGTAAAAGACAATATTTAACAAATTACCGGAACAGACGACCATATATAAGGCCGAAATCTACTGAATATTTGTAGGACTGACTAACGCCCATGAAGCAGAAACTGGCATGATCACTGTCTGTACTAATTCTTCAAGATCCTTAATGTCCTTACAGAACATTTGAAGCATACATCCAATTATCAAAAACATATTTTTACAAATAGACATTCTACAAAGTAAAAAACAAACATATTACTCTCCTATGGCTACATGACTATGAAGACTTTCAAATGAGTACAGCTGTGGACTTACATCCAAAACTTGCTACAAACCGACAACCTAACAAACTAAACACTGCGAATGGGAAGAAATTGGTTGAAGAGTGAATTTAAGATAAATTAAGGCGACCAAAAAAAAAAAAAAAAAAAAAAAAAAATGAAATAAAGAACAATTTACTCGACAAGACGAAGTAACTTTATCCAGGCTTCGGATAGGCCACACAGGACGTACCTCTCATACTTACTGGACAGAAATGAAAGCCTATGCAACAGAACTCTAACTGTCAAACATTTACTGACTGACAGTATACAATGCATAACTTAACAATGCCTTACATTTTACATGAATTACTGAGAGAAGGCAGTCCCTACTTTCCAACAATACATACACATTTAAAATATACACACATTTACTCGAAAATATAATTATGTCATTTTTACTGAACATATTTTATGCTATTTAATTTTTAGTTTATAAAATTATTTTATTTTATACTTAGCTTGTTAATTATATAACCGACTATCACTTAGATGGTGCTTAGCTCTCTAAAAGGCTCAGGCGTGAATATGACTTTTTTTAAAATATATAATAGCGAATCTAAAAACCGAGCATTTTCGATAACGAGTCGTGAAACATAGGTTCAGTTCTTAAAAGGTTTATCTCATAAGGATGATTTTCTATCTGCAGTAGTTATTATACTATAGTTAAATAAACCCACGCAAAATAATTAAAATATTAGATTGTAGTGAGAATGAATAACCGCTTAAGCACATTCTAACTAGTGATATTGCTAAGACTCTGTAGAAAGGAGAGTTGTAAATGCATCTATACCCATGTCCCAGTGTAGTAGAGACCGTGTTCAGTAGAACGATGCCCGAGGGACTGGTCTCAGCCAAATGGTTTGGACATTAGACCTTTACTCAGCAACCCAACTCTACTTAAGGTTTCTCTATGATTTTATAATCAGAACTCCTTCACCACACCCCAAGCATTTCTTATATCACCAGCAAAACATCCTTTTAGCGCGGTTCCTCCCTCCCCCATAGGGAGGAACCCCGCTTATAAGGTTGTTAGCGCGGTTCCTCCCTCCCCCATAGGGAGGAACCCCGCTTATAAGGTTGATACAATGAAACAATCCGGACGTGCCGACAAGAAAATTTCGCGTTTCAGAACCCCTAGAGACCGAAAATAACGGTGGTTCAAATTTGTATATATATATATATGTATATATTTATTATATATATATATATATATATATATATATATATATATATATATATATATATATATATATATTTGTCTGTTCGCTCATTTCTGGCTTCCCTGATGGTCCGATTTTGATGAAATTTGGTACAAAAATCAGTCGTCCAATTTGAAAGGTCAAGTTCGTTAACCAGCAAAATCCGCCCACTGGAAGATGGCGTTTGGGGCGAAATTCGCGCAGAAAAAATCGTAACGCTTACGTTTTTGAGTTCATAAGCTTGTAAGTACGCTTTTTATAGGCTTCTTGGGCTAGGAAAACGAATGAAACCATTTTCAAGGCGATAGCTTTAACCGTTTTCGAGAAAATTGGAAAAATAGTTTTTGAATACCGTTTTTGGTTTGGGTACTTAGAATTACGGGATTCAGTTGAAACTTTATCTGCATGTTTTACTTTCATTAAAACTAATATGTTGAAAGTTTTGTTACGTTTGGAGTTAAGGAAGGGTTAGAATAAAATATTTTATGAACAGACATGAAAAGTTTTGGGAAGTTCGTATACTTTCATTAATATCTCGAACACGGTTGGGAAATCGTGGTAAGTGGATAGAAACTATTTGAAAGCTTACTAAATTCTCTACAAAAAAGAATCTGAAACTATTTTTGATTAGGTTATGTCAATCGGAGAAATAAGTGCTTAAAACTTCAAATACGTCTGTTTTGTTCTTATGAACGGGTTTTTGTCGTTCTTGTTGTAATTTTTGTCTCTTTCCCTTCGTTTTTTATTGATTTTTATTTTTGTAATTTCTTATGTTGCGAAAATTTTGTGTGTAAAACAGGATATGAAAAATGAGGCCAATTTTCTGTTGCTAGAAATAATATAAATTTTGGGAACTTTCATTAATATCTCGAAAACTGTTGAGAATTTTGGTAAACGGAAGAATACCATTAGAAAGCTTATTAAATGCTCTACATAAAAGTTTCTAATGAAAGTTTTGATTAGGCGATGTCAATCGGAGAAATAAGAGCTTAAAGCTTTAAAGTAATTGATTTCGCTTATTCGAAGTTTTCTTTTTGTCTGTGTTTTATTCCTTGTTATTTTTTAATTGCTTATAGTCGGATAATGTATTCGAAAATAAAACAGGTTAAGTAAAATAAGAAAAACAATTTATTGTTAGAAATATAGAGTTCCAAGATTCCAAGACCTTGTAACTAGCGGGACGGTTTCTATTGTTGCCGACCCATCCAGGTAAGATTGTAAATCCTACCTTTCAAGACTGGTGGAACCAAAATATAACTGTCAGGGTTCGGTCTCTGCTACTTAATATAACTACATTTTATCGTAAAAATGGTTTTATTGACGTTTCGGCTTGAACTTCAAGCCTTCATCAGGGCTGTAAATACAAGTAGGACATATTTAACACTAATATATGCACATATCTATGTAAATATACCTAACATATATATATATATATATATATATATATATATATATATATATACATATATATATATATATATATATATATATATATATATATACATATATAATATATATATATATATATATATATATATTTATATATATGCCCACATACATACACATATGGGGTATGTATTATTAAGTAGCAGTGACCTAACCCGGACAATCCCTACCTTGCATCATCAACGGTCAACGATCTCCTCTCAACAAAATAATAACTGCTTCTATTTTAATCTTTCGAAATTAGACTAGGGATAAGAACGGAACCGCGCTAAGATGAGGCAGTTCCTGCGAGTCGGACTTTTTTCATGAAGTCCTCGATTTGAACATTCCGAAGGTAAACATTTTTTTTTCTAGTGCATCTACTGCTTGCAGTCTTAGAATCCTTCTATTATGTTACGGCTTCCCAATTTGTTGGTTCGACACGAAAGGAGACAGCAGCTCCTTTGTATCTTTTTTTTAAATATTTCGAACTAGTCCGTCTAAGTTTCATCTAATCTAATAATTATTTATTAATTTACAAGTACTCATTGAAACACGAAAAGTCTTAGGAATTATGTTATTACATACAACCATCCATAAAAGACTGTCACACACTTACATGCAATGCATGTCGGTTGTATCCTTTTTACAATATACCGGATCAACCGTTAAAGCTAAACTTAAACCTAAACAGTTATATTCGAACGAGAAAATTAAACTTGCACTCATGGAACAAGATTTGACAATGTTTTGTATCTACATCGATTCTGTCTACTAGATACTGGATGAAGCAAATTCGCTCCATCAGGGTTACAAAATCAGGTAGAGAAATATTTCGAAACCAAATGTTATATACACTCCTAATTTTTTTTTTTTTTTTTTTTTTTTTTTTTTTTTTTTTTTTTTTTTTTTTTTTTTTTTTTTTTTTTACTTTGTATCGTTATGAAATTCACCATACGAAGTCAGAATGTATTGATAAAAGTTTGTTATGAATATAAGCAAAACTGGGGCTGACATATGGGGATTTAACCCGGGCCCAAATTATTAATGTGCCCATGAAAGTCAAAATATCTGTTATTGTGTTGTACTGAAACGAAACTAGTTATACAAGTAGGAGTTTATTAGAACAATAAGAAAAGCGGTTGATTAGAAGTAGTTTCTCTAAAGCCTTTCCCTCCAGGCCAAATTATTTCCATACACCTTGCGACTATAAATTATTTTTTGTTGCAAACAATCTATTCATAAATCATTTGACACTTAAAACTCGAATGAATCCTTTTCGTTTCACAACACAGATATTCACCTTCTCAGAAATACTCAAAGAACGCTGCGATTAACCCCAAACTGGAAAGACCAATGATTTTTTTGGCTAAGATAAAAAGTTATAAAGTAAAGATATAAAGTATGTTTTAGTCTCGTTCGGGGGATATAAGAGGTTGCTTTATCTTCCCTAGCCCACCCCAGACTACAACGGGTGC
The DNA here is from genome assembly GCA_946811695.1 of Gonocerus acuteangulatus. Lineage (NCBI taxonomy): Eukaryota > Metazoa > Arthropoda > Insecta > Hemiptera > Coreidae > Gonocerus > Gonocerus acuteangulatus. The sequence continues at coordinate 86,797,702 of OX328123.1, forward strand.
AAAGGGGAAAATCAGGAGGCCGCAGCATGAACAGACCTTACATTCTCCCTTGAGTGTCATAATATCAAGTCTCGGGACCCGCAATTCCTCTTAACTAATCAATTATATAAATAAAAAGCTTATAGAAGTTAAGATTTTGAAGGAAGTCGTCCGAAACAATTCATTGTTTTAAGATATGGAATCATTTTGATTAACCCCCCTCCAATAGAATCAATAGGAAGCTTTGAAACAAATTTAAAACGAGCGGTAAGAAAAGCTTCCCTTGGGGAGTAATAGATCTGAAAACTATGTTTCGCTGCTCTCGAGAATACGGCGCAATTGAATACAATCCCGCACGACAGTTGTGCTATGAAAACATAGTATCTCACATTTCCTAGTCAACGGGAGCAATTTGAAATTCAATAAATGAAAATGCACTGATATGAGATACACATTAAATCATTCATGAATCTCATTCCAATGGAAATAAATAGATTTTCAGAAAAATAAAAACATGCAAAGCATTTTAACAAAGATTCCTTGGGTGTTAAGAGGTTGAAAACAAATTAAATTTCCAATTTTACATTTTAACGTACTATGGGGTAGGAACGTGTTTATGACATCTACCTAATAACGCAATGTAGATATGTAGGTCCAAAATACTTCGTTTAAAATCAAAAGTCAAGTTTGTTATCCAGCAGAATCCTATCACCAGAAAACGTTTCTTTTTAGGCGAATGTATGAACTAAAAAATCGTAGATCTTAAGGCTTCAACGCGTATCACGTTTAACAGATATGTAAACGTTTTTAATCACATGAAACCCCAATCAAGGCGAAAACTTTAATAATTTTTGAAAAAAAATCGTATTAAATAAACTAACATATAAACATTTTGGTTTAGCTTAAAGAAGAACCTATTTTATTAACAAAAACAGTTTTATGTTAGTTTATTTTGTAAAACATCTCTAAAACAGTTTATATTTAGTAGTAAATGGAGCTAGTTTCTATGTGTTGGACGGTATTAATTTATACAAATAACGAGCTGAGGGCAGTTTCTAATTTTGTGTAAGTACACTGATCTGTTATTAATTATTTATTTTGTTTCTGATCCCGAAACTGGGCTCTGAAAAGAAAATAGATACCTAAAATATTTATAAAGTCAAACAATTAAAACATTTTGAAATCCTGAAAACACAGTGCTTCTTTAAAAAAACAGTAGTTTTAAAAATATACAAAAGTTTGAATAGCTCTGCTACATGTTGAGATAGAACGCTCATTTCTGCGTCCCTGAACTACAAATTAGGTGCAGAATAAACCCTGAAGTTATGACATCTCAATGCGGGACTCCCTATATCCATATTGAGTTAGAAACAAAAGTCTACATACACTTAATAAATTTATTAAATTTAAACTAAATAGAGGTTTTCAATGAAAAATATTATTTTATTCCAAGTTAGATTTGGGTTGAGAAGCTATTGCATATACAATTGTTTGGCCAATGCTTATATAGCTGGGGGCCTAAAAAACCTATTTGGCCCTAGGACAATAGTCAACATACACTTGTAGAGGTATAATTGAATAAAGATTAGTATAACGTTATATCCAGTTCTGTGTGGTTCATTTAGGCAGTAAACGTAAAAGTAATGGACATTACAAATACTTAAGTTATTTATGAATTTAAGTTCATTTTTGTTTAAGTTGAGCTCGACTCAGAATGAAATTCCCATAGTAGAACGAAAATTGTTATTAATTTTCGCAAAGAAGAGCTTTCAATGTAGTACTAGTAAACCTCCAGAATGTACCGATCAGGATAAGTGATTTTTTTAAAAAATGTTTAAGTGTGAGCCAAAAAAACTGCTGAATATCTCTCTCGGGATGTTGCTTCTGCAAGGGGAGTTAATGTGCACCCAATAAAAGTGAATTGGATGTTACAATACTCAGTAGCCAACTACACTGCTTCTCAACCAGAGGTAAATAGGAATTCTCTAGCTAAATATTCTGCTTCTCATCCTGAGATAAATAGAAAATCCATGGTGACTTATTCAGCTAATTAACTTGAGGTGATAAAATAAGGGAGATAACTATAACTTCACTAAGAAACAAGCTTATTTGTGTCAAGTTGAATTAGAGAATAAGGTACGAAAAATTGAAAATTTGAGTAGAAGCAGAAAGTATTGTAAAGTGAGTGAAACAACAATAAAGAAACTATGTAAAAAAATATTTGGCTTATTTCATTCAATCACTAGACTAGAAAAGTTAGAAGCACTTCCCAATGACAGTTCTTTAGAGGAAAAATTGATTGCTCTCTTAGCTAAACTAATACTCTGTAAAACAGAGGAACCTTAGTCCGAGGATACAGTTCACAATAGGCAAGGTGTTCAAGATCCTCAAGAAAAAGATAAGAGCAAAAATGATACATTTTTGGTTTGTGATACTAAACTTTGTAATTTAGATGACTCGACTTCGATTAACTTAGTATCTGCTTTCAAGTATATTATGCAGTTAAACCCTACGACTTTATTTACAACATTTCAGAAAGAAACCACACTTTATATTTGTCACTCAAACTTCCTCTATAATCTAAAACACCACTCACCCACGTTATGGACAATTATAAGGAAGCTCTATGCATTGAATTATACACGCGAAAAAATGCTATGCACTAAGAACACTTTAGACGAAGCAAACGTAGAAAAGATGAAGGATTTAGTTGAGTCTTTTAAAAAAAGAAAGGTATTATTAGTGTAGAAGTGACACGAGTGAAGAGAAGATTGAAGGACAATTTAAATTGGGCTTTGATGTACTAAAGAAAATAAGTAATGACACTCCAGAGAAAGAGTTTATTTCTTGCCGCAGTTTAAAGTATTTGCGTGTTGGGTTTAACATTGATAACCTACGGTAACCAGGCACCACTGAATTGTGGAAAAAACTTACTGAATTTTACAACTCTAAAAATATCACACCAAGTTGTTATATTACTAGAACATGTCTAAATAAATAAATGGCAAATAAAAAACCTGTGTTCTAAATTCACACTTTTACTATAATGTTCTGTGAAAATTGCAATACTCAATGAGTTCGAAAAAATGTTCATATAGAGGTCTAAAGCACTCCAGGTAGTGTCAAATATGATTCCTATAAGCAAAAGCAAATTACCTAATAGAAAATACAATAAAAAAAGTTAAAGGTAGGACTTTCTATTTACCGTTACCACTCGAAGCTACTTTGAAAAAGATACCAAATCCCGAGGAGCCAATAAATACAAATCAAGAAGTTTATATTGTAGTTCGCAGTTCTCCAACAAAAAATAAAGGAATATCGCTATGATCTAGTTGGTGTGAAAAAGTGAAACACTCTTCAATATTTAAAACAACACAATTCTCTCTATTCTCGCATCTTACTCCCTAATAATCCTGAGACTCTTCTTGACAATGAAAATCAGGCCATTCACTATGAGGCAGAAGAAATTAGAAATTTAGAGGAGGAGGATGTGTTGGATGAAGAACAAGTTAACCAGAGTGGCGAGGCTATGATAACTCAGGTTTCTGAAGAAAGTGTGCATAATTTCTGTTAGTGCTCTTTAGTAGATATTAAAGGTAAACGCTACTCCGTTAGACTCTCCTGACACAGACATCGTTGTAAAATGTTTTCCTGCCTTATTCTTTTAGGGTCAATTCCATCCTTCCTCTGTGAAACTTGCATCAGCTGAATTCATAAAAAGTCTCCTAATGCTTAAAGATCCTAGGTTCCGTTTAAATCTATTGCTCTATTATATTATATCTCTTTTACCTTTTGCATGATGCAAATATGAGACAGATAAATGCGGGTATTTTCTATAAACTTAGTATAACAAATCACAATGAAAAACTCAATGCAGGATCATAGGAAGGGGACTTACAGGCAATATTTAATAGGCTAAGAAACAGAACAGTTTTGAAAAAAACAAAAACAAAAAAAAAACGAGAAGCGATGTGGCTTGTCTGACTAAAAGCTATGACCCTGCCACTTGGTTTTTAACCATTAGCCCTTCAGATTGGATGTGGGATGACTTAGGTCATTACGAGGTAATTAAGAGGTAAATGGAGAAGAAAGCCAAAAAAGAAGACTAGTGAATTAATTGCGCTCGACTGCGTTTTATTAATATTCAGTTGAAAGCTATGCTTGCTTTTCTAACGTCATCAACAGCACCTCTCGGTGAAAACTTTCATTATTTCTGGCGCAGAGAGTACCAGTCTAGAGGTCTTCAACATTATTTCCCCCTATACTCTATAATCGTGTTATCAGGTACAAAAAAAAAAAAAAAAAAAAAAAAATACGACACCATGTGGTTAAGTTTATGCAGGTTTGGTTTTCCATGTCACAGAGTCAATATCTCCTATGATCCACATCATCAGATCAGTAGACTTAAAATTTATCAATTATTGTAATCCAACTGTACTTGCAGCTTGGAATGGTCTTGAATTACTACTTTATTGACACAATAAACTCGCCAAAATCCTAAGTCAGTCGACTCTTCAATGTGGGACTCAGAGTATTAGAGAACTGAGAGTGAGAATTACTTGAAGCTAGGGACAACCTTTTGTCTATCTCCTTCATTGCACAGGCTCACATACAAAAGTAAGTTGGTTTCATATAAACATTCACAGGCATCCTAGAGTCAAACCTAAAAAATAGATTTCAAAACTTGACCCTGAATCCTCTGATCTTTATTATGATTCTCTTGTTGACACAGAATAGCCACAGAGACCAAAAGAGTTAGAAGAAGTGCGTCTTTACGATTTTTCTAGAATGTATGCTATAAAATCATCTCGTCCAGCTAAGGAAACAGGTATCTAGTACGAATTTTCTACATCAAAGTTTTTGGAAAAAAATATCCAGACCGTACCCTATCAAACACTGCATGTATGGTGTTAATAAAATGCCTGAAAAATATTACTTTCCAATATTAATACTGTGTAAACATTGGAGGAATTTTGCTACATTATAAACGGGGCAGAATTCTTACACTGAGGCTTTGAATGTTTTAAAAGACGATATAAAGGAAGGGATTAACTATGGTAAACTTCAAACGGAATTTGTACATAACACTCATAAAGCACTTGAAATGATTCAGACAAAAATTTCAGAAATTGAGGATCGGGACAAGGAAGCTGTTGAAAGAGATGAAGAAGGCATAGAAAATCCACTTGACTTTGAATCTATGGAAGCAAAAAATGCCATAGAAGATTTCCGCCAGGCTAATAGCTTTGTATCCACTAATGAACTAGATATAATGATTGGTAGCTTAAATGTCGATCAACTTCGAGTTTTTCGTCACGTTACCGCGATGTTACCTGAAACAACTTCTGTAATAAGACATTTAGACAGTGGTACCGCAGATACTGGCCAAAGTTTTCTTATCACACGATTAAACACAAGGTCTCTAATAAATTGAAAAAGTCAGTTGCTGCCTTCAATGTGAATGGGCTAAAATTATACCGCCTTCTCCAGCTACCCGTTGATGGGCGCACATTAAAGAATAGAGCACTGTCAGACCAAGTATTGAAACTGTCGAGGGCGGGTCTTGCTGATGTGTTTTTTCCTTATAGTAGATGAAGTTTCCATTATCTCAAAAATTACACTCCTGTTTATGTATCTTCGCGTAACCGAGATTTTTGACACAAGCATATCATCTGACGAAGCATGTAAAATGGTAGGTTCATTAGGGTCAATAAAAATCTGAAGATGATGAGCTTAGAATTAACAAAAGGCATCAAGATAATTCGACCTTTGCCGATATTTTACCTCGTGTTCGTCAGGGAGTCCTGACAAAGGGATATCAGGATATACTATCCAAGCAGCTAGTAACGATAGAGTGAGAAAGTATTCCCTGCCGACTGAAAGAAGACGTGTGTGACCAATTCAACATAGCAATGCTTAAAGCTATTGATCAGCTCAAGGATTAAATTCATGCTCTCACAAAATCGACAGTCCACGATTTTTAACCAAGATAATCTGTCAACCTGACACCAGTTGTAACATGTAGGAAACCAGGAGCAGGAAAAATAAATAAAATAATAAAAAAAAAAGGAAAGGCTAAATGAAATAGGTTTAGCATGATGAAACTTATTTTTATTATTTAATATTAGTACCCCTTAATTTTTTAATAGCCCTTTCAAAACTTGAACTGTGCCCAGGCCTAATAAGATTTGGCAAGTGGTAGCAGAGACTTACCAAGGGTCTGCATCTCTTCTTCGCCAGTCCACCGGTCACAAGGTCTGCCTGCTTATCTGGTCCAGATGACACTGCCCTCCTATTGTCTAGGACCCCCCTCTCCTCCTAGGCCTGGGCAGCTAGTTCCTATATCCCATAGATAGCAGGGCAGTCCACTATCTATGGCTATCACCAAATATTTACACACTACAAGCATTCTACAAACAAAGACATACAACTACAAAATATTCTACAACTACTCCTATAACTATGGTTACAGTACAAAATTTGATTTTGGGATTCACAAAAAAATATTTTTGCATAGGAAAACCCTTTAAGAGGTGCGAACAACGGCACGAAACATGTCGGGCAAAATAGAGAAAATAAAGAAGTTGAATATATAAATATAAATATATATATATATATATATATATATATATATATATATATATATATATATATATAATATATATATATATATATATATATATATATATATATTATTTTTTTAATGTTTTCTGGTACTATAATATTCTATTATTACTATAGCTATAATACCATATAGGTCTCCCGTGGTCTAGTGGCTAGCGCGCTAGATTCATAAGCGGGAGATGGTGGGTTCGATCCCCACCGGCGCCAGAAATTTTCTCATCTCAGGGCTCGCTGAGAAAATTCCTGGTTGCACCCTGGATGTCGGCGCTAATAGCCACGATTTGTTGATGCGCCGTAAAAAAAAAAAAAAAAAAAAAAAATACCATATAGGTGTATATGTATCTACATATTTACGCACACACACACATACTCACTTACATACATATACATTAATATTTCTTTTTATGTATATGTATGTATGTGAGTGTGTGTGTGTGTGTGTGTGTGTAATTGTGATACACATATATATTATTATAGCTAGAGTAATAATAGTATATAATGTTATATTATTTTAAACTTCATTTAGACATACCTTAAGTTTATAAATTTGTAATTATATATTAAAAACTGTAATTAGACAGTTCCTTAAGCCTATATAGTTTCCATTCCATTAAGTTATGTTCCAATCTAAACTATTCCATGTTCCAATTTATAATATCACCGTTAGCTTTATAAATTCTGATGATTAATTACTGCCCTTTTACTGTAATATTAATGCATGGTTCTATTTGTTGTTAGCACCTGATGATGGCACATTTCTGCTGAAAGGCCTAGTGCAAAATAAAAAATAAAAAGTGGGAAGACTGAATTATGTTTCACCTTCTGGGATATATATATTAATTCTTCTGAATATGACCCAATATATATTTTTTTATTGTTCTTTTTTCTTTTATGGTAGAGGGTCGATAAAGCAGAACACCATTCGTTTTTATTCAACTACTTTATTCTCTCTATTTTGCCCGACTTGTTTCATGCCAATATATATATATATATATATATATATATATATATATATATATATATATATATATATATATATATATATATATGTATATGTGTGTGTGTGTGTGTGCGTGTGTGTGTGTGTGTGTGCGTGTGTTGGTATTCGTAGTGGTAATCTATAGAGGAAAATATACTTTAAACTACATCGGTCGATTAGAAGGGGTGGGGGGGTGGGGGGTACTCCGGACTTACATTGCCAATTCGCCACTACTAGCCGTAATTTTGGTTATATTTCAACAAAACTCAGTACTCGTAGTGGTAATCTAAAGAGAAAAATTGGTTTTAACAATAAACTAAATTGGTTCATTAGGAGGGGGGGGGGGGGGGTTACTCTGGACCCAAACTACTAATGTGCTCATACCTGTGGTCATTTCTGCTGTTTTGTAACGAAACGTGTAATCTGATGAGGAATAAGTGTTGTAAACATGAACTAAATTGGTCTATCGAAAAGGAGGGTTTACTTTGTACAATGTTTTTATAGGATTAGCCCGCCAGACGTAGGTTCGCAAAGCTGCCGCTAGGAGCTCTTCCTACCACTAGGGGGACTGTATCCCATTCCTGCGGCAGATCAAAATGCAATAGAGCAGAACTATTCATGTAATTGTTTTATTTATGTTGGTTATTTAAACCATAATATTCAGGAATGCAGTCTACACTACCCAAAATCAGAGGAAATTGCTTAGTTATGCAGCTCCTGCGCGACAGATTTATTTTGATAGTATCATCTAAAGTTTGTACTACTTTTTCCTAGGCCCCTTTCGCGAGATTCTCACTCAAATCGTTTTTAAAAAATAAAGCACTTGTCACTGGACATTGTGAAAACTACGACAGTAGCAGTGAACGAACTAAGTAACTGAGAACCGTTAAGCGCTTGGCGCCTATCCCCACAAATCTGGAGACCCTGACTTAAATAAATACGCTAAACGTCCAGGCGCGGATGATTAATTCATTCACTAAAAGAGTAAGTTGCATTGATTCATTTACTGAAAACAACTAAAAAACATTATTTTTGGTGATTTCTTGATGATTTCTCATATCTGCCGAGCACATTTTTGGCGGAAAACTTCTGATTTGTGTTCAGCACCCCCAAAAAACATAGAATAAGCCAATCAAAACAATTAGACCAAAACTTTCTGCTTGAAACCACCGTTTCACTGGGCTATGTGGTAATGGAATCAGCCCGCATCTTGTGCCAGGACCACACGCATGCGCAAAAGACCGTTTACACATTCAACCCTGTCTAGCGGAGTAGGGAATTATTCAATACATTTTTTATTCAATAATCATTCAAATAAAATTTTATTTAATAAGAATTTATTCATTCAATAACTTATTCGTCTACTGATTTATTTTTATTCAACGAATAATGGGGTTGGCGCGTTATTCAATAAATTTTTTAATGAATAAGCATTTATTTAGTTATTCATTGACTGATTTTTTTTTAAATTTTATGAATAATTAATTATTTTGCATTCTTCATTCATTACTTTTATACATTTAAAATAATATGGTTCATCTATTTATTTAAATTTTAACGTCCATTTATTGTGAACTACAAATTTTAGGACGGGTTATCTATTGGTTACTACTTTTTTCTAGCCAGGATAGGGCTGATGCCTTAAATAATATGGTTCATGTAACAACAAACTCAGATTCTTTAAGTTCAAGAAACAATATCATTTGAATAAAGAATTTTCATTAAAAGTAAGAAAAAGTTCAATGAACTTAGTATTTTTTTCAGAAAAAAGGGAAGAAAATCTCTTGTATTTAACAAAAAATTGCAGTCAAATAAATCAATTTCATTCAAAAAATTGTTTCACTCGAATAAATAACTGTATTCAATAAAAATTTTAATCGTCATTCAATGAATAGTGACAGAATAATTAATGAAAAAGTATTCATTATTCAGAATGAAATAACAGAATTATATATTATTCATTATTCTGAATGATTTTTGCTCTGACTGCTGTCTAGTGTCTACAGAACCTAACCTAAAACGTGTCTAATCTTCACATATTATTAACAAATGTTAACGTCGTTTCTCCATCAAATACTTCGGCGACATGTCGCAGCGACTTTTTCCCTGCAACATGTCGCAGAGAATGGCCCCTGCGACATGTTGCCGAGCCTTTGCAACAAAACTGTGCAACAAGTTGCAGCGACATGTCGCCGCGACTTGTCATAATGGAAACGTACCTTAATTGGTACCAAGCTTCAAGAAATATGGATAACTTTAATCAGAACCTAAAGACCCTGGTTCTTTATGAAGTATAAAGCAAGTAAAATATGTGGCAGCGAAGTTTTAATAAATACTTAGAAAAATGAAATGAGATCCCCCATCAAAAAAATAAATGTGAAATAGAGGCCAACTTGGCGTTTGGAAGTAGCTACATAGGCATGGTAATTAGGCAAAACCCCCCAAAAGATGTAGAGTTTATTTTTCATTTAATATTAGTAAACTCTGCCTTAGAAATGTCTGTAACACACATTTTAAATCATGAGTACCACTGTACATCCTGCAGCTGTAATCCCAATCCCCAAAACAACTTGATTATTCCTGTATCGAGGAAAAACGCTGGGGACCAATCGTCCAGCTTGGATGCATCTGAGAACGGATGCCCATTGAAGCTGCATGTAGTTTTAGCCATCTCACAGGCACTTTCATAAACAGATCATAGGTTTCACTGAATACAACCAACATACCGGTACACTAGGGTATCCCTTATATGGGCGAAAACATTTTTTTTGTCGATATCGAAACGCATGCCCTCTAATTCTTTTTAAACTATTTAGAATTACTTATATACAAAATTTTATTTTTCTACGTCAACAGTAACACGACTTGGCTCTGAAAATTTCGAAAATTGCTGTTTTTAACCCCTTCCATTATGTAACTAAATTAAATGAAATATTTCTACTTTATAAAAATAATAATAGAAAAAGAAAGTTCGTAAATACATAATTATTTATTAAAAGAACGTAAAAACACATATCAGCAAGGAAAAGTCCTTTTTTTACAGTCTGGGTACAGATTTCTGTGCTCTTGCACGGAGCCTAGAAAATATTGTTTTTGCTCTTTCTTTGCAGCGATCAAGCCATGAAAATTTTGCACAAGTTTTACACACTCATAAAGAAAGAACCTTCCTTTTTGCATCTTAATAGGCAACATCTTCTTCCCGCGTAGACATGGGGTTCTGAAGGAAATTCTCATCAATTTTTAATCGAGAAAATAGTTTCATGATATTTCCATACACAAAATTATTTAATGATTTTCCTGCGGTAATAAATAAGGTAATATTATTATTAAGTCCGTGAAAACCGTCTAAGAAATAAAACCATGTATTCCCACACAGCATACAATTATTGAGACATATCTCCATTCGATGGAATGTATCAGTTCCCAGAATCATACAAACTATCTTTTTTTTTAAGTTCACTACAATGTCACTCTTGGTTTGTTCATCAACTTCATCTTCAAAGAGTGATAAAAAGGCAATTTCTTTTGAAAAATACCGAAGATGTACAAAATTTGCTCAGGGCTGCTTTGGAGATCTCTTTGTCAACAGTTTCATATTTCTTATGCCATTTTGGAAAGCAGGAATCTTGGATTTGGTGTCTTCACCGCCCGAATAAATCCAAGCCACGGTTTTACATATACAACCACAACGAATAAACTAACGTCCTCAAGGGCTCGTTTATCGATGGTGTTAATTTTGAACTGGGATTGGAACCAACATATTTTCAAAGCGGGAATAGCTCTAGCCATCAACCTTGCTTGATTAACTGCTCCAGGAGGTCTGATTTTAATTCTCTTCTGCTTATCTCCTCCTAAGAAAATAATAGATAGTTCAATCAGTTCCCGATAATTCTTCTATTGTTGCATTACTAAAATGTTGGCCTTGTCTAATTTCTGTTCAAAAAGTACATAAGCTCCTTTTAATCGTCCGGTATTAGTCGTATTACAGCACATTATTTGTACTTGCGTCATCGAGGTTCCATTCATAAAGTGGACTCACAGCATTTCCTTGATCTTGACCGGAAGAGCTCTCCAGTTTGGGTACAGCCAAAAGTTGTTCTTTTTCTCCAAATGAAATAACAATTGGCAGGCGTTCTTCTTTGCAACTTCTCACGTCGAGCACAGGTAATAATTTTCCATCCCAGCGAAAGGTCACCGTTTCGGGCATATTATTCTGAAAATCTGATTTTATAGATTCCGCTCTATATTTCCTACTCTGTGTTCGAATGCGTTGAATAGACGATTTTTTTATTGGTAAATCATCACAGCTAAGATCTAGTGCTCCTACTACAGCCTGAAGTATTTCGGCAGAATCCCTTATGCTTAATTGACATCTATCTAAAGCTGCAACTAACTTATGCGTGTTAAAGTCTTTCCTTCTCCTTTTTGTAGTAATTCTAGAACTAATCGTTTGAGATGTCGATGGCATGGGTTCCTCAAGCAATTCATCAGAGCTAGTATGTTGGTCGTGATGTTCTTGCGTTTGTATAAAATGTTGTGTAGTAAAAGATGATAAAAAAACTTTCGGAACACATTTGCTCATGTATTTTTCTCTCTTCATTTCATTTTCTTAGTCTTGCTCTTTCTTTTTGTTAGTCTAACTTATTATCTACACTTCCTAACCATCCTGGATGCCCAGGTTCTCTTTGGTTTTCTAAAAAGGTTTGATCTCCCTCTATTTTCATAGCATTAGCGTGTGGTTTAGTGAATAAATTGTATAAATTCTTTTGAAAGCCCTCCTATCGGCGCTTGTGTTTTTTTTTTTTTTTTTTTTTTTTTTTTTTTTTTCAAACCACAGGTTGTTTTACACATTTAGGTATAGCTCTGGTAGGAATTCTACCTTTTTCCCAGAATATAATACACTCAACGAGTGTATGTTAAAAAATTCGCGAATGTTAACAAAAAATTACTGCCAAAATTTGACATTTAGATGGTAACTTTGTACCTGTTATTTGATATTTCACGTAACCAACTAAGAAAATATATTTTTTAATGCTTCTTAATTGTACTGTCATCTTCTAAATGTAAAACTTTATGTGTTAATCAAGAGAATAACAGAGAGCAACTGATAAATACGGAGGGTGCGCGCAGCTATTACCAAACTCAACCTGTATGGCCACGTTTATGGAAGTCGGCATGGGTTATCCTACTCCAAATAAGGTAAGAATTTATTTTCGAGTGTTTTAGGAGTGAATAGACAAAATTAGGACCTATGCGTTTGAAAATCAAAACTTTGAAAAATAAGGGACACCCTACCGTACTCTTAATGCAGCTATATCGTCTTCGTGTTACAGAGGCTGGTCATATTATTAAAAGTCGAATGCTTCATCGAAGCTTGTCATCTGATGAAGGAATACTGTCCAATAGAAATTCCAGGTGCCTGATATCAAACCACAGAGGCAGTAGGGCTTCTGGCCATGACTCCTGTAATGTAAGGCTTCATCAGAATAATAGGTTTAATACAGATGACACTCCTGTGACTGTGGTTGATCCGAGCCGGAAAATGACGCATAAGTTTTGTCTTTACCCATAGCGGCATAGAAAGCTTAAAGCGCTTAATGTCACTTGATATTTGCATTGTGACTGATTTCATTAACACTAGATTTACCAGACCTGGTATTGGCATAAATGTCAATAACGAAAAATATATTTGTTACTAATATATATAAAGTAACATTAAGTTCATTAAATGTATTCTCTACTTATACTACAAAACTCGTATCACCATTTAGAAAAGCAAATGTTATATGCAGTAGAAATATTGAATTGAAATTGCATGACCAGTCAAAATGGTAAATCTAGTGTTAAGAGCGTGCCTTTTCTCAAGATTATTATTTGGGTTATCTTTATTTTTATCTATGGAGAGTTGAACTTCCTTACTGACTATCTGATTGTGTTAACTGAAACAGGATTCATGATACGATGCTCTAACGACTGTTATAGTTTCGAAACAAATACCTACTTGCACTAAACCAACAATAGATGGTACCAATGGTAGGGTTTCAGCGCTTCCTTCCTTTTCAATATTTTTTTTTTTTAACTGAGGGGTTCAGGAATTACTCTTAATTGGCCAGCATATCATTTAATAAACAAAATATAAATAGCATATAAAACGTTTGAAATAAACCGAGGAATTTCATCTTTTGAAAACAAATATCAAGGTTAAGAAATAGAGGAAATCCTGGTTATTGTTTTTTAATTCAATGAATAATGATGTAACAAGAAAACTTCTTCCTAAAAAATCTCTCAATGAATACAAAATAACTGTTCCGCCTCGCAAAACACTTTTGCGAGGCTTATTCTAAAACACTCAATCAAGAGGCTTATTCTTCCGTACTGAAATACGGAAGAAGGTATCCTCCAAGAATTGAAAGAACAAAACATTTATAAAACGACTTGGAGATCCCCCAGAAATCATCACTCTTCATGGCGACTTTCGACAACATCCACAAAAACTGTTTATAGGATGCATCTTCGTACCTGTTAAGTCACTATATTCCTCCACCAATCGGATGCCATTGGCTTGCTTGGGCACCATAAGGCTTCCTGTGAGAAGGAACAAGTGTGCAGAAAATGCGCTGAACCGCTACATGAGAATGAGTGCACTAATGTTATGTGTTGTGAATGAGGAGAGGAGTAGCGAACAACTGCGAAACGATGTTCCGCGAAAGAATATGAGGTGAAGAAGGTTATGGTACACCAAAAACTTAATTATTATGAAGCAAAATGTTGGGGGGGGGGATATCACAAGAACATACGCCAGAAAGACGTTGAGTACTCCCTACAATACAGGAGAAATAGAGAAGCTTACTATTTGAGTGGAGTTGATGAGCAAGAGGTTACAAGTTGTAGAGAATCAGTTAAACTAGAATTCCAGTGTCCATGAAGCTGTGTCTATCACAGGAAATACTCCAATCCTGAAAGATGCATCCAGTAGTCTTAATGAAGGCTCAGAAGAAGGACCAAGAACACTTGGAAGCTAAGAAGAACCAGGAACAAGTAGTAGGAGAAAGTATGACAAAAATGGGTCCGAAAAAGGTTTTTGTTTTTTTCCTAAGCAGCTACATGAATAAAATTGCTTCAATTTCTATTTGAATTATAAAGTAGTTCTTTAGTTTCAAATAAAAATATTTTTCATTTTGAAATAACAGTATTTTGTATGGTAAATAAATTATTTTTTGGAAGTATACAAGTACCCGGTTTTATTCGACTTGGTAAAACCGTGTTCACAAAATACCAATTAAAAATGTTGTTGTTTTATCTAATGAAATATTTATTTATAACAATAAATTGGTACAATGACCCTGATACTTAGCAACATATGTGGGTTAAAAATCATCGAACAAAACTATTTTTTAATTTAATGCATAATGAATTTCACCATATGATCTGTTGATGACGTGTTAAAAATCTTACTTCCATTTCAAAGACGTTTTGACTGGAACCGAGAAGCAGTTCTGAACTAAACATTTGGAGAAAGCCTTACTTTTATTGCTTCATCGGCAAGGAAGAGTGGCGAGGCCCTAAAAAAACGAAAAAAGAAATATTTGAAGATGTAAGGATAATCTGAATATTCGTAAATTAGGTATTATGTACCCACCACATAGCGGGAACTTCTCCAAGTTCTTGCATTGAAGATTCACTAAAACCTCTCAGAGTTAATCTAATAAATGATTCCAAAATTAGGTTAAACGATAATGCAGATGTAAATTATAATAACTCTTTGATAGTTCGAATGTTAGAACAAGGAACTGACTTTGATAATGTAAGCCCTTTTACTATTTACAATTGGCCTAATTAAAATAGTTTCATCATGTGTTAAAAATGAAACTATTTTCTTGGTGCTAATGGCCCTAGTAGTCGATGCACCCAAAAAAACAATAATGCTATCTACAATTGGCTAAGACAAGTTTCGAAAGGCATTCAAATAAAAAAAAATGAGAAACTATGGGGCTCTATTATTAGACTGATAAAAAAAAAAGAAAAACTGTTTGGCCAAAATTAAATAATATATTCTCTTCAAAATTATCTGTAGAACCTCACAGGTACCTGAATTAAACGAAAGGGGTTTTGTACTGTCTAGAAATAAGTGACGTTCCTAATGATGTAATCATGGATTAGTTACGGGATCAAAGTATTTCCAATATGAGAGAAATCACTCAAAAAATACATCATTATTTGTTGCAACATTCGACCAGCCAAGCTTACCCGATCCTATTCACCTCAGATACCTTAGCCTCAGAGTTCAGACTTACATCCCACAACCTATGAGGTGCTGGAAATGCCATGGACTGAAATATGTTGCTGCTACGTGCAAGAAATCTCCCACTTGTAGAAAATGTGCATTTGATGAGCATGAAGGACCATGTACCTAACCCAAATGCTGCCTTTGTGGGTCTGAACATTATTCATGGGATAAATCTTGCCTTGTATATGCCAAAGAGGTGGAAATAATAAGAATCATGACAATAAATAAAGTTGGCGCTAATGAATTTAGCAGTCGATGCACCAAACAAACAAAAAAAATAAATAAAGTTACATGTTAAAAGGCAAAGAGGGAAGTATTATCTTCAGAAGTAAATTCTTACTGAGAATCCAAAAGCGAAATGAAGACGAAAACGGCTTAGAATCACTCAAAACTTTGATTCTAATATTCACAAAGAAATTAGAAGTACTATAACTAGTTATTTTGAACCTTCCAACAAATGATGATAAAGTTCTTCCGGTATGTAATAAAACCTTGAATGATGGTCTAGTTGACAAGGAATCTCGGCAAGAAGAAAAAGTTATACTTAACAAACAGAAAAAGATAGTGGCTCAAAATCCCTTGTGCAAGAAGAGCAACCAAAAACCGAGAAAATCTGGAAAAATTATCAACGAAGTGAGCAGCCCTTAAATAGAAACTGACGAAGAAGCAAATATCTTCACAACAGCATGGTTGAAAAGCAAACGGAAACAATAAGAATTTTTTTTAAAAAAAAAGGAGTCTTTGAGATAGAATTCAGTTAATAATGGTTAACAAATGTTCGATGCGATCATTTCCCGATTAAAATTAAACCAAATTCCAATACATCACGTTTTCAATCTATTTCAAAATTTAACATAAGTAAAGCAAATTGGAAAAAATATCAGAATTTCATTAAAGTAAATTACAAGGTTCAAATAAACTCCCATTTGAAGATTTTAACAATTTAATTATTGAAGCAGCTGAGCAAAGCATACCTAAATCCTCGAACAGTTACAAAAAAACTGTCAGTACCATAGTGGAATGAGGAATGGAGAACACATGGGCGTATAAAAGGGGGGGGGCTGCAAGTTCCAGATTGTTAGTATTCCATACCCAATTAGACTTGACACTTTCAAAAACGCAACACCAGGGCTTGACAACATTTCTTATGAAATGTTTAAAAAAAAAATACCCAAATCTAATTAACTTAAAACTGCATAATGAGGTCTTTAACCTTAGACTTGATACCTATCCTCAGACTTATGAACGTATCTTTAGTAATTCCAGTTACAAGAACAACCCTTCTAGTTTCAGGCCGATCTGTTTAACTAGCTGCCTATCCAGTCATGGAAAGAAAGATAAACAAAAGAATAGTATGGTTTATCAAAAAGAAAAGTTACCTGTCTGAGTTTCAGACCCAACCTACATCACATTGTTCCCCTGGAGAACGACATTCTTAATGGATTTTTAATGGAACAATCTACTGTTACTCTTTCCCTGAATCTGGAGAAGTATACGATTCTCTCTGGACAAGATTAATTTTAGCACAGATGAATGTCTGGGGCAAGCAGGGAAGTATTCTACTATATGCTTCTCAGGTCGAAGTTTCAGGGTGTGGATAGGCTCAGTTCATTCTGATGAATTCCTTCAGAAATCTGGAGTAGAATCCCCTGCCTAATAAAGCCTATCTAGTGGATACATAAGAATCAAGAACAAGTACTCAAGATTGAGTAGAATACCCTACCTAATAAATCCTGTATAGAATAATATGCCTAATAAAGTCTATGGAGTAGGTACAAATAGACCAAGAACAAGTCTTGAGGAAATCTTGTTTTTTTTTTCTAATTAAATATTTTTTATCAATATTTAGTATATAACCTGTGTTTGTTGATTGCTAATTTATGAATCGGTTCATAACTAAACAGTCGTTATTAATGTTTAGTATATATTTGGTGTTTAAAACTATTAATTGCTAATTGATGTATCAGTTTACAACTAAATAGTCTTTATGAATATTTAATATATAAATTATATGGAATGACCGGCAAATTTTGATCGCTAATTTATAAATCGGTTAATAACTAAATAGTCGATAATAATATATAGTACAAGACCTGTGTTAAAACTGTTGATTGCTAATTTATGTATCTATTCACGACTAATTGACGGGGTGAGAAGCCAAGGGGTACAAGTGACATTTTTAAAGAGCGAATCGCTACTGTCGCAAGCTCTGTATTCAATATAAATATAAATATATAAAAAAAATCGAGTTAAGTGCAGTTCTGGATAGTTAATACATACGAAATGTTGGTGGCAAAGGGATATAAATAATAATAATGTCTGGTATTTGCTGAGAAATAGCGGAAACAAAATCAACTACTTTAAAAATGAGCAGATTTGTTTGGTGCACAAGGGACACAAGTGACAATTGTATCCCTTGTGCACCAAACTTTATGGCTTCCAAGTTGTGAATGTTGTTGCATCATTTACTGTTACTTCCAGTTTAATCTGTTTAGGGCAACACTTTTAGCACTTTCCTCCGAAGAAAAGTAGCTATTGAGGTTGCACTCATGACGGAATTTTTGAAAAATTTCTTCAAATCTTTATCGCTCCTACCTACCGAAAATGACCCCCATTAAAATTTATATATATATATATATGTATATATATATATATATATATATATATATATATATTGGCCAGAGTTTTTGTTTTTTCGTCACGAAACTTGGTATATAGCATTCAATTAGCAAACGATTGAACGAGTTCGTTAACCACCAAAATCTGTCCACCGGAAGGGGGGGTTTACCCCGAACCCAAAATACTAATTTGAGCCGTAATATTTGTTATATTTCAACGAAACCTGGTATTCGGAGTGGGAATATAGAGAGAAAAGTGAGATGTAAAAATAAACTAAATCAGTTCATTAGGAGGGGGGGGGGGGTTTACTTCGGACCCACAATACCAATTCGCCACTATCAGCCGTGATTTTTGTTATATTTCGACGAAACTCGGTATTCGTAGTGTTAATCTACAGGTAAAAATGTGTTGTAAAAATAAACTAAATCGGTTCATCAGGAGGGGGGTTTACTCCGGACCCAAATTACTAATATACTCATACTGGTCGTAATTTCTGCTGTATTGCAACGAAACGCGGTATACGTTGTGGGTAACTCATGAGAAAGAAGTGTTGTAAAAATGTGCTAAATCGGTCAATCGGAAAGGGTGGTTTACTTTGTAATATATTTCAATAGAATGATCCCGCCAAACGTAGGTTCGCAAGGCCGCTGCAAGGAGCGCTTTCTACCACTTGAGGGACTGTATCCTGTTCCTGCGTCAGATCAAAAGACGAAAATATGAGGTTTTTTGTATTTATTAAGTAGTGTAGTAGGTACCATTTGTAAACATAATTCTGGAAGCAAATTAATATTTGAACAGTTACTCATTACAAAATTAAAAGAGAACTATTCATGTTTTTATTTTATTTATGTAGGATATTTTAAGTAAATTGTTCTGGAAAGCAGTTTACACTACCCAAATTCTGAGGAAAGTGCTGAGTTATGCTGTTAACCGGTATACTGTTAAGTTCTGGTTGTATATTGTTAAAATCACAAGGACTTGAAAATCCCAAAATACAACCCTTTAAAAATCTTCCCAAATTTTATTGGAGCAATGTATCAATTGAAGTAAATTAAATAAACAACCTAAAATAAATTAATTAAGCTTCCATTTTCGAACTAATTTTTTATAAATTTTCCTACTTGTTAATTACACTGCCCTCTATGCATTGGTATGCATGATATTTAGCTTCAAAGATCCAATTTTTAACATGGGAGACAGAGGCAGGGCGTATCCATGTTTACCTAAAAAAAAAAAAAAAAAAAAAAAAAAAAAAAAAAAAAAAAAAAAGCGAGTTTGCTTAGCATGTTTCTGGAAAACTAGTATATGATACATAATTGCTAACCTAATCTTACTGACAGAGTTTTAATAGGGCAAGCGGTACATGTTTTCGGAATATAAACACTCGAAGTCTAAATCCTATGTTTTTAGTATATCTCATTCAGAACATTTTACTGCTGGCAACGTACGCCCTGGATACATGATAAAGATAAGGGATGTAAACATCACTAAAAAGAACTCATGAAAGCCATAATTGTACTGCGAAAAAAAATTATGCAGGAGGAAATAATAATTTTTTGTGTGTGGGTGTCTTATAAATTGATAATATACATTAACAATTAGTTTTTTTCTTAAACTATATAACTGAATTTTCAATTGTTGCATTGTAGAAACATAATTAAAACATTATACAGACTTACACTTATCCGTGAATTTACAAAAACGATTTAAGTTTAAACAGTAATATCTCAAAATGATTATAACGTCACTTGTATCCCTTGGCTTCTCAACCCATCAATTAATCTTTATCAATATTTAGCATATAACCTATGTTATGTTATTTCTGAATCTAGTTCAGTTTAAGAAATTTTAGTGAAAGAAATCATAAAGTTGCTCTCCCTGCCCCGGCTAGGCTTTGTATTTGTGTCGGCAGATATCTGGGGTATATTTACAACTCATGAGGATTAACTCCTAGCAGGTAAATTTCTTGTGGACCTTCTGTTTCTATGGCACTGAACCGACTCTCTACTCGCTCGTAGTATCTAACCGTTGTGAAGTTTATTTTGTGGATTTAGGACTTAATATACATATGTAGACTAAATCATAGCAAGAAGTCTACCTCTGCCGTCGTGATTTTAACTATGTAAACTCGCTAATGTTACCTAATCTTAGATATATCGTAATTAAAATTCACAGCGAAAACACGACGAGGATCAAGAACAATTATTCAAGATTGAATAGAATCCCCTGCCTAATAAACCTATATAGAATAATATGCCTAATAAAGCCTATCTAGTGGATACATAAGGACCAAGAACAAGTATTCAAGATTGAGGAGAATCCTCTGCCTAATAAAACCTATATAGAATAATATGCCAAAGAAAGCCTATCTAGTGGATACAGAAGGATCAAGAACAAGTATTCAAGATTTAGTAGAATCCTCTGCCTAATAAAACCTATATAGTATAATATGCCAAAGAAAGCCTATCTAGTGGATACAGAAGGATCAAGAACAAGTATTCAAGATTGAGTAGAATCCTCTGCCTAATAAAACCTATATAGAATAATATGCCTAATAAAGCCTATCTAATGGATACAGAAGGACCAAGAACAAGTATGCAAGATTGGATAATCCCCAAACGACAAAAAGGTCTTTATGACTTTACCTGGTCGGGTCCACCAGACCCAAGAATCCTCTTCTAGAGATACCTATTTAGTACGTTTCAAGGCATTGAACAATATCAAAATTGTTCACATTTTCTTGTGTTCTTCTACTATAGAAATAATTCTACAAATAAAATCAATTAAAAAATAAAATAAAAAACCAACAGCATAAAGGCAATTAAAAATATTCAAAATACGTCATCGAATCTCTTTCTCTTGGCAAGCTATATTTCTAACAATGAATTGTTGTTCTTATTTTACTTAATCTGTTTTATTGTCAAATATATTATCCAATTTTAACAAGGAATAAAAACAGACAAAAAGAACCGTTCGAATAAACGAAATCAATTACTTCAAAGTTTAAGCACTTATTTCTGCGAGTGATATCGCTTATTCAAAACTTTCTTCAGAACCTTTATTGTAGACCATTTAGTAAGCTTTCGAATGGTAACCTTTCGCTTCCTATGATTTTCAACCGTTTTCGAGATATTAATGAAAGTATACGAAGTTCCCAAAACTTTTCATAATTTCTAGCAACAGAAAATTGGTCTCATTTTACCTATCCTGTTTTACACACAAGTACATTTTCCTAACATAAGAAATTACAAAAATAAAAACCTAAGGGAAAGAGACAAAAATTACAAAAAGAACGACAAAAACCCGTTCATAAGAACTAAACAGACGTATTTGAAGTGTTAAGCACTTATTTCTTCGATTGACGTCACCTAATCAAAAATTGTTTCAGAATCTTTTTTGTAGAGAATTTAGAAAGATTTCAAATAGTTTCTATCCACTTATGAAAATTTCCCAACCGTGTTCGATATATTAATGAAAGTATACGAAGTTCCCAAAACTTTTCATGTCTGTTCATAAAATATTTTATTCGAACCCTTCTTTAACTCCAAACGTAACCAAAAGTTTAACATGTTAGTTTTTATGAAATTCAAAAAAAAAAAAAAAAAAAAAAAAAAAAAAAAAAAAAAAAGAAAATCAGTCCCGTAACAGGCCACGAGGGCCCTGAGGGGCAGATACTATAGAGGTATCTGATTCATGACCATACGGCACACTAGGGAGATAGTATGGTCAGTACTATGCTCCGGCCACCTGATTTTCCCCTTGGCCGCTTCGACTGCTAGAGTCATTAGCACCCAAGGTACCCATTATTAAATTAATTAAAGGCTAGGTCGGCCTAGGGACGGTCAGGGAGGCCGAATTCAATCCATGAACGAAGACACTAGAAGAAAAAATCTTTAGTGCTTGCTCGGGATTTGAACTCAGGCCTCCAACTTATTAGTCCAGTGCTCTACCACTGAGCTAACCTCGCCCCCTTATGAAATTCAAACATGCAAAAAATGTTTCTACTGAATCCCATGATTTTAAGTACCAAAACCAAAAACGTTATTCAGCAACTATTTTTCCAATTTTCTCGAAAATGGTTAAAGCTATCGCCTTAAAAATGGTGTCATTCGTTTTCCTAAGACAAGAAGCCTATAAAACGAATACTTGCATGCATATGAAGTAAGCGGAACGATTTTTTTCGCGCAAAATTCGCTCCAAAAACCATGTTCCGGTGGGCGGATTCTGCTGGTTAACGAACTTGACCTTTCAAATTAGACGAATGATTTTTGTACCAAATTTCATAAAAATCGGACCATTAGGGGAGCCAGAAAACCGCGAACAGACAAATATATATGTATATATGTATATATATATATATATATATATATATATATATATATATATATACATATATATATATACATACATACACACACACACACACACACACACACACACATTTGAACCACCGTCATTTTCGGTCTCTAGGGGTTCTGAAACGCAAAATTTTCTAGTCGGCACTTCCGGATTGTCCACCTTATAAGTGGGGTTCCTCCCTATGAAGGGAGGTTGTTGGCTCACCATTTCTAGACTGTATAAATCCTTCACAAGTCCTGCTTACCGTAGCGTGTGTGAGCTCTCGCCTATACAGGTATATCGAAACGTGTATGATCGGCCTTAACCATTTCCTTGCTCTACACGAGTTAACTCGTGTTCCACTGTCGGTACCCCTGGCGCTCCACGAGCTAACTCGCGGTCCGTATTAGCTCCGTATGTAGCTTCTCCGGCCTAGTGCCATTAGCTCGTATAAAGTCAGCGGGACCTAGCTAGAATAAAGAGCGTTCTCAGCTTTATTAAATCCACGTCAGAAATCACTGTCTTATCCCTGACGCATCTAAAGAAGTCATAATGAAATAATGCATTACATTTTCTGAGAATTTTTAGAATCTGTAATGACTAATAACTTTTTTCTAGACGTTAAAGTAAGATCAATTATTTTTTAATTGCTAGTCGTGTTGATTTTATTATTTACGACTAAAGGCCGGTTCTTCAAATATATAATTTTCGATTTCATCAAATCTTCTTCGTTTAATAATTGAAATTATCCATTGTGCTAGCATATAAATATATATTTTTAAAAAAAATGTCAAGTCCTACAATATTCATTGTTATAGGTAATTGTTGGAGGTTGAAGCTGGTATGCCTCGCCGCCTATTTACAGGGTCGTACAGCCACATTATGGCTGTTTATATTTTTCAGTCGGTATAAATAGCCTCCTTAGCTATGAGTGACAATGCAGCTCGTTTTCGGTCAGAGGATCAGAGAAGAGATAAGGCAAATGTTCCAGGACACCAGAGACGAACATTTTTTTTCAGTTTTCACCTAGAATGAAATTTCCCTTACAACGCTCTTCATCTGAGCACTAAAGCTACACTAGCGCTAATGCTTCTTAGACGTTGAGCTTTGAAGTAGAAGAGTTAATCCATTTTGAGAGGAGGAGAATACAGTTTCGATAGTTTGAATCTCTGTTACTCCTTGTTTATATTCTGTTTTGCCTCTCTGTCAACTTTAGGCTTGTTTATGACACTACATAAAAGGCTTGTGTTAACAGGTGTCATGTGTTGCTATTTGCTCATGAAGTTTGCTACTTAGACTAATGTTTGAAATGTGAATTCTGTGTATGGATCTTAGTGACTAACATGTTTGAACTGGACCCTTATAGCTTTGAGAGGACATTCTTTATCCAAATTAGTTTTGTACTCAACAGAAATGGATAAAAAGTATAATATTAATATAAAAGTTTTCAAAAAGAAGACAATTAAAAGCATTGCAGTTGCCGTACTAGTTACAAGCCTGGTGCTCGTTCTTTACCAGTTTCTTTTTTTGAAGATGATTGAAGAATATAACAGGAGAACTATAATAGAACGTGACAGTTTTAAAGTGCAGAGCCTGCTGAAGCCATCACAAAGTGAAAAAGAGCTGTTTATCTGTACACCCAGCGGGATTTCGTTATCTATCGACAAACTCAATGATGATTATTGTGACTGCCCTGATGGAAGTGACGAACCGAAGACTGATGCTTGCCCCAACGGATCTTTTATCTGTGAGCATAACAAAGGTAAGTTGATAAGTAATTGTTATTTTGTTTCATATTCATTATACCTTACTGGGTGGTGATTAGTAATGTTCTAATATTTTAAATATACCTATCAATGAAGACTGCACAAACCATAATTTTTGTTCACTTCAATGAGTGTCTAATTTAGTTGTAAATGAGTGTCTAATATAACATAACTCATTATTTCGGAATTTGTTCTAATGACGACCCATAGAAACTCCCTTTGAATAAATATGAACTGGATTCACTTTTTTTTCCAATTGCTTTTTCATAACATGACAGACTCAGAATGTAGTTGCAGGATGAGAAGGAAGAAACTGTATTTCATCTGCATAAATTTTTAAACATTTTGTTGGTATATAATCAGTGTTCGAGAGATAGTAAAGACAGCCTACGATGCTTCCTCGTGGGGCTCTGTAGCAAATGGAATGAGTGTTAGACAAGGTACAACCAATTTTACTTGAAAGGAACGTTTTGATCATTTGAATTAAATTACTTGGAAGTATTTCTGTATTAATTTGGCTTCATGCTTTATTTATACATATTATAATACTTGCCAAACTTGATTGAATTATGATTGGGCACCATTGAAGAAATTTGCAGTTCTTTCTTTCGAGCTCAGTTTTATAGTTTCAACACCTCTAAAACTGTGCTGAATTGTCGTATGATTGGAAGAGAATCTTAACTGGTGATAAGGAATTGAATTAGAATATTAAATAATGGAAATATCTTAGGATTAGCTTTTCTGAACATTTTGATTCTGAATGAGGATTATAAATGTTTCCTTCAGTTGTGAAAATGATTTCTGAGAATTGAATTGAATATTACTAATTGAAAAGGGGATAATAATTGCTGGCTGGAGTAAGTTTTTTTAATTAAATCAATGTAGTGTGAACTAAGCACATTGTTGAGGAATGTGCTTAGTTATGCAGCTCCTGTGTGACTGATTACATTTTTAAGATGTAGTATATATATTATTTATTGCATGTAAATGACAATACTCAAGGGGGTGAAACTAGACAAAAAATGTTAAATGCTGTCAACCGCACGTCTCAATCTCGTTCTGTTCCAAACAGGCCAAATGTAACAACTTTTATAATTTTGGGAAGTAATTTTTTTTTTTCATCTTTGAGGTAGTCTTACTTTCTTCATTAGATGTAAATTTCATCAAGAAGTTTCTATCTGTTTTTGTTCCAGACATGTGCCTAAAGCTTATTCAGAAAAGAGGTTTTTTTTAGGATACCCTTAGTTCTTCTGCTTGTACACATTATCTTTCAACATTGCATTACGTTTTTGAAATCAGTGTTAAATTTGCTTTAAGGCTAATTCACTTTCAATGTTCATAAATGTCTTTTTCAAACTATAATAAATGTTCAAAAAGTTCAAATTAATACAAAAGTCTAATTAGCGACCAATTTTCAAGAATCACTATTTTCCAGAAAAAAAAAAAAAAAATTCTGAAATCTGCCGAATCCCACCAAAGTTATAAAATTGTATTAAGTTTCCTTCAGGATTCTCAGAACAGATTATCTTTCAATTTCATAAGGAAATTGTAAATTTAGAGGAAGAAAATAACTGAAAAATAAAACTAAAATCATGTTTATTTTTGTGATCTTATCAGATTAAATGATAGTTATTTTATTTATTTATTAAAATTTTAACGCCCATTTATTAAAATTAATGTTTTTATTTTGATGAAACTAACATTTAATAAGTGAGTCTTTCATTTAAGTTGAATAAAATAAAAAGGAATATTTTGAAAATTATAAAAGTTGTTACAACTGGCCTCCTCCTTGCCTGGAGGATATAGTATGTAAATATATGTGTGTGTAAAACCTAATCAGTGTTGACCAGAGACATATTTATAAACATGAATGCGAATGTATTACAAATACTTTCAAATGAATATTCAGAATTGCTAATTTTTCTTTTTTTAAATGTACATGAATTAAATATTTGCTTGTTTGTATTAAGGAATTGATCAGGTGAGAGGAGCTATCAAAAAAACAGGTGAATTTTCTGCCTTCATGAATATTTGAATTGTTTCTTTTTTTTAGCTGTAGCTTCTAGTTTGGGTTGTATCTATTGAAGGAGAGTCCCATGGAGTGTAAACGTTAACTATTTGTTTCAGTTGGGAATCATTTATTTATGAGTTGGTCATTTGGCTCTATGTCTAAGTCAATTTTCTGAAGTTTTAAGGAGAGTTGTTATTGTATATAAAAATAGCCATTAAGAGGCTTATATTTTTTAGGTAAAATACATACTTGTACATTCTTTAGGGATGAAACTTTTTAGGCTTCTCTCATAAAAAAAATTTTGAACATTTTTTAAAGATACCCCCTTTATAAAAAGGTTCATATATTTATGTTTCCTTAACCCTGTCTTTCCATCACAGTACCACCACAAAAAGTTTTATTTTTTTTACATATATTTTTGACGAAGTAATTATTTTGTGTAAGTGAGTAGGGTTTGTGTGCTTACAATTGATGTATATTTATTTTATTTCAGTAAAAATTCCATCAAGTCGAGTTAATGATGGCATATGTGATTGTTGTGATGGCTCAGATGAATGGAAGCACGTTGCTTTTCCTGTCAAACTAAGTAGTAAGTTATTTTTATTCTTATCTTTTTTGTTACATGTTTTGCCTTCATGATAAAAAATTAGCTTGGCCTCTTGATAACTTTGAGTTCAAGAATGTACATTTTATTTACAATAGGACAAAAGTTGCTCTAATGCTCATAAATGAACTCTTTACTTTCTTTATCTCGAAAAATGAAGGTTGCCTTACATATTGCATATACAGTGCAACACTGTCACTACACAAATTAGGTCTATTTTGAGTTAAACTTACTAACCTAAATAAGCCCCTTCTATGAAGAATCCTGTTAAAGTGTAGATCCTTCCTGTCCTCATGTCAGTCATCTGCTCATGTTGGTATACATCTAAAGGAAAGGAGAAGGCTGGGAGAGCCAAGAACGCTGCCACAGTTGATACCAAGGTTTTGATGCGGATGCATTCGTCAATGATTGTCAACACTGTTATATTTTGAGTTACAACACTTGTTGCTTAATAATTTATTTATATTTTTATTTCCTCTTATACATAATACAGATTTTAGGGATATGTTACCATTCTCTTCTAGCCAGGAATGCTTTTTCAATTTTGAAATAGATATCACTATCCCTAGTGTGAATGTAACCCACAACTTTAGGAAGTGAGTGCTCATGCCTTAACACTGATGAGTACAAGGCCTCCAAAATTGATTGTCATTTTGTTTAATTTATTAATAAACATAGTTAAATGAGGCTGAAAACCTGGCATAACTTGAAACATATTGAAGTATAAAGATATAACTAAAAGAAAGCGAAAATAAAAATTCTAGTACACATCCCTAACCCAGAAAGTATTTTTCAAGTAAATAAAATACTTTAGAATTTTCATGGAATTCTTTATAAGCTTTGAAGATTTGATAAGAGTTCTCACAAACTGATCCTCTTTAAAGTAATTTCCAATTTTAAAATTGTGGTTCCCGAAATTTTAGAATTTAGAGTTGTAACAGTATTCTTGCGGATGTGCGATATGTTGATACAGTAAGTCAGGAAAGAATTTAAAAAAATAGAAATCGGAGAACTTCTGATGAAAGTCACCTTGTTAATTGTGATTTATAAAATTACTCAGTAATTTTTAAATTTTGAATATCTTATTTATTTATTTTACGACGACGATTTATTTTGGACGATAAGCTTACTGAGATATGTCGTCTATGAAACTAGGAATGTATTATAAATTGTATTATTTGAATATGAGATTCATTTATTTGAAATAAAAGTATTAGTAGAATAAAAATGTAGATTCATTAACCAGTATTCGACACCTTAATATGAGATTATATAATCTTGTACTTCATAGATATGTTGATACCGTAAAATAGGGTCACATTAGTACAGTGTGGTGAAATTGTTAGAAACCTATACTGCTAGGCTACTTTCATTTTACTGAAGCTAAAGGGTTGAACTTTGCCCAAAGAGAGCAAACAGACAAATATATACCTATTTGTGCAAAGTTTGACCCTTTGTTAGACTGGCTACCTTCAGCAAGGAGGTCAGACATGATGTATGAGATGTTCAAGTATCGAATATCTTATCAGTCTAACCGTAATGCCTCAAGAAAATGTAGATAGTGCGCAAAATAACAACAGGAAAGTTTTCATACTTGAAGTGATAATTCCTTTATTTGTTTGTTATCATTCAGAACTATGTTTTCGTTGAGTTGTGAAAAGCCTTCGGGGATAATAGATGAGGCAAGCGAGGTTGTATTTAATACTTATAAATCATTGCCTAAAGCTAGGTTTTGATGGCCACTACTGGAGCTAAGATAACATGGAGTATATTTCAGCCGATTGGAACTAGCAAAACTAATTAATATTAAAATTAAATGACATAATGAAACATAAAAATTATGAAATTTTTTCTTGGTTTGTACTAAATTCCCCTGTATATTTTTATCTAATGGGTTAAACCTGTGTATTCCTGGGAAATGTGGTTGTGATTCAAACTTTTGCTAGATGTTTTGGGAGAGATGGTCTGTGAAAAAGAAAAAGTATTTGAACAAGATATATTAATTAATTTTAACAACCACTTATACATAACATTTTAGGGCGGGTTATCTACAGGTTAATCCCCTTTTCTAGCCAGTATATGGATGATACCATTTCTTTTTCCCCCAAATAAAGCCATCACACCTTAACCTGGAACGATGTTTGGACTGCTGCAGGCAGTTATGGATGCAAGGGGCCTCCAAACGAAATATTGAATGACTTTTAGTGGATAAAAATAAATAAGGTTTAAAAATATAAATCAAATTCTAGTTTATATATTTAGGAATTGTAAATAAACATTTAGTCAGTTTTTTCTAAAATTTTGAGTGTAATGCCATTTATGAAAACTTTGGATAGCATTTTTCTTAGACAATTTGAGAAAAGATAAATAATGGTTTAATAAAATAACAAATCGTGCAAAATATTTGTTGAATACTATATATTTAACGTTGGAGGAAGTGAATTCAAATCCCAAGGAAGAACTAAAGATTTTTTCTTCTAGGGTCTTCGTTTATGGGTTGGATTCGGCCTCCCTGACCGTCCCTAGGCCAACCCAGCCTTTAATTAATTAATTAATGGGTACCTTAGTTGCTAATGACTCTAGCAGTCGAAGCAGCCAAGGGGAAAATCAGGCGGCCGGAGCATAGTACTGACTAGGCTATCTCCCTAGTGTGCTGTATCTGTATAGTACCTGCCCCTCAGGGCCCTTGTGGCCTGTTACGGGAATGACTTATATATATATATATATATATATATATATATATATATATATATATATATTTAACTAATACCTAACCCCTTATCCATCAAATATGATTATATTATTTACATTTGAATCAATTTCTTTTCCAGTTGAGGATCAGAAGAAAGCTGGAGTATACCACCCTCCATGCCCCAACATCTGTCATGTGCGATGAATCTCTACTTCACATAATGCTGGAGACCTACTTTTTGTGAGAAAATTTCAATTCAGGTTTTAAATGCCATAAAACCAGCCAATGGTTAAATCAATTGTCATAGGATTTACCTTTATTTAATAAAAATAAGGCTGTGGATTTGTAAAATTGGATTGTTTTGACCCCTTAATTTGGATGATAGTTTTCCTGATATATTTTACTATTTCACTGTTTTTTGGCACATTAATATATACTTTTTTGATACCTAGTGCCTAGTAGGACTAATAAACCATAGTCTTGTCTTATAAACATTTTGACAAATCATTTTTATGGTTAATTTCCTCTTTGTGTTTTTCAAGGAACGGTATTTCAAATGCAATGTTTATTTTTTTATAATATATATTATTGGGGATTTAAAATTGAACTGCTTTTACTTAATAATTACTGTATTGTAACTGAAGATAAATAAATGGGAAACATGGTAAGAAAAGCTTATCAGAAACATAGTAACTTATACGAGTGAACAAAACATACAAGTGTAACCTCCATCATAACATAACCACACGGGGGATATAAAAGTGTTGCCACTAAATGGACTGTTAATAAAATGAATGTATAAGAAGAAATACATTAGAATATATATATATTGACATTGATTTGGCTGGATGGTGGTACTGTATCAAATAGGAACACCAACAACTCCAGGTCTCCACTACATATGAATAATAAAGTGCATAGCTCTAATGTCTTAACACTCTCTATCATTGGACAATGCACTTAACATACACTCATCACTTTAGCCCGCACTCACTTATGAACTTTAGTAGCTTCGGTTTGTGAAGAGGTTTCGTCAGCATGTCAGCTAGTTGATGGTCAGTTGATATTGCCCGAATGTTAATGCTGTTTTCTTGCCCGAATGTTAATGCTGTTGTCTTGTACAACTTCTCTAACAAAGAAATGCCTGATGTGAATGTGCTTTCTTTGTCTATGCATTTCTTGGTTCTTCGCTAATTTGATAGCTGCTTCATTATCAATGCATAAATTTGGAGTGTCCTGAAGATTACCTATTTCTTCTATAAATCTCTTGAGCCAAATCATCTCATGTGCAGGCTCACTTGCAGCTACAAGCTCGGCCTCAGTTGTAGATATCTCTGACTTGACAATGATATTGATCCTCCTGCATACTTGGAAATGATTTAAGATGTCGATCAGCCAGTTTTGATATCACCACCAACATCCGCTATGCTGAAGCACCTGATTCTTGTCCTAGTTGATAGGCAATTCCGAGCTCCTCAGAACCTGAGGTAACGGAATATACATTTAACACCTACAATGTCATCGCTAGTTGGCTTTTCCAGTGCACATGAAGCGACGCCATTAGCAAATGCGATGTCTTGTCTTGTTGACACTATTAGGTACATTAGAGCACTTACTGCTTGACGATAGGGGAATCTTTCGTTTTCTCTCCCTGAGTCAAATTTATGATAGGTGTTGACAAAGGTCTGCAGTTCTCCATGCCAAACCTTTTTAAGATTCTTTTCGTGTAATTCTTTTGATCGACCTTGATTACACCATCATTTTGTTGGGTTATCTAGAATCCTAAAAAAATAGGATAATTCCTTATGATTAACCTTAAATTCCCCTCTTAGTGCTTCCAGGAAATTGTCTAATTCTACTTTACTGGTCAATGCGACTAGACCGTCGAGATTCTTCTGGAGTCTACAAACTTGGTCTGTGCTATTGTTGTATCCTTTGGATTGATTGATATAAATCTCCTTGCTTGCACACAGATCTCCATAGAGGAAAGCGGTAGAGATATCAAACTGAGCAAGTAACGTTTGTTTACTGGGGCAACACTTGAAATAGTCCTAATGGTGCTATTCTTAGCGACAGGGCTGAACGTTTCATTGTAATTCACTCCCTTCTCTTGGGAAAAGCCCTTAACAACTAGTCTGGCTTTAAACCTTTCAATAGATACGCCAGGATTTTGTTTGATTTTATAGGTCCACTTGCAGGGTAGTGCCCTCTTACCTTATGAAAGGTCTGTGAGAGTCCACGTTTCGTTATCAACCAAGGCCTTCAAGGCTTCTTGCCAAGTTTTCGAATCTCCTGAGCTGACAGCTTCTTGTTAGGTTTCGGGACTGTCTGAGATCTCCGTCATAATACATGAAATGTAATCTTCATACCGTTGGTGGGACCTGATAGTCTCCCTTTCTCTCAGAGTCATCTTTTGGTTGTCAACTATCTCCTGATCACCAAATCCTTTGAATTGTTCATCATCACTTACTTCTTCTTGAGACAGTTCAAGGGAGTCTGAATTGACTAATTCTTCGGAACCTTCCTTTTCAAATTGTGCCGATTGGAGATTGTTGGTATTTCAGGAAAATAAATTAACATTTTCGACATTATTGATCTTTTGTTAAAGATCACATCCCTTGATCTTATTATTTGCCTTCCTTTATTCCATATTCGGTAACCACCAAAGTCATATCCGACTAAGATACCTTTTTTAGTCTTTTGGTCCAGTTTGGTTCTCTCTTGTTTCGGCACATGGGCATAGCATTTGCTTCCGATTATCCTCAGATGTTTCAGAGATGTCTTTTTTTCATACTAAAGTTCAAAAGGGGACTCATGGTGTCTACTACTTTCGTGAAAGCCAATTTCGTGACTTTTTCTTGACATTTTCATTACTTGAAATGAAAATTTCGTGCCCATTAAAAAGAAAATAATTTCACTTAAAAAGAGAAAGCCATAACTATTAGCTTAAAATTATTTGTAAATTAAACGGATTACCGTGACACCTATAAACTCTCAATTTTACAAACATTTAAAACAATTAATAAAACTGTACAAAATGTACATAAAAAATCTCGTTTTTAGATTCGGGACTTTACTCTTGGATTGCGAGCGGTATGGCATGTCGCAACTCTAACCCCTTTATAGAATAGCCTTTAATGCCTTAAATAAAGTATCGAATAAGACCATTTTTTATTATATTATATCGTCAATGGATAAATTATGTTCGTTCCTATATTGCTCCGATTTGCATATTCGTAAGTTTGACATGGTAGGGACGATATGTTAAAGAGGATAGTTACATTAATTTTAAAAATGAAGACATGATGACTCTAGAATGACTACTCAAAAATATTAAACAATGGTAGCAGAAATCTAAATTTCTAAATAAATTACTAACTAAATATTTATTGTCAATGTACATAATTTAGTCAATTAAGGCCCAGCGCACACAGTGCGACTGTTCTGCAACTCCCGTTGCAAACCAGTTGCGCCTGTAACCAGTTTGCAACTGAAACAAAGCTTCTGTCCGCACACGGGTCTACTGGCAAAAGGCTAGTTGTAAATCAGTTGCGCCTATGATGCAGTAAAAGTGGAATGTTTACTTAGTGTGGTACATGTTTGTTTTAAGGTCTTGGCTTGGCCTTGTGAGCTCAGACTCAGACAAAGAAGACGTTGGGGTCATTTTGACTCAACACACTTTTATGACATTTTTTCCCTCACCAGCTCTAATTATGATGGCATTTGGTACATGGGTTACCTTCATAAAGATTAAGAAAAACACCAAATTTCAGCTTAATGTCTCAAACGGTTTCCAAAATACAACCATGTAAAGTTTTCAAGAAGTGGTTAAAATCTTGCTGCGGCAAAATATATAGTTCCACTCCTGTTTACGGTAGACACATGATGGTGTCAATTTTTAGTTCTTTATATGTAGGTACTTTAAAATGACATGTAACACATACGCTGTACTTGTGTACCATTCGCTGATGTATTATGTACTGTGAATCCAAAAACTCTAACAGGGAGAATTTACTTCCTATCCGGAGATGAAATTTTTAGAAGCAATGAAATGTTATTCCAGTACCTCTAAAACATGTGTTTAAAATTTCCAACCACTTTCACAGTTTAACATTTATAAATATGAAAATACTGATAATATTTATGTTTTATTTAAGCTGCCAGTCACCTAAAATATATTGAGTACAATGTAATTTATTTTTAGAAAAATATTCTAAATTGAACTAATTACAACAAATTATTTATGTAAACAATTTTTTTTAAAATAAGCTTTGTAATTAAAATAATAAAATTGAAATGTGTTTAAAATATTTGCAATAGTAAAGTTTGGATTTAATTTTACAATTATCAATTAAAAAGCTTTTATATATAAAAATACGTAAAAATAGTCCAAAGCCGCCTTCAGTTTTAAATTATTTTAAAGATTGACACTATATGGCGGTTAAAACATCGGCTAAACACCACTTGGTCTTGTACAACAAAACTGCAACCGCATTTCATCAAAATGGGACCATTTTTGAACGGCAGAGGGCGAACTTCTTTATTTAATAACCTCTCATATCTTATTGTACAATCTCAAATTAACTATAATTTAGGTTTCTGAAAATTGGCAGAGATCAGAAAAAATTGGTGCTATTTCTGGTCCAAAATAAAATTAATAAAATACAATTCACGTTGATAACACTCCTTTTTTTTTAGGAGGGATGAAAACCATTCTGGTGATTGAAAAAGTTTATTTTAGTGCAATTGAAAGAAATAAAATCTTCAATGA
This sequence comes from Gonocerus acuteangulatus, assembly GCA_946811695.1. Lineage (NCBI taxonomy): Eukaryota > Metazoa > Arthropoda > Insecta > Hemiptera > Coreidae > Gonocerus > Gonocerus acuteangulatus. Next base: position 86,832,372 of record OX328123.1, read on the forward strand.
TTATAAAAAATGTAACATACTTCTTCTTTAAGGTTAACATCAGGTCTATTTGCTTATGCATTTAATTATTGCTCCAAATATCTTTCATTTTATTATTGGAGTATATTTTATTTATGAAAACAGTTTTGTTTAACTTGACTGCCCTAATACTTAAAATATTTTTATTGTCTTTAAAAACATACATTTTACTGCAAGACGTTTATCTATGTCATTATGTTGTTTTTATAATGCCTTGCTCTTGTTTTTAACACGTTTATGATTTTGTGTCGAAGCATGTTTTATCTTGATTGAAAATATTCACATTTTCTAACATTTATTCTATGTAGGTAATGACATTTAAAAATATTATTTTTTATAAAGAATTTTAATAAATTTCTTACTTATCAATAGAATAATTCTTATGACTAAACAATCATCATTAGTTTCCAGTTTCTGAAGTGGAGGAATTATTTGATTTAGATAATTTCTTTATTCAATATAGGAAGAATAAGAATTACTTTGTTTTTAAAGACACAAGCCATAAAAAGTGAAGTAAGTAAATATACCGTGTGGAATGGCACATCTACATTTAGGCCATCATCCAATTATAGATTCCAAAGAGTTCATTTCAGGCCTATAAAATTATAGACAACTACTACACTAGCAAAATTAAAATTAACCCTCTATGCTACACGTACTTGTACCTTTTATAGTTATTCTTTTACGAGTATTATATGTATCTAATCCACTGTTTATTTTATATTATCTTTTTTTATTGCCAAAATCAATCATCTTTAATACAGACAAACATTTTGGTTGTTAAATTGTTTGACATCTCCATAAAATAAAAATATCTCTTTGAAGGTGAATGCGACAAGACTAATATATCAAATAAATTTATTTATTTATCCAACAAGTTTTTAAGACATTAAAATATAGCATAGAATATTTTGTTTTTCTCTTTATATATATATATATATATATATATATATATATATATATATATATATATAAATGTATAAATTTGATTTGTATGCGACTGTATTAACACTTTTATGACCGGTGACACCAATACTTGTTTTTTTTTTTGTGTGTTTTAGACACTAGGCAGTCAATACACTTTTTAACACTGCCATAGCAGTTATACAGTTGCGTTAATACTTTCCAAAAATAAATCCTACAGGGTATGTGTTTATCTAGTCTAGAATCCTCATACATAAGCAGTCTACACGACTGGCCAATTTACTTAAAAATGTATTAATGATGAAGATTTTATGATCACTCACAACAATTAATGCAAGATGAATTGTGAATAAATCATTTTCAAAGCTTTTAGCATTGCAGATCTGTGTAATGGCCTGTATTCCATTGTAGATTTAAAATATAAGTTATTTATTAATGTTTTTAATTATTTTAAAATTCTGTGATAAAATAATTACTGATAAATTATTTATAATACATTAAATAATTATATTTCTTGTTAATGAATCTATTATTTTAGTTTATCTGTAAAAAATAAAGAAGCTAAAAAAGTTCTTTACTTATTTAAGAAATCAATAATTATTTTTTTTTTTTTTTTTTTTTTTTTTTTTTTTTTTTTTTTTTTTTTTTTTTTTTTTTTTTACATCCAGGGCGCAGCAAGGAATTTTCCCAATGAGCAGTGAGATGAGAAACTTCCTGCCGCCACAGTGGGGTATAGGACTGATATTCTTGGCCAAAAATATTTCTGATGCTTAATTCATTTTCTTTGATTATATAATCTGAAATAATGGTCATATATGATTTCAGTAATGGGTTTTAAGGCAATAATAGGATTTTGTAGTTTTAAATAATTTATAATTGTTAGGTATAATAAGTATATTTCTAAGAAGTTACTTTAAATGTTAACAGATTACACACACACTCACACAGAGATATACGCCTACACACACTCACCCACCCAGGTGCACGCACGCACACACACACACACACACACACACACAGACACACATACACCACTTCCATGAAATCACTGAGAAAGTAATACCAATTTTTAATAAGCATCCTTGTATTTATTTTCACGGGATGGGAGCTAACTTTTTTTATATCCTTCAATATATCACCAGCTTGAGGATTACTTTCAGAATTGAATTTATGTAGCATATAGCAATTCCACTGCCTTCTGTAGTAGCATCTAAGTTTTCACTTTTACTGTCTTCGACTCCGCTCACTGGATTCTTCGAATCTATAAAATGGTTGCCAAAGTCTCATTTTTGCCCTTGGTAACAATAATGTACCCTGAAGCCACACTTCATTTTTTTTTTTGTACAAAAATATCTTCTTTTTTATGCACTGCCATCCTGTTATTAATTAACTGTGATTTAAAACGAGAAAATGTCTGTTTGATTTAATTTATTTGTTTTTCTGAATAACTGTCATATTTTAACAAAGAATTCTGGGCAAATTCATTTTTTTTTTTTTTTTTTTTTCGGCGGCTTCTAAGGCCATTAGCACATCTAGTTGTTCTTTATAATAAAGGAGAGTACATTTATTTACAACATAAGTGTTTTTTTTTACCCTTGATGTTAAATACATTTTGTCTAGTCATTATTTTGACTCCAGAAAACAACAAACATAAGAAATGCATTCATGAACTATGACATTAACTGGAATGTACACGCACATCCGTGCGAATCCGCGATTTCTGATTATATATTCTTAAAGCTGAATACTTCCTTTCAATGTTGATATAAAAACAACAGGTTGGAAATGCTTGGAAGTATAACAAAAACCTTCGAGTTATGTCAAATTGCCATAAAAATAAAAAAAATAATGGCCTAATTATTGCTAAAAATCAATAAATGTACTCTCCTTTATCTGCCTTAGAGTGCTCCATCGCCAAAATTGCTATAAAAATTCCAAACACGAGAAAAATTAATTTTTTACAGGGATGAATAAACGGAGTAGAGTTAACAAGTGAGTGGCTTATTAAAAACTGTAGACTTTGTTGTGGTACACCTGGCTTACAGGCAATGTCAGGTCAAAAATTAGCCTTACACGTTGTGCACAAACTATTCAACTATTTTTAGCACTAATTCATTTTCGTCTCAGATAACTTTTACAAAATGGACTTTTGGCCAGCTTTTCAGGGCAAATACCCCACTGTGCGCCGGTTGGGATCGAATCCACCATCTCCCACTTATGAATCCAAGGCACTAGCCACTAGACCACGGGAGACCTCTCCTCTGTATTGTTTGAAGAATGAGATAATTGTTTTTTGTAGCCTTCATTCAGCCTTAGCAATAACTGACTTTTAGTATTGATCTGTTTTATTGTATAACAAATAAAAAAAAAAAATCGTTTTCTATTTTTTTTGCTCATAAAAGTTGTTTGGTGGTTGTCAAGAATTGATCTATTTCTTATATCAAAAATATAATTAACTTTTTTTTAGATATTAATTTTGTAACCAAGATTAAAAAAAATCAGCATAATTGTTTATAATTCAAAATACAATAAGGGATCTTACACCATCTACAGCTACATCTAGAATGCTTTATTGTCATGGTCAATCCTCAAAAAAGAAATTTTCACTTCCATTTGTTGATCAAAAAATCTTTCTGTGTTTAGGCAAGATTTTTATTTATTTATTTTTCAACATTAAATATTATAAAAGCATATTCCTACTACATAATAAATATCGTGGCAGTGAATAAATGTATATTCATGTTTTTAATTTACTATTTACTTCAAATGCAGTAATTTTCAAAACAATATGCTTCTAATTTTGCTCCTTGACTGAAGAAGTACAATGATAAAAATTTCTCGGACACAGGTATCAGTCTAAATTTTTTAGGGTTCCCCCACCCCCTTCCCCTCAACATGCTGCTTACCCTGTTAATTGATACATTTATAATGAAATCAGTAGTAAATTGATTGTAATAGGAACTAAAATTTTGCAAAATGCGATCAAATGAAAATTTCACTAATTCTCATTTTGGTTCCATAGCGACCTAAAAATTTAAATATTGCTCAAATTGATACGTTTTTGTGCTTTTTGGAATCAGTTATTGATGCTCTTTACCTTTTAGGGAGGGGTGTATCAAAAGAATTGATGAATCCAAGGTGTAACTCATTAAAAGTAGGCTCATCACAGTTTTTTGCAAAATTGGTAAAAAGTGTTGTTTTTTTGGCTCCTTGCGGCAAAAAGTGGCGATTGCGGCACTTCTGCAGACCAGTTCATTTGATGCAGAATCTAATGTTCTTTACTCCCTATTTACAGGTATTTTCCCTAAAATTAACGGTTTTTAAATTAATGAAGAAAAACTCGCGGTTTTTCACCTACTAAAAGTTCTCCCACCGGCTTTCGAGGTGGAAAACTTGGTTTCAGCATACTCACACAATGCCTAATGATATTAGAAAAAAAAAGATCTTGTGGGGGAATTAATGTTGGTTCAAACCCCTCTATCTATTGGGCTATATAGACAATTGTAGAAATGACTTTTTGTAGAGAAATGTTTTAGTTTTTGAATTCTAACCTTCAACTTACCAGGAATTCCCAACATTTTACAAAATATTTAAGTAAGTATTCCAAATGCCTGTTTGTTTAAACAGACAAGATTCTGCTCTTGTCTGTTGGAAAAATGTAAAATATTGTTTATGTGATAAATAATTCCTCAACTGAAAGCATGTGAAAAAAGTTTCAACTGAATCGTCGTTTTGGAGTATCCTAAACTAAAACTCTAGTTAGATCCACTGTACCTACTCCATTGAGTAGGTATTGTTCCACCCGTGTGTGTAGAGTATCTGACAGACAGCAGTGAATTTAGATGCTCACTGCTGCCAACATACTTCACTGAAATTTCCCTCGTGAAACATAATTTAATTGTCATGGCAAAGTATAATTGTTTGGAATGAGAGGAATCCGAGGAATAAAAAATATATAATTATATTTATTTATTAAATTTTAACGTCCATTTATTATTAACTACGAATTTTAGGACGGGTTATCTATAGGTTACCACCCTACCGTGGTGGTAAATGAACTGATTTAGTTTATTTTTGAAAATCATCTTTGTTGATGCCCACGCCGACCTATACCGTATTTCGTTACAATTCGCGAGAAAGAACGTTGGGTATGAGCAAATTAGTAATTTGGGTCCGGAGTACCCCCCCCCCCCCCCAAATAACCCGATTTTTTTTTTTAGCATAAATATTATTTAGCGATGAATAAACTAAAAAAAACGTTACAAAAAAGTGTCCGCTGGCGTTCTCGCATGCGCGGTGGCCACGTACGAATAAGAAGACTGTATGTTATACAGTACATTATATAGGTTTGTCGGGTGGACCTAAAACATATTTATGTTCCTGAGTTTGAAGGCTCTAAACGATTTTTTTTTTCAAAAAAATTGTTCTCTAGATGATCACAACGAATACCGAGTTTCGTTGAAATATAACAAAAAGCACGACTGGTAGTGGAAAATTGGTAATTTGGATGCGGAGTAACCCCCTTCCCCCCACTATTGAACCGATTTAGTTTATTATTACAACACATTTTTCTATTAAGATGGCCACAACGAATACCGAGTTTCGTTGCAATACAACAAAATTGCGACGGGTATGGGCGAATACTATGTGCCAAGTTTCGTGACGAAAAAACAAAAAACTCTTGGTGTGTATCGTGTTAACGATAGTTCATGAAATGTCATCCTGAAATAGTTCATAAAATGTCATCTTTACATTGGCATAACTTTTTTATTTATTGACCGATTCACATGAAACAAACACTAAATGTTAAGTGAAGTTTACTACAATATATTAGTGAAATCCGTTTCTGAGATTAGCGTGCACAGACAAAAATCATTGTTTTGGGTACTATTGCGTTGATAAAGGCGCCTAATAGTATTTTTTCTCATATATCTTCAATGTACAGACAGCGATCCATTACAATTTTATTATATGTATGTAGATATGCTTTAGTCTTTTATGTTTTTTCTTACTGCAATTTAACTATTGTGGTAATTTACTTATATTTTTTCTAGATAAGTAGGTACTATTGGGCCTTATTCGTTCTTTGTTCATTTTACTTTTTTCAGTTATTTATAGGTATTATTATTTTCCTTTGTTAATTTTGTTATTGATAATATTAACCTGATATCTAGTAATTTCCTATCTATTTGTTGAGTATTACTGAAGTATTTGTGTAAATGTTTGTTGTAGATGAGAGCTAAGAGGATAGAGGTGTGAAACTCTAAGGGTGCTATATTTCCCCGGGGATTCTACAAGGCTCTCCTCTCATTTTCCACTCCGTCACTCTCCCTTCTCTAGATTGCCTTCGTTGCGTTTTCATCTTCTAGCTTTCTTTCCCTTATTTCCTCCTGTATCTCGCTTTCTTTACAACCTCTAGTTAAGGACTGGAAAGTTACTCAGAGGATCGGTAGGTGGCGACTCTATCATCGTGTCCATTGTACAGAAACCACATTTTTTTTTCTTTCTTTTTTTTTTAATTCTTAGGAAAACCTTGGGGATTAACAAGTGTGGAAATAGTCTTTTTCGCTCATGAAGTTAAAATATAGCTAACAATTCGCACTATCATTCCACATTCTTTCTGACTTATGAAATCTTCCATGAAGTTGTTTTATTTGAGGCATCGACTTTCAAAACAGGATAAATCCAAATCGTACAAATTTAAAATGTCTAAGCACAAAAAATGTCTAAGCTAGTATCTTTAGGAAATTAATATTTACGAAGTCGTCTTACTTACATTCATTTTCTGGTGTTGAGATTTAATGAATTTCCAAAAAGAAAAAAAAAAGTTTCTTTTGGGCGAAAGAAAAAAAGTTTTTAGAAAAAAAATGATTTTGATGAAAAAGTGAATCTAACCCACTTTGAAAGTTGTCGCCTCATTTGAGCCCGACTAAATAGCTTCAATAGTAAACTAATAAACTAAAAAAAAAAAAAAAAAAGGATAGAAAAAGAGATATAATTTGTATTCTATTTTATTATATTTTTACTTATTTGGCATTTTATTGTTAATAGCTTAACTAATGGTTTTCATATATTTAGTAATGCATAGTTAAAATACAGTAAAATTTACATTACAACTAGGTTAAATTTCGTAAAAAAAATATTTATCCCATAAATTATCATTATCCTTAAAGAATCATAAATTCAACGAAAACATTTGTCGAAAAACAAAAAGAAGAAGAAAATTGACGCCAATTAATTAGTTAATTATTTTGTTTTTTAGTGTTATTATTAAACATTACAATTTTATTTAACGTGAAGAGTTATAATTTAAGTTTACTTTAGTTACCAAAAAGCATAAAGACTGAAGTAGGATAAATGCGGCATAAATTTGACATACATACGTAGTAACAAAAAATGTTTTTCTTCGTTAAAATGTTTTTAAAGAAATGAGAGTTCTGGAATCTATACACCATACATAATAAATATGTTCAACTAATATTCCTTTAATTTCATCTTTTTCTTTCATAATTCCATTCAAATATTGGTGCATTACTTTTTGAACCAGCTTTAATCAATTTTGGCCGGGTGTTTTTATTTGTTTTGCTTAGATGAAGCTCAACTTCCATTTTTTCTTTAATAACATTCAACTTGTTAATTCTTTGAATTGAGTTTGATAAGATTTTATATTGTTTTTCTTTTACTTTTTGGGCTTTATATACTGATGGCTTATTATGAAGGAAATTCAATTGATCCAATAAGTGCTGAGATAGTTTTTGACTTGCCTTAGTGTTATTTGGATTGTCTATCAGATGAAGTTGAGATTTCAATTTCATGAACCTCTTCTGTTCGATATTAAGCTTCATCTGAACGTAGATTAGGAATTTATTGTCTTGACGGTGGCTAACACCAGAAGTAGTCGTCACAATTCTTCCCGAGTGCTTGTCGGCGATAAATTGACCATGCGCCATGCCATGATGATATTCGTCAGGATATCTGTTCAGGGCTTCCTGTTTCAGTTTCTTTATGGCATTCCGTTTTGCCTGGTAATCCCTTTTCCTTTGAACATAATCCCTGTGCTTCTCCAGCAGGCCTAGGTGGGAACGATAAGCAGGCTGGTGTCTTTCCAAGTGCACTTTTCCCTTAGTCTTCTTCCAAGACATATTTCAACTAATAACTATCACTGTATTAGAATTTATTTTATTATCACTTTAACCGGAAGAATTCGAGCAACTGGGAACAAGTAAAAACTAAGGGAAAAATAAGAAACAACTGAAGGTTAAGGATGCATAATCTTATTTGTTGCTATGGATACTATCTTCTATACTATCTAGCGAGTGAAATCAGCTGGCCCCCATCGATGTTCTTAGGTTCCTGCAAGCATATTGTTTTACATTTGTGGCGGATAAGTAGAATATCACTGGATTTAGGGATATCGATTATGCCTATTTTTTTCTAATACCAATTTTACTCATCTATACTAAATCAATGGAAGTTTGTTTGAAAAAGAAAACGTTCCGGATCAAAAATATGCATTCCCTTTAAGGATATTTTTTACGTGCGTAGGGCTGTGGGTTTGATTCCCAATAGTTTTGATCATTTGCATATATAAGGGGGTTGAGGGGACTGATACCCCCCCCCCTCGAAATCGGTAAAAATATGCCATAAAAACCTTAATAATAAATTAAATAAGATCACTTAGTAACGAAAAAAAAATTTCTTTTGGATCTAATAGCGTTTTAATTGGCTAACTATTCCCAATTCTAGATTATTAGAATTCCATACCCTAAATGCTCTCAGCCCTTCCCCCTCCCCGAAATTCTCCCAGCCCCTCCCGAAATTATTTTCTATATACGCCGATGGTTTTGATGGCTTTTGTGTAAAAAAAGAAACTACTATCCTAGCTAGATAAGTGAGGCACCCTGTAGACAACCAGTTCTCAAAACGCTTGTTATTAATAATATAACGTAAAAATTAAATTAGAAAAATTAAACGTAGAAATTTAAAGTTGTTATTTTCCAAACAGTCTGCAACTCATATTGTAATGTAAGTATCCAAAATGATTTAGTTTTCAGACATTAAGAAACGCCATAGTAGAATTATTAGGCTTTAAAATTATATTTTTTAAGAATAATTATCACCCTATTAACATGCAATATATTGAAGTTTTTTTTATTATAACCTAAACATAATGCTGAAAACTGCCTACCTTCTGACATTTGAAAGAACCGTATTATATGAAATGTTTGTCCCGGTTCAAGAATGAGGCAATTGGTGCTCTCAGACCTGTGTAATGACATCGATGTTGTCTAGTTGATCAAGCTGAAGAGGCTTCGATGTGCGGACTGAATATGGAGGCAAGCGAGATTACAATGGAGGGACAAAGAGTTGGTCATCCTAATGTGTGACGGGAAAGCTCTCGCTGGCATGGACATATTTAAAGGGGGGCTCAGGGGGCTGCAACAACCCCCCGAAATGGTTAAAAATGTGTCCTAAAAACCTTAAAAATGAATTAAATTAGATCACGTAGTTCAGACAAAATAATGTTTTTGGGGTGTAATAGCATTCTAATTGGCTAACTATTCCAAGTTCTAGATTGTTAGTATTACATACCCTAAATGCTCTCAGCCTCCCCCCCAAATTTTCCCAGCCTCCTCCGAAATTATTTTCTATATACGCCCATGCTGGGTGGGGTTTTCTTGATACCCGATACGAGAAAACTACTGCAAACGTTGGAATCACTTATAGGCCCGGACTAAATGATGGGGTTTTCTAGGACGTATCTCTTAAGGAATAATAATTATACAGGGTGTCCCACATTGAGATATAACTTTAGGGGTTTATTTTACACGTCATTTGTAGTTCAGGGACAAAGAAATGAGCGTTCTATCTCAACAGGTAGCAGAGCTATTTCTGATTAATGTATCATAAATAACGATCAAATGTTTAGAATCTACATTAAATTTGTAATTAAAAGCACCCGTTATTAAAAAATTGCCATGTAAATTAAGCACTATACTAAAAGCCATATAGACGTGAACTATTGATACTAGTGTTTTCTTAAATTATTCAATATTTTCTTAATCAGCTATTTGTAGACTTAGAAGTTTGCCTTCGCCTCAAGATTGAATAATTTAAGAAAACACTAATATCAGGCTGTACCGTATGAAATGTCAGTTTTGTTTACTTTGCGATTTAATCCTTTCCCTTTTATCGCGGTTCCTCCCTCCCCCATAGGGAGGAACCCCGCTTATAAGGTTGATACAATGAAACAATCCGGAAGTGCCGACTAGAAAATTTTGCGTTTCAGAACCCCTAGAAACCGAAAATAACGGTGGTTCAAATTTGTATATATATATATATATATATATATGTATATATTTATTTATATATATATATACATATATATATATATATATATATATATATATATATATATATATATATATATTTGTCTGTTCGCTCTCTAAATAGAAGACGAATGGTCCGATTTTGATGAAATTTGGTACAAAAATCTGTCGTCCAATTTGAAAGGTCAAGTTCGTTAACCAGCAAAATCCGCCCACTGGAAGTCGGCGTTTGGGGCGAAATTCGCGCAGAAAAAATCGTAACGCTTACGTTTTTGAGTTCATAAGCTTGTAAGTACTCGTTTTATATGATTCCTGGGCTAGGAAAACGAATGAAACCATTTTGAAGGCGATCGCTTTAACCGTTTTCGAGAAAATTGGAAAAATAGTTTTTGAATACCGTTTTTGGTTTGGGTACTTAGAATTACGGGATTCAGTTGAAACTTTATCTGCATGTTCTACTTTCATTAAAACTAATATGTTGAAAGTTTTGTTACGTTTGGAGTTAAGGAAGGGTTAGAATAAAATATTTTATGAACAGACATGAAAAGTTTTGGGAAGTTCGTATACTTTCATTAATATCTCGAACACGGTTGGGAAATCGTGGTAAGTGGATAGAAACTATTTGAAAGCTTACTAAATTCTCTACAAAAAAGATTCTAAAACTATTTTTGATTAGGTTATGTCAATCGGAGAAATAAGTGCTTAAAACTTCAAATACGTCTGTTTTTTTCTTATGAACGGGTTTTTGTCGTTCTTGTTGTAATTTTTGTCTCATTCCCTTCGTTTTTTATTGCTTTTTATTTTTGTAATTTCTTATGTTGCGAAACTTTTGTGTGTAAAGCAGGATATGAAAAATGAGGCCAATTTTCTGTTGCTAGAAATAATATAAATTTTGGGAACTTTCATTAATATCTCGAAAACTGTTGAGAATTTTGGTAAACGGAAGAATACCATTAGAAAGCTTATTAAATGCTCTACATAAAAGGTTCTAATGAAAGTTTTGATTAGGCGATGTCAATCGGAGAAATAAGAGCTTAAAGCTTTAAAGTAATTGATTTCGCTTATTCGAAGTGTTCTTTTTGTCTGTATTTTATTCCTTGTTATTTTTTAATTGCTTATAGTTGGATAATGTATTCGAAAATAAAACAGGTTAAGTAAAATAACAAAAACAATTTATTGTTAGAAATATAGAGTTCCAAGATTCCAAGACCTTGTAACTAGCGGGACGGTTTCTAGTGTTGCCGACCCTTCCAGGTAAGATTGTATATCCTACCTTTCAAGACTGGTGGAACCAAAATATAACTGTCAGGGTTCGGTCACTGCTACTTAATAAAACTACATTTTATCGTAAAAATGGTTTTATTTTGCCGACGTTTTGGCTTGAACTTCAAGCCTTCATCAGGGCTGTAAATACAAGTAGGACATATTTAACACTAATATATGCACATAACTATGTAAATATACCTAACATATATATATATATATATATATACATATATAATATATATATATATGCATATACACATACACATATACACGCACACATATGTACATATATATGCCCACATACATACACATATGGGGTATATATTATTAAGTAGCAGTGACCTAACCCGGACAATCCCTACCTTGCATCATCAACGGTCAACGATCTCCTCTCAACAAAATAATAACTGCTTCTATTTTAATCTTTCGAAATTAGACTAGGGATAAGAACGGAACCGCGCTAAGATGAGGCAGTTCCTGCGAGTCGGACTTTTTTATTTCATTATTTACAAACATCATTGTTATTCATATAAAATTAAAGCTCTTTTATTCCTTTTATTTAATCAGTAACTTGCGTACTGTGTTGTGAGAACAATCCTCTGAGAAAAAAATAAAACTTAAATTATGACCAACGGAAATCCGTATTATTTTTCGTTATGAATTTAAGCTCGGTCATAGCACTGCTGAGGCTTGTATGAACATTAACACGGCGTTCGGGGTGGGAGCGGTGAATGGACGAACTGTTTACCGGTGGTTTTCCAGGTTTTGAAGTGGAAATTTTGATCTTGACAACGAGGAGCGAGGTAGGCAAGAAACCAAGCTTGACAATGACCACCTGAAAGAAAGGGTTGAAAAGCTTGTCCCTCAAAAAGCACTAGGGAATATGCCAAAGAACTCGGCAACCGTATGAAATGTCCAAAACTGACATTTCATACGGTACAGCCTGATATCAATAGTTCACGTCTATATGGCTTTTAGTATAGCTCTTAATTTACATGGCAATATTTTAATAACGGTTGTTTCTAATTGTAAATTTAATGTAGATTCTAAAAATGTGGTTGTTATTTACGATACATTAATCAGAAATCCGGTAAACGCAGCTTTTCACAAAAAAACAATAGTTATGAAAATAGACAAAAGTTTGAATAGCTCTGCTACCTGTTGAGATGGAACGCTCATTTCTGCGTCCCTGAACTACAAAAGACGTGTAAAATAAACCACTAAAGTTATGACATCTCAATTTGGCACACCCTGTGTAGCTATCTACAAGCGACAATTTTAAACAAATAGTTTCATTTTTCTTGCTTAGTCACGGATGGTGTGTTCCTTTTCCTTTCATCTAAGATATCCCACATCGTCATGAGGCAACCAAACTGCTTGTAACGACCCATTGCTTCTCTTAGAATCTTATCGAAGGCAGACCTTCAACGCCGTAATGTTATAATTGTGTCATGAAGTGGCTATTTATTAGTTCAAAGCTAGCTGTAAGACCCAATTTGACTTTTGTACTATTTGTAGGATATGTAAAATCAGACTCCCTGAAATGTATAGAAAGGAAAGAAGGAATATAGGACTCCAGAAGAGACTGATGCCTTATATTCGGAACAGTAGACAGAGCCGAGCTTTGAGCCGACCCGATTTCCCTTGGGGTTCAGCGTATTCCAGTCTTACTCCATTCACAATTTCACTATTTTCTTATTTTACTTTTTTTACGGCGTATCAAATATTGGGCCACTAGCGCCGGACTATGTACAGGGTGTCACTCTTTTATATTGCCAACAGCAAGTGGCCAGTATCTGAATGGTCACCCATTCAGATAGAGGCTACGTCCGACGTTGCTTAATTTTGGTTATCTACGGGTACGAGTGTATTCAACGTGGTTATGGCCGCTGGCAATTTCATTATTTTATTATACGTTTACTTTGCATACTACTTGTTAAAACACACTTGTTATGTAGAAGGCAGAAGGTAAACTAATAGTATAAGTCCATTAATAAATATGATGTATTAACCACAACTAAATACTGCATTCGGTTCTTTACAGCCACATTAGGATCATTACTTGAAGCTATTTACAGCATAAGCAGGCAAGAACTTACAGGGCCTTTCAGTCATGAACAATGGCGCCAACCGGTCAGCTGATTTTAATCGATAAAGCCCCTTCACCTAACACCAATATCGATATTCGAAAGAAGTACAGCCAAATGATTAATATCAACAAAAAAATCATTAATGATTGTCAATTAAGTAAAACATTTTTTATTTAGGTGTTTTATTACTAGGCTTTCTCGCTTTATCGAGTCTCTGGCAGTGGAATGGTAGCCGGACAAAATAGTCCTAAAGTTTGGAGCATAGAAACCTCCGCTTTCTCAGAATGAGATGGCGCAATGAAAAGTCTGAATCTGTTCTGTTCATATGTATTTATAAACTCATCTTCAAAAGACGTTTGGCAAAAAATCACCCAAATACAACATAAAAGTACAGACCACCGAACACAGGACTAGTACACAACGACACTGTCTTGACTGACCCATATACTATGAGCAATGTATTAGGAAACCATTTCAGTAATATATCCAGCTCCATGCACTACTCGGACGACTTTATTCAACACAAAACATATGTCGAACAGACTCCAATACATATACTAAATAACTTCGACCACCCTTTAAATGACCCTTTTACAATGCAAGAATTAGACTTGACACTTTCTAACACCAAAAACACTACACCAGGGCCTGAAAACATTTCTTATGAAATGATAAAAAAAAATACCCAAATCCGGCCTAGTAGTTCTTCTTAAACTGTATAATGAGGTATTTAAGTCTGGTACCTATCCTCACGCCTGGAACGAATCTGTAGTCATTCCTGTTCTTAAGCCTGGAAAAGACAAGCGAACTCCTTCAAGTTTCAGGCCGATTTCTTTGACCAGTTGCCTTTCCAAAGTCATGGAGAGGATGGTAAACAAAAGAATTGTATGGTTTCTTGAAAAAGGAAGTTACCTGTCAGAGTTTCAGTGTGGTTTCAGACCCAACCATAGCACACTACATCACATTGCTCGCCTGGAGAATGACATCCTAAATGGATTTTTAAAGAAACAATCAACTGTAGTTCTTGCCCTAGATCTGGAGAAAGCATACGATCTTCTCTGGACAAGGTTAATTTTAGAACAAATGAACGACTGGGATATGCAGGGAAGTATTCCACGGTATACTTCTCAATACTTGTGTAATCGACGTTCCAGGGTAAGGAGAGGCCCAGCATATTCTTATGAATTTCTTCAGGAAAATGGAGTACCTCAAGGTGGTGTTCTGAGTACCACACTCTTCAATATAGCTATCAATTCCGTTGGACGCTTTATTCCGCAAGGAGTATCATACTGTCAATATGCTGACGATCTATTATTGTATGCCACATCAGCTAATACCCACACTGCCATAGAAAAGATTCACTCTTTGGAATACTGGTGTACTATGACTGGATTTAAATTTTCAGACGATAAATCCAAGTACATCGTATTCACAAAAAAACATAACATACAAAATTCAAATTTAACATTAAACAATACTCAAATAACACAAACACGAACACTAACATTTCTTGGAGAGACATTCGATCAACGCTTAACATGGGTACCCCATATACAAGGACTCCTCAACAAATGCAACAAATCGCTGAATTTATTGAGGATTCTTAGTAACACTAAGTGGGGAGCTGACAGAAGTACCATGCTTAGATTTTATCGAGCCTTTACCAGGTCGCTACTGGATTATGGTTCTATAGCAATTCATCTGCCAGTTCAAGTACTCTGAAAGCGTTAGATACAGTGCATAATACGGGAATCCGGATAGCTTTAGGAGCATTTAGATCCAGCCCAGTAAACAGTCTTTATGCAGAATCGGGAGAGCTTCCACTGGATAGTAGACGTTAGATGATTTGTCTAAAATTTGTTACAGAATCAAAATCATTAAACTCACAGTGTGTAAATTCATTTTTATTCAACCCATATGTAGACATGTACACACAGACAGGAGCAAAACAAAAGCCGCTCATGGTACGCTGTATGATTGATAGAGAATGGCTCATTTGTTACACAACCGTCGTACACACAAAGACATCTCTCAATTCCTCCCTAGAGAGTAAATAACTTAAAAGTCCGACTCGCAGGAACTGCATCATCTTAGCGCGGTTCCGTTCTTATCCCTAGTCTAATTTGGAAAGATTAAAATATTTATTTATTGATAAGGCTTCGCAACTTTGGCGAATCGCCTGAAGATTAAAATAGAAGCAGTTATTATTTTGGTTCCACCGGTCTTGAATGGTCTTGATTTACGATCTTATCTGGAAGGGTCGGTCAACACTCGAAAGGGTCCCGCTAGTTACAAGGTCTTGGAATCTAGGAAATCTATATTTCTAACAATAAATTGTTTTGTTATTTTACTAAACCAGTTTTATTGTAAAATACATTATCCAACTATAAGAAATTAAGAAATAACAAGGAATGTTTTAAGCACTTATTTCTCCGATTGACATCGCCTAATTAAAACTTTCGTCAGAACATTCTTTGTTGAGCATTTAGTAAGCTTTCGAATGGTAACCTTTCGCTTCCCAAGATTTTCAACCGTTTTCGAGATATGAAGAAATTATACGAAGTTCCCAAAACTTTTCATTATTTCTAGCAATAGAAAATTGGTCTCATTTTATCTATCCTGTTTTACACACAAATACATTTTCCTAACATAAGAAATTACAAAAATAAAAATCAATAAAAAACTAAGGGAAAGAGACAAAAATTACAAAAAGAACGACAAACACCCGTTCATAAGAACTAAACAGACGTATTTGAAGTTTTAAGAACTTATTTCTTCGACTGACATCACCTAATCAAAACTTGTTTCAGAATCTTTTCTGTAGAGAATTTAGAAAGCTTTCAAATAGTTTCTATCCACTTATGAAAATTTCCCAACCGTGTTCGAGATATTAATGAAAATATACGAAGTTCCCAAAACTTTTCATGTCTGTTCATAAAATATTTTATTCTAACCCTTCCTTAACTCCAAACGTAACCAAAAGTTTAAGATATTAGTTTTGATAAAATTTGAACATGCAAAAAATGTTTCAACTGAATCCCATGATTTTATGTACCAAAACCAAAAACGTTATTTAGCAACTATGTTCCCAATTTTCTCGAAAACGGTTAAAGCTATCGCCTTGAAAATGGTTCCATTCGTTTTCCTAGGCCAAGAAGCCTACAAAACGAGTACTTACAAGCATATGAACTCAAAAATGTAAGCGTTGCGATTTTTTTTGCGCGAATTTCGCCCCAAACGCCATCTTCCAGTGGGCAGATTTTGCTGGTTAACGAACTTGACCTTTCAAATTGGACGACGGATTTTTGTACCAAATTTCATCAAAATCGGACCATCAGGGAAGCAAGAAATGAGCTAACAGACAATATATATATATATATATATATATATATATATATATATATATACAAATTTGAACCATCGTTATTTTCGGTCTCTAGGGGTTCTGAAACGCGAAATTTTCTAGTTCGCACTTCCGGATTGTTTCATGAGATCAATTTTATAAGCGGGGTTCCTCCCTATGAAGGGAGCGAGGAACCGCGCTAACAATATAAACAGATCTAAGGTGTTACACGGTAGCTGGTGAAAGAAAGAATGAGAAGGTCTCGTATTGTAATTCTCTGTATACAGGGTTTGGTTCCAGGTAAAGTCATATACTTTTACTGCCCTTTACCGTTACCCGTTACTCAGAAAGCTCTTTGTGTTTACAAACAAAGGACTGGGTATAGACCACCCGTATTAACCCTAAAGTGATTATATCAAGCTTGATAAACTTCCTGAATTAAATTAAAGAATTTAAGATTGCTTAAAATAGGTTCTTGTCAAAAAATTCAAGGAGAATTAGATCATGTATAGAAAATCTCTGCCAAACAGAAGGAAAATAACAATAACAAGGATAGTCAAACTTCGTTTTCAAAGATTGTTAGTTTTAACACAAAAACGGTCACTCATGATTCTAATAAATTAACTGTGAAGGGTGAGTACACAAATATTCCTGTTGAGGCTTTAAAGCTTCAATTTAAAAAACATATTAACCCATAGGAATTATAGATTGGCCTAAAAACATAAAATCATTGAAAAAAGGATTTCTTATTATTGAATCAAACAAAAACGATATAGAGGTTATATCAACAGACTTTTTAAATATATGCAAAGACCTGTTGATCAAGAAAATTAAAATAAAAAATAGAGTCTCATTTTTCCTATCCTGTTTTAAAAAAAAATATATTTTCCTAACGTAAGAAATTACCAAAATAAAAAGCAATAAAAAAACGAGGGAAAGAGACAAAAATTACAAAAAGAACGACAAAAACCCGTTCATAAGAACAAAACAGACGTATTTGACGTTTTAAGCACTTATTTCTCCGATTGACATAACCTAATCAAAAATAGTTTTAGAATCATTTTTGTAGAAAATTTAGTAAGCTTTCAAATAGTTTCTATCCACTTACCACGATTTCCCAACCGTGCTCGAGATATTAATGAAAGTATACGAAGTTCCCAAAACTTTTAATGTCTGTTCATAAAATATTTTATTCTAACCCTTCCTTAACTCCAAACGTAACATAACTTTCAACATATTAGTTTTAATGAAAGTAGAACATGCAGATAATGTTTCAACTGAATCCCGTGATTTTAAGTACCCAAACCAAAAACGGTATTCAAAAACTATTTTTCCAATTTTCTCGAAAACGGTTATAGCTATCGCCTTGAAAATGGTTTCATTCGTTTTCCTAGCCCAAGAAGCCTATAAAAAGAGTACTTACAAGCTTATGAACTCAAAAACGTAAGCGTTACGATTTTTTTTGCGCGAATTTCGCCCCAAACGCCATCTTCCAGTAGGCGGATTTTGCTGGTTAACGAACTTGACCTTTCAAATTGGACGAAGGATTTTTGTACCAAATTTCATCAAAATCGGACCATCAGGGAAGCCAGAAATGAGCGAGCAGACAAATATATATATATATATATATATATATATATATATATATATATATATATTTGTCTGTTCGCTCATTTCTGGCTTCCCTGATGGTCCGATTTTGATGAAATTTGGTACAAAAATCAGTCGTCCAATTTGAAAGGTCAAGTTCGTTAACCAGCAAAAGCCGCCCACTGGAAGATGGCGTTTGGGGCGAAATTCGCGCAGAAAAAATCGTAACGCTTACGTTTTTGAGTTCATAAGCTTGTAAGTACTCTTTTTATAGGCTCTTTTTATATAAATAAATATATATATATATATATATATATATATATACATACAAATTTGAACCACCGTTATTTTCGGTCTCTAGGTGTTCTGAAACGCGAAATTTTCTTGTCGGCACTTCCGGATTGTTTCATTGTATCAACCTTATAAGCGGGGTTCCCCCCTATGGGGGAGGGAGGAACCTCGCTAAAAAGAGTGAGTTCAGTTAGTGCAGAATATTTAATAATTATAGGCTGTAATAGTAAAATAGTTACACCATGAGGGTGGGTGATGGCAGTCGCGGCATTTGGTGGACTCTAGCTGATACTAATAGAGGCGACGTGATTCTCCTCAATTTTTTTTTAATTTAAAGCCTTTGTTTCAACTCAATGATTCTAAGAAATACTGCCAAACTATTTACTACAAAATTACATTGAACCGGCAGTCACACTTTTGACAAAAAGGTGAAGGGTATTAACAAATCACACTACTCAAGTTGAGAAATTATTATTAAATTTTAACGTCCATTTATTATTAACTACGAATTTTAGGACAGGTTATCTATAGGTTACCACCCTTTTCTAGCCAGAATAGAGCTGATGCGATTTCTTTTTTTTAAAGAAAAGCCACCACCCCTAGTGGGAAGTTGAGAAATATCAGCATTCTAATGGACAGGTAGTCCGAAAGGTTAAAACAAACTAACAAAACGCTTTGAGAATTCTGATGGGATATTCCTAAGGCTGCGTTTACACGGGCGAGAAAACTTGCGACAGTACTTGCGCAAGTTCTGTCCCGTCGTGTAAACACTTAGATGCAATTTTACCCGACACTTGAACGCAAGCTTTCCCGCGAGTTCTCGCGCGAGTCACAGTCGCAAGTCACAGTCGCAAGTTTGTCTGTTCGCTCTGTAGCTCCTAGACGAATGGTCCGATTTTGATGAAATTTGGTACAAAAGTCTTTCGTCTAATTTGAATGGTCAAGTTCGTTAACCAGCAAAATCCGCCTACTGGAAGATGGCGTTTGGGGCGAAATTCGCGCAAAAAAAATCGTAACGCTTACGTTTTTGAGTTCATAAGCTTCTAAGTACTCGTTTTATATGCTCCATGGGCTAGGAAAACGAATGAAACCATTTTCAAGGCGATAGCTTTAACCGTTTTCGAGAAAATTGGAAAAATAGTTTTTGAACACCGTTTTTGGTTTGGGTGCTTAGAATCATGGGGTTCGGTTGAAACATTTTCTGCATGTATGTTGAAATGTTGGTTACGTTTGGAGTTAAGGAAGGGTTAGAATAAAATATTTTATTAACAGACAAAAAAAGTTGTAACTTTGTATACATTCGTTAGTATCTCGAAAACCGTTGACAATCTTGTGAAGCGGAAGATTACCAGTCGAAAGCTTACTAAATGCTCTACAAAAAATTTTCTGAAGAAAGTTTTAATTAGGCGATGTCAATCGGAGAAATAAGTGCTTAAAACTTTAATTTAATTGATTTCGTTTATTCGAGTGGTTCTTTTTGTCTGTTATATTCCTTGTTATTTTTTAATTGCTTATAGTTGGATAATGTATCTGACAATAAAACTGGTTAAGTAAAATAACAAAAACAATTTATTGTTAGAAATATAGATTTCCAGGATTCCAAGACCTTGTCACTAGCGGGTCCGTTTCTAGTGTAGCCGACCCTTCCAGGTAAGATTGTAAATCATGACCTTTCAAGACTTTACTACACACAGGAATGGCGTTAGTGACCTTAAGGGTTGACACGCCATTATAATAATTAATTAAAAAAAAAAAAAGACTGGTGGAACCAAAATAATAACTGCTTCTATTTTAATCTTTCCAAATTACTAGGGATATGAACGGAACCGCGCTAAGATGATGCAGTTCCTGCGAGACGGACTTTTTTCACCTTACTCCTTATTTTTTCAAGAATTAGGTACGGGAGGGCGGGGTGAAAAGTGCCGGTTTTACGAAAACGTAACATAGCACCTGCACTATGAATGTCATATTTATGCTAAATGTCGTATCTAATATGAAATGTAATGTAGTTTGTATAACCACATTTCATTTTTATGTATTCTCAATATCAATTAATTTAAATAGAACATATGCTGCGTAACAAATATGTTAAGAAATGAAATTTATAATCTCAAATAACTGTTAAAAATATTTGAATACCAAGAAGATTAGGTCATAATAACTTCTAAAAATATATTTTGAAAATAGATAATGAGTTTTTATTTATACCAAGGTTCGGTTTGATTTTCAAACCTTCATCAGGTCTCTGAAACACAAATAGACGTAATAAGTACTGATAAGAATCTATACCTACGATAAAATTCTGTACATGGAAGATGTATGGGGAAAAATACTATTGGGGGCCTTTATCAACGCAATAGTACCCAAGAAAATGATTTTTAGAATTTATGCCAGTATCTGCTGTCTTGTCAGATACTCTTTACACACAGCTTTGTGGTTCTGTCACGTTTTAGCAATCCTGTATGCTTGATCCCCGATGGCTATACGTCTAACATCGTGTATAGAGAAGCAGTAATGTAAAGTACATTTTTTAAAATACCCATACGACAGTGTTTATAATCCAAAATATATTTCCAAAAATTCTGCCCTATGTCACTAATCCACGCGGGTGAAGTCGCGGGCACAGCTAGTTTAAAAATATGTAATTAAAAGAAATGATTATAAATGTATTTATTTATTTATCAGGCGGAAGGTGAACAAAGACGTGAATTAATAAAGATAGATTATTAATTTTTCGCACCTTTAGTGCCTCATGAGGAGATAAAATGTTTGAATATCTACAGCCATAGTGATCTACCTGTGTACCAAGTTAATTCAAAATCGGTCAAACGGCGTGGATTTGTTTAA
The DNA here is from genome assembly GCA_946811695.1 of Gonocerus acuteangulatus. Classification (NCBI taxonomy): domain Eukaryota; kingdom Metazoa; phylum Arthropoda; class Insecta; order Hemiptera; family Coreidae; genus Gonocerus; species Gonocerus acuteangulatus. Next base: position 86,854,070 of record OX328123.1, read on the forward strand.
GGAACAAACATACAGACAGACAGCTAGTAAAAATGGTTGACTTAGCCTATGACACTCCTCTTATCAAGACCTACCTTTGTGCCAAGTTTGGTCAAAATCGGTCAAACGGTGTGGATTTGTATAAGGAATAAACAGACAGACAAACAGATAAACAGACAGACATGTGATTTATATATATACACACATATATATATATATATATATATATATATATATATATATATATATATATATGTATATATATAAATCACATGTCTATCTGTTTGTCTGTCTGTTTATTCCTTATACAAATCCACACAGTTTGAAAATGCTTTCCAAAGCACTTTTGATATATGTACATAAATGATCCTGGGGCTGTCTGTTTTTATAAAGTCCAAAAGATCAGAGGAATCGTCAATGGCATTGGGATGCTATAAATAGCCCAATGATTCAGTTGGAGTAGAATAGACCATATAGGTCAACCGCTTTTCTCTGAGGGAACCATCCGAGATAAATGTCATTCTAGAAGGAAACTCCAAGGATGAAATATACTATGTTTACTGTCAGAGTTATTTGGTGTTTACTAACGTCAATTGGAAATCAATAACTTTTTCCTTTCCTTTCTGGAATATTTTTTAGAATTGCGGTGTTTATTGCCCACGTAAAACCACAATAAACCTTGTCTATAACTTGTTCAGCCGTTAAACACAGAGATAAGACAATTGTAAGCTTGGAACAAAGGACAGAGGAGGGGTGTAATTTAGAAAATTTGTGAGTGATTCTCAGCTTGCTAAAGAACGGGGCTTTGATCCAGTAGCGCCCAGACACAAAGGCTCGTCTCTCAATTAGCTGGAGGAAGTTAATTTAATCCCGACTCGACAGGTAGCGCTCCCGTCTCTCGAATCACACTCTAATTACCTAAGTGGAGACAATCAGTATAAGTGAGGAGAAAGGATCGAGGTAGAAGTGCCGCCATCTTGAACCACCCCCCCCCATGGAGCAGATGTAGCTATGCCCCTCGATTTACTAATCATACACTCGATGAATGTAATAGTAAAGGGAATTAGTCTATTGTGAACGATGCTTTCCCACGACAGGCGGGAGCTACATAAAGCAATGCATATCGATATTCTACTACTCATTCATCAAACACCCTCCTCATTCAGAAAACTAGCCTACTTATCCAGTCAGAAAAATATTTATAAATTCAATTTTATGCATTTTACATTTTATGCGTGTATCTGGTATCCGGAACAGATTGTTGTATTCTTTTAAATAAATAAATAAATTTGAGAAAAAAAAAAAAAAAAAAAAAAAAAAAATTCAATTTTATAATCTTTGTTATTTAGAACAATTTTACCAGTCAGGATAGGATCAGAATTCGAAATATCCCATTTATGCTCTAAAACGTTGACATCATAAAAAAGTCCGACTCGCAGGAACTGCGTCATCTTAGCGCGGTTCCGTATACCTCGAATAAGTAGAGTAGATTAGGCATCACAAATAACAGGAAACTGACAGTAGCCAACTTACACAGAAGCGGATAATTCTTAATCCTCATTCTTGAGGAAGGCTGAATAAGTCAATACAATTAAGTACTAAAAACGTACTCACTCTACGAATACTGCTCAGCAGGCTCTATTCCAAACAACCGAAAATTCGTTGTCATTTTAAGTTCCTTGTTTTACTAGCAAATTCGTTTCACTGTAATAATCAACTGTAAATATGTGCTTCATGGCAAATAAAAGTTCATTCTCTTTCTATATAAAAGTGGGTTAAATCTTTCTATAAAATAAGAAATTATGATAACTTCAGTTGTAGCAGGAGGAAGGTTATATAGATAGGAGAATTCAAAACAACCGTTTCTTAGCTTATTTTACTACAATACTAATTTTACTGATAACAAAACAAAAAACAACCAATTAAAAAGTGAGATAAACAAATAGAAAAACCCTTTCAAAACAACAAAACAAACACTTTTTAAGTTTTAAGCACTTATATCTCTGATTGAAGTTGTCCCATTGAATAATGCTTCAGAACCTTTTTTGTAGAGAATTTAGTAAGCATTCGAATGGTTGCCTTCCACTTACCACGATTTCCCAACCGTTATCGAGATATTTACGAAAAATGTATGAAGATCCGAAAACTTTTCATGTCTATTAATAAAATATTTTTTCGCATACTTCCTTAACTCCAAATATAACCAAAATTTAAACATCTCAGTTGGGATTAATTTCCAAGATGTAGAAAACATTTCAATTGAATCCCGTGATTCACGGAATTGATTGATTGTGGGTACTTAACACAATAAAATAAACATGCGAAAACATTGATTCCACTTTTCTCAAAAACGGTTACAGATATCGCCTTAAAAATGGTTTCATTCGTTTTCCTATGTTAAGAAACCTATAAAAGAAGTACCTGGAAGCATATGAACTCAAAAACGTAAGCGTTACGATTTTTTTTTAGCGAATTTCGCCCCAAACGCCATCTTACTTTGGGCGGATTCTGCTGGCTAACGAACTTGACCTTTCAAAAAGAAGACAGGTTCTTGTACCAAATTTCATCAAAATCGGACCATTTTTGAGCTTGCTAGAGCGTTAACAGACAAGCATATATATATATATATATATATATATATATATATATATATATATATATATATATATACAAATTTGAACCACCTATATTTTCGTGATCTATGGGGTCTGAAACGAGAAAGCTTCTGGTCGGCACGTCCGGATCGCGCCGTGAGGTCAACCTCATAAGCGGGTTCTCCCTATGGAGATAGGGAGGAACCGCGCTAAAAGATGCCAAGGCTTAAAGTAAACAGATACAGCGTCATATTTTTCTTAAGATAAGAATTATGCTATTGCCAAAATAGGCTGCAAGTAGGTATCGCTATTATTATTTAAATAAATTAAACCACTGTATATGCTGTTGTAATACCTTTTGACGGAGGCCGTCGTCACTGGCATCGGCTGAAGTACCTACGATGTGCAAGCGCTTTCGACTAAAGCACTTTCTAAAGCCTCTGTTGACTCGGGTTTCAGTAATCGGAGTATTTATTGCTAATACTAGCAAATTTGGTCTTTCTGAAAGGGCAAATAGGTCAAGAACTACTAATTATTTTTTTTAATATTGCAACCAATCTCGATATATATCTGGGGAATCTAAAGAAAAAGGTTGTTGTAAAGCTAAACTAAATCGGTACGTCAGGAATGAGGGTTTACTCCGGTGCCAAATTAATTATTTGCCCGTACAGGCCGTTATCTTTACTTTCTTGCAACTCGGTAGGAATGATACTAAACCATTGAGGAACATATGGCAATAGTACTTGTAAAGTGACACAGCTCAAAAATCAGTGTTTTTCAGTTATGGCTATGAAAGACATGGGGAATATTTCTTTATCAGCCATCAACATTGTATGTACACCTGAGGAGATTTGCGTCACCCTTCCAACCTTAATGCTATGCCCTCTACGTAGGTAAAAATGGAACATTTTCAGTTGGGTTTTATTTTGAGTTGTGTCACTTGAGAAATACTAGTGCGATATGTTGTTAAATGAGAACAAAATAAGTTCATTAGAGGTTGGAGTTTACTCCGAATTATGTTCAAATGAATTAAGCCGCCAATTTCATGGCGAAGGGTCTTGGGTGTTAAGGCCACCAACAGAGGTGCTCATGTTTTCAGGTATTGTGCGGCGTTATGATTATGGGTTTATTCATTGCGAGCAGTAAACAATAATGTTAGATTGTTGTATGTTTATTAGGCAGTGTAAAACATCGCGTACAAAAAAAAAACCGGTTCATTACAAATTACGAAAGAACAAAAATATTTTTTTTTTTTTTTTTAACGGCGCATCTACATCTTTTCCATTAGCACCAACAAAAATATTCATGTTTTTTTGGTCCTTATATAGGTTATGTTAAACAAGTCATTCAGGAATGCAGCGTGGCGGATTATTTGAACACGCCTCTTTCTCTTTATTTGCATGGTGTATGTCCAGTTTCGTTGTAATAAAACGAACATATCGACCTTTAGGAGAACATTAGTAAATTTTCCTCGCTCTAGACGGGTCGTTTTTGCTGGTTGAAGAACTTTGTTCTGGGAAGGCTAAATACCACGTTCTTTGGCGAAAATAACAAAACTTGTTACCGCTACCTTATTAACAGATTTATATGTATACATAAAATGTTACGAGAATTCATCTGTATAGGCTCGATGAAGATTTGCAATTAAAAGGAAATTCTATGATGATTTCAATTTCATCAACTACATTCGTTTGTTAAGCTCTAATATGCATTTTAAGTGTCGTTGAATATTAAACGTTTAAAATAAGCTCTCATGGGGATTTGAGTGAATTTTTTAAAAATATACTTGCCTAAAAACTTGCAAGACTCACACTAAGACAATAAATAATGAGTAAGATTGTTTTGAAAACATTACTGTAAATGAACAATATCCAGTAGCGTTGGATTAAAACCCTTGATACTCGTGAGTATATTAGTTCCATATTGACTCGAGAGATGAGTCTATAGTTCCCTATCGACCCCTAGAATCTGACATGAGGAGAGAATATGTAATGAGATAAGGCTATGAGATATTGTGGTGGAATTGATAGGACTGTTAGGTATTAGAGTAGAGATGATAGAACCCACTCACGTAGAGTATTGCTTGTCGGAACGACTCTTTGTTTTATGCATGAGGAGGAGGCAAACTTTAATTAGAGTTCACTCTCTGAATTTACAGGCAGAGTTTGACACCTCTTCGCTTCTTCCATCTCCCCCTCTCTACTTCTAATAGCTTCTTCCATCAGGAATCAGCGTTCATATTGTCAGGCTCCTTCTTCCGATATGACAGCCATTTTTCTTCTCATCATCTTTTCTCCCTCACACCCTCGGAGGTTTTTTCCTGCTTTGTTTTTTCTGCCCTCTCTCCCTCGGCCCTGTTTGGATATATAGCTTTTGTCGTTAGAGTGCGTATACCGTAAAATTACGTTTCTCTTCGGAGGCGGATAGCAATTTTCCGCTCTTGAATTACGTCACAAGCCCGACCAAGGACTGTTTGGGACATGGCCTTTATCTTTCGGTATTTCAGACACGCCTCCAAATCCACAAGGTGGGAGCGTGCGGTATCTTTATTCTAGGATTTCTTGAATACATTTATTTTCATTATTAACCTACCAATTAGGTTGTCAAGAAAATAATTCATAAATTTGTAAATGTCTTTTGTAGATGAGATAACTTATTTTGGTTTTTCTTTAGTAATTTTATTTTATTTTATATTTAAATAAGTCTCTTCTGGTTTTTTTTTCGGTTATTGTCGTTTTACCATTTCTTTTAACGGCAAACGTTTCAATGATATAGTGCAAGTATCGAAACTGGCCACACACAAATAAAATAAATAATTAAGCAATTACTCCAACGTTTTCAATGTCATACATGTCTCACTTAAATTATTATTATATTTTTATTTTTTATACTTTTTTCTTTAGGCTACTTCTATTTCTTGTTTATAATTACATCTATATGTAATATTTTATAAATATATAAGTGTATCGAACCCACGACCCTTAGCACGGAGTGTTATCCGCTCACGCCTTAACTCTCACGGCCACCGGGCCTCCAAATGCTTTATATTACAAAAAAATTCTGAAATAACAAAATTTGTTCCAGGGCTAAAAATATTAAATTCTTTACGGAAGGTTTTTAAAAATTATGAAATATGAATTTAACTTAAGTAAATTTGAATTTCAAAATTTCTGGGCATCTAACTTGCTTGCTTAGAGCACTGTGGCAGAGACGTTCCTTTTGTAAAATAATCTTTCCCAAAACAGCACTGCCAGCCGACAAGGAAGGATGTGTCACAACAAAGAAGTGTATACTGTATAAGAGGCAGGTGTGCCAACCTAAGCTGCTATAATTGATAATGATACTACTGGAATGGCGAAGCTCCTCCAGCTGGCTTGTGTCCTATTCGTGACCAAGGGAGCGGAAGAGGCACACCGACCCCCAGCAGAGAAAATTGCCTTCTCCCTTCGGATAGATTGCAGGATATATATCTGCTTAAATTATAAAGCCACGATGATCCCGGTACAGTCTCCTGTGAAGTGAACCCCAACTGCTTTCAGAAGGGAGTTATTTAATTTTAAATAGAATAGAAGATTATGAGCTTTGTATGTGCAAGGAATGCCGGATTTTCTTTGGGATTCTGGCCTTCACAGAATGTCAAACGATAGATGATGACATGTTATTTATTTTTATAAAGACAGGTAAAGCAAAAATTATTAGTCAAGTCATGCCTACTTGCAAAGTTCTGGAAGGGACAAGAAGGATATTGCAAAAATATTAAGCAACGAGATCCCGTAACAGGTACAGGAGTATTATTTGACTACCAATATATTCATTACAAGTAATACATCTGGCAAAACATCGTTTGCCGTGCCAGCTAATACATATATAGGTACCTATATTTATATAAATCGTCTAGAACTCACACTTTGGAGATCACGGGTTTGAAACCCGAACAGTTATAGATTTGCGTTATTAGATTTTAATTGTGCTTATTTCGTTTCTAATTTATGTTTGCTTGCCTAGATAGAAAGAAGGTCTTGCATGGCACGACCGGGAACTACTATTATTTTTTTTTTATTTCTTGGTGTTCTGCTTTATGGTGATGTACACCTTACATTTTATATAGTTATTACAAACATTACATATATACATTACAATGTCTTATATACTTACATTATACATATATATACACACACACACACATACACACACTTACATACATATATACATACATATATCTATATTATTAAATTACATTATATCAGCGTATTGTCTTTTTACATATTTACATTACATTATGCTTAATAAGGAACTGCTATTAGGTATAAAAAAATGTTAATTTGGGTTTTAGCGCGGTTCCTCCCTATTTATAGGGATTGTATATCAAATTTGTATATATATATATATATATATATATATATATATATATATATATTTATATAAATATATATAAATTCTTTTTGATCTTAGGAGGCATGGGGTCGTTAAAGCAGTCTTCCAGTCTTCATACGACTTTATTTAATAGGCCCGACATGTTTCGTGCATATTTTTCCACCTCTTTAGGGGCACTTCTTGCTAGGAAGTATGAAGACAGGAAGACTGCTTGAACGACCCCATGCCTCCTATGATAAAAAAGAATTTATATATTTTGAGTCATCTGCAAGAATATATATATATATATATATATATATATATATATATATATATATATAGGTATATAGTTAATTAGACAGCTATCATGATGAAGTAATGCGTGAGCGGTTCCCATCATGATCGAGAAGAACAGGGGGGGGGGGGGGGGGAGGTTTTTAGTCGGTTGGAGTCCGACACTATCTGGTTTTCTCCTCGCCAGGTGTCCATGATGGATTTTCCTCCTACCATAATATATATATATATATATATATATATATATGTATATATATTAATTTATTTATTTGTCTGTTCGATCTCTAGCTCGGTCAAAAATAATCCGATTTTTAAAGCATTTTTTAATTGGTTATTTTTGTTTTAAATTGCATTTATGAGTAAAATTAGTATTTTAGGCAAGAAAATGAGAAACTTATTGGCAAAAGTTTCCTAGAGCGAGCGTTGAGATGGCGGGCGAGTCATTTCCGCTTAGGATACTGTCAGTTTCCTGTTGTAGCGCCTCACACTTACTTGTCTCTAAGATGTAACTTATATTTTTAACGAAAGATCAAACGCTACCAATAACTGCTTCTATTACTTTGCTAATACGTAGCAATAGGGATTAGAATGGAACCGCGCTAAGATGACGCAGTTCCTGTGAGTCGGACTTCTTATTATTCTCTCGGCAAAACTTGGCAATGATTCCATCTGTGCAGAACTTTTGTTAAGGATTTGTTTCTTTGATCACTCGCCCAAGATGGACATATAAGCTAGTCATCTATAAATGGTTACAGTTGTTCATGCCGATTGAGTAGTGTGACGTTAAGCACAGAGGTTCGGTGAATTAATCACCGGTGATTAGTGATTGAATGATCGGAGGGGCTTGAATATTGCTAGGATACAAAGGATAGGAGGAGGAGTAGCTGGTAGCTGGCTGGCCAATTACCGCACCGTTCTGGAGTGATACAGTCTCCTCGTTAGTAAGACAAAGCGGTGACCATGGAAACAGGCGGGTAACCTCACCCCTAATGGGTCACGTGGCTCTGTCATTCCCTCCCTCCCCCATACCGAGGCTAATGTTCTAAGTACCCCACTTAGTGTTGGATCCCTCTCCAGCCTCTCTCACAGCGAGGTAGATTACACACCTTTGTTTACTTTAGATCAATATTCTACACGGCTTCTGATATACTAGCAAATTGATAACTTCAACTCCCTTGGGCTGAGTATTCATAGTGTCTTTGTATTTATACAATGATAAATAATTATAAATTAAACTCTTCCTGCATTCATATGAAAAACAGTTCCGAAATAGACACTTTTCTCCGACTAAGCTGTTACAGAAATTTACGCTTTAACCTTCGTCGTAAGAAATATGGGGTCTGTTTGCGAAGACTACATTCTGTTACTTGTGCAGTATCTGTTGTGATTATAACAGTGATTCAGCGCACGCGTATAACTCATTAGATTTTCTATAAGCAATTCGTATGGGCAATTCTATTGGTTGTTGCTGCTACTAAAGTAACCCTTAACATACAAGTCAATTCAACTCGCAAAAATTAATAGAATTCTATTAATTTTAGCGAGTTGGATTGACTAGAGTTTAGATATCTTCTTGAGCGAGCGTAGCGAGCGTAAACGCATAGCACGTATGCCCATAATGCGAAATAAATATAAATATGTTATAGAACCACCAGGCAAAATAACCTGTGAGGAGGCCCCTAAACTTCACAATTACCATTGATTTTTATAATATTAACCTTTTTATTAATAAATATTGCTTGCTGAAATATATTCTGCTTATTTTCATTTATGCTTTACAAGCCTAAAAGTATTACTTATAAAATACAAGTTATCTGACGGTTAGTTAGAAACCATATTTTATAAATATGGTAGTAAAAAAAAAGTTACATTAAGTAGTGATTGCAGTGATTTTAAATACTTTTCATTGCTATATTTATATAATATGGTTTCTAACCTTAGATAACACGAAAGAAGGAATAGATAAATCTGAAAAGAACCTGTAAGCTAATCAGTAAGTACCAAAATAACTGTTTAAAATCACGACAGATACTTCAGAGTAACTGGCTTTCGTATGGTCAATTTTCAATTTGGAACGCTACAACTAAGTTCGAGTTAAATAACAACATTTAAGAAATTTCTGAAACTGCTCATGTCTGTTTATATTATGTCTCATTTTAAATACTTCCTCTTTTTGCAACTAAAACTTATATTCGATTCCATGTTGGCGTTTCTCTACTTCTCCAAGGACAAGTTATAACTAAACAAGACATATCAATATGCAGACAATGCAATGAACTACTAACCATAAACCTACAAAATCTCGAGGACGAGAACAATCACTCAAACCTTTCATTACTTTTGACCGAGGGTAACCATCACTTGTACAATGATTTGAAACACCTACAAACTCCACATATATATATATATATCAGGTCGGTCAAAAGGTTCGTGTGCATTTTTGGAAAATTTTTATATAGTGTAAATAAAACACAATTTAACATTTTAATGATATCTTTTTCTTTGCTAGCGACAATTTCTCTCCATCTAATGTAAATTTTAAATTCATGGGCGTATCTAAGAGGGAGCTGCAGCTCCTCTCGAAATTTTGGTTTAATCGGTAAAAACCTTTCATAAAAACCTTAAAATAAATTAAATAAGTTCACTTAGTTCAAAAAAAGTAATTTTTTTTTGTGAATAAAAGCGTTTTAATTGGCTAACTATTTCAAGTTCTACATTGTTACTCCCAAAATGTTCTCGGCCCCCCCCAGAAATTATTTCCTATATACGCCCATGTTTAAATTCCATTACCTACATTACATAAATATTTATACAATGTGCAAGTAAACCATTTCAAATAACATGTAATTTTAGATGTAGATCATACAAAAATATATCCATCTATCATTCACCGTCAAAATACATAATACAATTTTCAGGTATAATAATTGCGTTTACCAGTTTTAAATAAATTATCAGTTACAACATTAATTCATTAATATTATGAGAGAATTAAACAGTTCTGAAGACACGTCCGGAAAGGGTTGAATATTATTTTACGCTGAAATCTCGCCAAAACTCGTTAACTCTCCCCATTCATTATAAAACAGGGATGATATCCGTCATAATGAGAAGATATATCCCGTTTTAATTATGACGGGGCCTTCATTACGCCATGAAACCATCAGCTGAGAAAATATACACGTCACTGGGGCATATTTAATCCTAAATGGAGTTATATTGTTTTAAATAATTAATGTCATTATTAAAAAAATATTTATTCTGAATTGCAGGGCTTTGATCGATGATCCAAAATTTATTATTGAAAATGAGCTGATTCTTTTTTAATTCCTCGAGATGTTCATAACTGACTGTATTACTTTATATTCAATAAAACAGGCTAATGGGGTATCTTTTTTTAGCGCGGTTCCTCTCTTCCTCCATATGGAGGAACCCCGCTTAGAAAGTGGAGCGCTTAGCAATCATGAAGTGCTGACTAGAAAATTCTACGTTTCAGAACCCCCTAGAGAACTAAAATAACAGTGGTTCAAATTTGGTCTGTTCGCTCTCTAGCTGCTCCAAAAATGAACCGATTTTGATGAAATTTGGTACAAAAATCTTTCGTCTAATTTGAAAGGTCAAGTTTCTTAACCAGCAGAATCCGTCCCCTAGAACATGGTTTTTGGAGCGAAATTCGCGCGAAAAAAATCGTTACTCTTACATCATAAGCTTGAAAGTACTCGTTTTATAGGCATAATTGCCAAAGAAAACGATTGAAACCATTTTTCAGGTGGTAGTTGTGGAATAAAGTTTTTGGTTAGGGTACTTAGAATCATGGGATTCAGTTAAAATATTTCTGCATGTTTAAAATTCATATAAACAAAGATGAGTTATGGAAGGATTAGATTAAAATGTTTTATTAATCGAGAGGGAGAGAGAGAGAGAGAAAGTGAGAGAGTGTGTGTGTGTGTGAGAGAGAGAGAGAGAGGGGGGGAGGGGGAGTGAGAGAGAGAGAGAGAGGGGGGAGAGAGAGAGAGAGAGAGAGAGAGAGAGAGAGAGAGAGAGAGAGAGAGAGAGAGAGAGAGAGAGAGAGAGAGAGAGAGAGAGTGAGAATGAGGATAGTGAAGATATAATAGCAATAGTAATAACTCTATTACCGTAGAGAGGTAGCCGATGAACTAATCGTGCTGTCGATAGTAAATGTACCATCCCTAACGGTTTACTCCCACAGCCAGTAGTATACTCCTCAAATCCAGTAAGCCAATAACTACCCCTTCATCAACCCTCTATCCAATTCCAGCTACAGCCATATGCTACAATCAATATACTTATACTGTGTGTGTCTCTTAACATAGAGCTTTGCACGATTAAAGCTATAGTTTTTGTTTCCCTCCTCCCTCCCTCCGAATCTAGCATTCCCATAAGAAACGATTGTACGGATTGGGCAACATATTAAAATCGGTTCATCCCGAAGTGTAGCCCGGACATAAATTACTAATTTGCCCATACCGACTGCAATTTCTCTTATATTGCAACACATTTCGATAAATGGAGGACTCGTCTAAAGAGAGATATACCTTGTAAAAATAAACTAAATCGTCTAAATGGGGCTTTACTCTGGACTCGAATCACTAATTCCCTCATACCGGTTATCATAATTTATGAACCGGTTATTGTACTGAAACTATATGTCGTGGATATAAGGGAAAATTGTGTTATAAAATATAATAAATCGGTGCAATTGAAGTTTAAACCATATTATGTTCAAATTGAAGTAAACCACCAAATTGTGGGGCAATGACTATTACTTCTTCCACCTGAACAGGTGCATCAGGTTTCTGCGATCTTAGGACTGTGGAATGTTATATTTTTACATGTAACCCTATTTATTATTCATAATGATAAAAAAGTGAAGTTTTTGTTCATTATTAAGTAGTGTAACTTCGGTTACTCGTCACTCAGTAAAGATTACTTCGAGAATTAATCATTAAGCCAACTGATGATTACAAATATAAAAGGTCAAAACTATTTATGCTTTTTTGTATTTATGTAAGTTATCTTAAGCAAATTATTCAAGAATCCATGTACACTACCCACCTGCGGAATGTTTAGTTATGCTGCTTCCACGTGACGGACTTTTTCAATGCTCATAGGCCATGATGTGTGTTTTATCTATTTATGGGTCTTTGGGTTTATTATATAAATAAATTCCTGGTAAAAATAACAAGGAGTGAAGAAAGACCAATGATAATTTAAGTGACTATGAAATAAATGTGCTCGTGGTCACTCGACTCGGATTTTATCCTGTTCTGCATGAATATTGCTGTTTAGTAGAATATCCTTTGAAAGCTATCAAGGTAATCTTGGCTAGGCTATGGATCGGCCAGACATCCCATGCACTGGTATAATTAATGTGGAAAGTAACGCAGAGCCAAATACATAGACAGAATCTGGGAAACAAGACAACACACTCACAGAAGCAGATGATTTACTCACTATAGAGAATCCTCTTCTATTTTAAATTATATTATCGATAAGGAAGGAACATCAACATTTTCCTTTATTCCCAATTATATTCTACAAAGGTTGCAATACTAATACCGGCCTCTTGCTTGAATAATTATTTCTTTTCTTCTTATTAAAATGGCATTTCATCTGTACCGCTCTTCTCAGTGGCTCTTACTTTTGCCGTGAGATCATTCCACAATGGGGTTAATTTAGACGCCTCAACTTTACACTCTCCAAAACAATAAAAAATAGGTATGTCAATATGCTGTGGCTACCTGGACCTGAAGACATTCCACCACTATAGTCTTAACGCAAACCTTTTAACAAAAATACCTCCTGTAAACGAAAACATACCCATTACAGTTAATGGCAAACATGCAGAGACCAATCTGCACAAGTTGTAATGAATCCTGACAAATAGACACACACTGTCAGAATGTACACTAGTCTCAAATAAATAGAAAGCAGTGGGCTAGATATTCAAAGATACTGACTGGTGGAAGTCTAGATATCGACACGATCAATGCAAACTAAATATCTTATAAAGTATTGGGCTGTCCGGAAACTTCATTCAAGTTTTCAAGTAAGGTTTTATCATAATTCTTTGAACTTTTAATGAGTACAAAGGCTATTATACCTATGTTTTTACTGGACAAAAGATATATAAACAAAAATAGCCTATGTATTCCATATAAGTTGTTAAAATTAAGGTAACACCTTATTTCCAAACCTGTATGAACGTTCCGCACAAAGCAATAAATTGAAATTTAATTTCTTTAAATTTTATTGAATGTTTTAATTACTAATTTTGAGCCTCCAGATCGCTTCCATAGTCACTGTACACGTACTACGCCCGGTTGAGTTCCGTCGGGCTCGAGTTCTCCTATAGTTTACATGTTGACTAGACTTTGTCCTGTTAAAGCTATTGATATTGAAATCGGATTGGTAAGAAAAAAAAATCGAATGGTTTATGATTAAAGTAAACAGCACTTTTAGTTTTATTTTCTAGCATGCATAGTTTTGTTGTTATTCCGACAAAGGAATAGGCGAAATACTACTGGCCATATAAAAAACATGGATTTTCAAGATTAATGATACAAATTCTTAGCTTTTGTCCTTAATTTATCGACATTGCAAATGCTAGTAGCACTCGAAATTGCAACCGTTTAATGTCGAATGGCTACTGGATCAAATGTGGCTCCAATAAATAAATTTAAAAAAAAACCTTTTCTATCCGATCAAATAGTAAATCTTTTTCGGAGGCTCGGTGACTGTAGGTACTATCCACAGTGGCATATCCACTCTGTGCCTAAGGTCGTGGGTTCGATTCCCACTAAGGATGGTGGCTTTTCTTTAGAAAAAGCATTAGCCCTATCCTAGATATAAAAGGGTGGAAACCTATAGATAACTTGTCTTAAAATTCACTGACAGTGAAAAATGGACGCTAAAATTTAATAAATCATTCTCAAATCAATTGAAATAAGTTCAAAAAATTTCGCCAAAGTCGCTCCAGCCGTTTAGAAAGAATTCTATTACGAACACACGCACAGAAGAATTTTATATATAATGGTACCTATAGATATACATAAATATACAAATGAATTTCTCTAGCTTTTTTATATTTTGTCACTAATTGGCATACCGAATAAATTATTATAATCTTACCTCCTTACATATGATTCTCACAAACAAATAAATAAAAACGAAAGAAAAAAATTGAGCTCACCGGTAATTTGAGTGAAGATATGGGTGATGGGCCGACTAAGATCAAAAATGTATTTAATTTTTTAGAATATACACAACTCCTAAATAAACTATGATTGTTGTGACACATGGTCCGGGGTGTAAGTAAACCAAAACCTGGCTATGTGCAACAAACAGAAATCATTGCTCAAGGTACATAAATTAACTATCAACTAATATTTAACTTAAGTAACATAAGTTTAAAAATTCTAATATCCAATAATATATCATTTTGAAGACAATAATTTATCACATAAAGGCTTAATAACAGCTATTACAAGCATACATTTATAAAATAAAATTCCAAACTTTATTGAACATCTGTGGCGTTAATATTCTAAAAGGTTGGTACGCCTTAGGAAAAATAAAATAAAATAAAAATAAATAAACCAAAGAAACAACTAAACTGAATTAAATGCAAGAATTGGGTAGTTGTGAAAATAAATGTTTGAGCCAAATATCAGTTATTCTGTGCTTGACTAGGTGAGCCGACCATTAAGAATAAAAGAGAAGCCTTTGGAAAAAGGTAAATAAATAAATTCCGTTTCTAAGGAGGATATCGGCTAATTGAGAGAGAAGCTATGGAGTGCTGGCTTTGCCTATCCAGTAACAGGCGATGATCCGGATTAAGGAGAGCTCGGATCGATACCGGCCACAATGTCCATTAGAAAAGGACAAGGAGTCGTGGATAACTGGCTTTCCTCCCTCCCTCTCCCTCTTGATCCACTTTACCTATCTCGTTATCTCTCTCTCTCTCCCTTTCTTAGGGCTCTACAATCTCTAATATCAGGAGGACTCTTCTCTCCGGCCTTTTTATACCTTAGCCTTCGGGAAATTGGATAGCCAGGATATAGAAGGGACGCGAGCAAACATTATTGTCTATCCTGTTTCTTATTTCTATCCCCACCCACCTTCCCTCCCCTCCACCTTCCTCAAATGTAATGACGAGTTGTAAGGATGTGCAGTTCATAAAAAAGAATTTCTGTGTATTAGGCGGTATTGTTATGACTTTTACAGTCATTACAACTCTCAAGATCCACAAAGCCCTCCAAATCCTAAAAAATCGTTACACTCTAAAATCTTAAATCCTCCATAAAATAACCCACGCTCCATTCTTAATTTCCAATTGACTCTCCATAATGGCTCAATATTCCAACCCTTAGCCAAAACATTCTATCAAAAATTCCATGCACAATCACACACCCACCCTAATTCTCGAATAAACTCCCTATCAACGCATCAAATCCCAAATACCGTCCAGCAGCCGACAGGTCAAATATTCTTGAATACATTCCCATTGAGAGAGTTTACTCAAAAGCGGACAGTCGCCGCACAGTAGGGCCAAGCGACATATCGTGTTTCAAAAAAGGCTACAGCCTCTAAAGATCGATACACGCTAGACCGTGCCGGGTCCGAGCCGGGCTACGCCCGGGGCCCGGCAAGAATAAAACACGGAATCGGCCCGGTGTAGCGTGAACGAGTCCATTGAAAATGTTGGTGTGATTGTTTCACCGTGTCCCGGCCGGGCTCCGGGCGTGGCTCGGCCCGGCCCCGACAGGGTCTAGCGTCAATCAGCCTTTAATCTAAACCGATTTGAATGAATTTTTTTAAATGGAAGGTAATAAAATTTAGAACAACGTTGCCTGGCTATATTTTTGTTTTTTGTTTCTCTTGTTTATTAAATTACGTGTGTAGAAGTTTTACAATTGAACATAAAATAATATTTTATTCTTCATCTAACTTAATATCAGCAGTGATATTGTTGAAATCAAACAATCAAATCCTGATTAGACTTGGAATAAATCTGACTGAACCATCTTTCTAAAACGTAAATTTATCTTAATTCAACAATGAGATTAGTTGAAATGAAATTTAGCATTGATAATAACGTTAATGAATTAGATAAGATAAATTATTCTTTAAGTTAATTTTGTGCTTCCATTAATTACAAACACTACTTATTTAAGAATTGTAAAACTTTGTGAATTTAAATCCTTTACATATAATTTAACAAACAAGGGAAACCAAAACCTAAAATATGGCTAGACGAAATTGTTCTAAATTTGATTACCATTCATTTAAAAAAAATGCATTGAAAGAAGATTTAGAGGATGTAGCCTATTTTGAAACAGGAAATGTCCTTTGGCCCACTGTTCGTCGGGAGGCTACAGACGGGATTCTCGAAGAACATAAGGTGGATTCAAACTAGAAGAAGGCCTCGTTGGAAATGAATTGAACAAAGGTATGTAACATACATAAATCATTAAATAACTTTATAATTAAAACCATTAAACTAAAAAACAGTTACAAAAATACGTTATTATTTTTGCCAGTGAACACAATAAAAAGGTTTTATAAGTGTCACGTACTGTGAAAGCAGTTGTGGACGGGGGGGGGGGTGAAGGTACGTATCGTATATATATATATATATATATATATATATATATATATATATATATATATATATATTCGATGTAAGTACGGCATTCTCCAGCGGTCAGTTTATCTAGGTGATATTTCGCAGGAATCCCATCCTGCTTCATGTGGGACACGGTTGATCGTATCACCAGCAGTCAAGCTAGTCGAGTAGCGGCCCTCAATTAAAAAAAGTCCGACTCGCAGGAACTGCCTCATCTTAGCGCGGTTCCGTTCTTATCCCTAGTCTAATTTCGAAAGATTAAAATAGAAGCAGTTATTATTTTGTTGAGAGGAGATCGTTGACCGTTGATGATGCAAGGTAGGGATTGTCCGGGTTCGGTCACTGCTACTTAATAATACATACCCCATATGTGTATGTATGTGGGTATATATATGTACATATGTGTGCGTGTATATGTGTATGTGTATATGCATATATATAAATATATATATATATACTATATGTATATATATATATATATATATTTTAGGTATATTTACATAGATATGTGCATATATTAGTGTTAAATATGTCCTACTTGTATTTACAGCCCTGATGAAGGCTTGAAGTTCAAGCCGAAACGTCGGCACAATAAAACCATTTTTACGATAAAAGTAGCAGTGACCGAACCCCGACAGTTATTGTTTTGGTTCCAACAGTCTTGAAAGGTAGGATTTACAATCTTACCTGGAAGGGTCGGCATCACTAGAAACTTTCCCGCTAGTTACAAGGTCTTGGAATCTTGGAACTCTATATTTTTAACAATAAATTGTTTTTGTTATTTTACTAAACCTGTTTTATTTTCGAATACATTATCCAACTATAAGCAATTAAAAAATAACAAGGAATAAAAAACAGACAAAAAGAACAGTTCGAATAAGCGAAATCAATTACTTTAAAGCTTTAAGCTCTTATTTCTCCGATTGTCATCGCCTAATTAAAACTTTCTTCAGAACCTTTTTTGTATAGAGCATTTAGTAAGCTTCCGAATGGTAATCTTCCGCTTCACAAGATTGTCAACGGTTTTCGAGGTACTAACGAAATTATACAAAGTTACCAAAACTTTTTTTGTCTGTTAATAAAATATTTTATTCTAACCCTTCCTTTACTCTAAACGTAACAAAAATTTCAACATATTAGTGTTGATGAAACTCTAACATGCAGAAAATGTTTCAACTGTATCCCATAATTCTAAGTACCAAAATCAAAGACAAAGAACCCTCCCTAGGAAGGACGCTAGGCAGTTGAAAAGCTATATATCTTGGAAATCCATATCTCTAACATTAAATTGTTTTTCTTATTTTTCTTAACCTGTTTTATTTTCAAATACATTATCCAACAATAAGCAATTAAAAAATAACAAGGAATAAAAAACAGACAAAAAGAACAGTTCGAATAAGCGAAATCAATTACTTTAAAGTTTTAAGTTCTTATTTCTCCGATTGACATCGCCTAATCAAAACTTTCATTAGAACCTTTTTTTTAGAGCATTTAATAAGCTTTCTAATGGTATTCTTCCGTTTACCAAGATTCTCAACCTTTTTCGAGATATTAATGAAAGTAAACAAAGTTACTAAAACTTTTTATGTCTGTTAATAAAATATTTTATTCTAACCCTTCCTTAACTCCAAACGTAACCAAAATTTCAACATATTAGTTTTGATGAAAGTAGAACATGCAGAAAATGTTTCAACTGAATCCCATGATTCTAAGTACCCAAACCAAAAACGGTATTCAAAAAATATGTTTCCAATTTTCTCAAAAACGGTTAAAGCTATCGCCTTGAAAATGGTTTCATTCGTTTTCCTAGCCCAGGAATCATATAAAACGAGTACTTAGAAGCTTATGAACTCAAAAACGTAAGCGTTACGATTTTTTTTGCGCGAATTTCGCCCCAAACGCCATCTTCCAGTAGGCGGATTTTGCTGGTTAACGAACTAGACCTTTCAAATTGGACGAAGGATTTTTGTACCAAATTTCATCAAAATTGGACCATTCGTCTTCTATCTAGAGAGCGAACAGACAAATATATATATATATATATATATATATATATATATATATATATATGTATATATATATAAATATATACATATATATATATATATATATATATATATATATATATATATATATATATATATATATTCAAATTTGAACCACCGTTATTTTCGGTCTCTAGGGGTTTTGAAACGCGAAATTTTCTAGTCGGCACTTCCGGATTGTTTCATTGTATCAACCCTATAAGCGGGGTTCCTCCCTATGGGGGAGAGAGGAACCGCGCTAAAAGGAAGGACAAAAAGTGGCTGAAACTCACTCAGGAGCCACTGATAAGTACATTGATTAAAAGCAATTTTAGAACGACAATAAAGGACGACTCCCGTTACAAAAGAAATTTGACAAAAAGTCAAAGGGCCTCTCACGCAAATACCATCGAATCGAGGGAACAACAAACTACACAATACAATGACGAGAGACGCATTATTAACTTAGCCGGCATAGATCTTTCCGCAGCGACCATAGAAATACTAAAACGAGGTCTTAATTTTGCTGTGACACCGAAGCAAATCCCAGTCGAGGATCTAGTCACCATCGTGGAGACAGCCCTCTCTCTTGTAAATGATGTCGTAGCCGATGAAATTAGATTAGAAGCTGCTCACATCATCAAAAGAGCACAGCCACCTAAAACGAACGTTACATTCGCAGAAAGGAGAGCCTTACTTGACTTAAAGAGAAAAGATGATGTGATCATCACTAGAGCAGACAAGGGTAACGCTACAGTCATCCTGAGCCGGAAGGAATACGAGGAAAAAATGCAAATCCTCCTGGACTCGAAGATTTATGAATGTGGGATAAAGGACCCTACTCGAATCACAGAAAACAATATCATTAAAATCTTAAAAAGTGGTGGTGTGGACAAGAAATTGATGAACGAGATGTCTCCTGATGATTCGAGGATCCCTCGTATCTACGGACTCCCCAAGATCCATAAAGACGGTGTCCCATTGAGGCCTATCGTCTCCATGATTGGAGCTCCCACCTATCGTATCAGTAAGGTCTTGGCAAGGCTATTGAAACCCTCTGTTGGACAATCTTTTTCAGCTGTCATGAACTCAAGCCACCTAGTAGAGATCCTAAGCAAAGTCAAAATAGAGGAAGGTGATGTCTTGGTGAGCTTCGATGTTGAGGCCTTATTCACAACTCCACGGACTCCCTTGCCATTATCCGTGAAAAGAATCTCCTCCAAGGCAAGATGATGAAGCTAGCAGAGGTATGCCTTACGTCTTGTTTCTTCCAATACAAAGATGTTATCTACAAACAAAAGGATGGAGTGGCGATGGGGAGCCCCCTATCACCAGTGGTAGCAGATATCTTTATGGAGGAACCTTTATGGCTTACCTCGAAAATGAACTCGCCTTTCTGAAAAATGACCTCAGTCAAATGGATATGCCACTCGGGAGGTCGACAAAGCAGTCACCCGTATTAAAAAGAAAAATCAAGAAGAAATGGGTAATAATCAAAAAGAAGAAATTGAACACAGAATAACACTACCATACGTCCGAGGCATTAGTGAAAAAATTGGCAGACTCTTCACATATCGCGGAGTAAATTGTGCTTTCCGACCTCTAGGCAAAGTAGACGATTGGCTCGGATCGGCGAAGGATAAACAGTGGTTGCAAGACAAAGGTGTCTACGTCCTTCCATGTGACTGTGGAACAGTCTACGTAGGACAAACAGATTAAAAAGCAGCCACAAGAATAGGACAACACTCCGCTGACTACCGTCTCAGGCGTACAAGAACATCGGCTGTAGCTAGACACGGAGAAGAATGCCCCAAGCAGATGCTTTTTGATCAAGCCAGGGTCTTGGCTAAAGAAGAAAACCTAAAAAGAAGGTTAGTCAGAGAGGCTGTGGAGATTTTTAAGCAACCCAAGACTCTGAACCGGGATGAAGGTGTGATACTACACCCTACTTGGAAACCCGTACTGAGAACGGTTAAAGCAAGATTGGCCGAAGAAAGCACACCGCAGGAAGAAGAAGAAAAGTCTCAAACAGTTACACCGGCTCCACGCAGTGTTAAAAGGCGCCGATTCAATAAATCTGCATCTGTAAAGCGCCATATGTCAAAATAATATAACAAATTAACAAACGAAAAGTCGAAAAAAGAAAAAAAAAAACAAAAAAAAAAAAACATTGATAACGGTCTGATGAAGCAGGATGGGATTCCTGCGAAATATCACCTAGATAAACTGACCGCTGGAGAATGCCGTACTTACATCGAAAATTCTCCCCAGCGAAGAAATCTCAAAAATAATATATATATATATATATATATATATATATATATATATATATATATATATACACGCATACAATCATTAATTTCCTACAAACGTGGTCAGTTTCCTTTTCTTTTTTTATAGTTGCATGGGTAGAATTGTTAGATTCCAACACTTTAATACAACAAATTTAATTGAAATATAGGCAATTTATTTGATGACAAATTTTCCTTTTTTGATCATTCTCTCTACAAAACAAATATGCTTATGTTGATCTTGAAAAGAGCTTATGATTATGATGGATTATTGAGTACCCATAAAACATGATGCAGGAACATATTTTTTAAATCCCTTTACCCCTTTGACCGCTACATTCAATACACAAGTGTAGTGCGGGTCAGGTGGTATACATTTGGCCAGTGGTTCACTACTCACACGGAGCTGATATCATTTCTTTTACTCATAAGTAGCAGAGTCAAAATACAGGAAACAGTAGAAAGTTACACATCACGAACTATCTTTTGGTGAACTAGGGGAACTGCTAAAATGACAAGAAAAGCTGAAGAAGCGTGTTTTACGAGAAAACATACAGTCTTTGTCAGCCCGCACCAATTCGGTAGCAGTGTGGAGATCGGGTATATTTCAGCCCTCACCTGAGCTTAGGCAGCGTTGAACGGGTTAAAAATGAATTTTCTCATATAAACCTCGAAAAAATTTAACATATTTTTATTAATTTTTTAGTCACGTCTCTATGGCTATTAGCTACGAACGAGGGGTCTCGTTCGCGTCTAGTGGCTAACGCCTTAGATTCATATGCGGGAGATACCCACCGGCGCACAATGTCACGTGCAGTCTTCAAAAATAAGGAAAATGATGTTTGAAAAAAAAGTTTTTGGAAATTAATATTAAAATTAGAATCTTAAAACAGAAGGAAAACATCAAAATTAGAGTATAAAAACATAAGCTAAGGATTAATTTGAATTGTTGATACAAATACAAATATTATTTATTTATATGATTTAAGAGCTAGCAACTAGGCGATTAGCTCTATAAACACATAGAGTGCAAACAAAATAAAAGGTCTAGCACATCAAAAATGAAACATTTAAATAAAAAATTAAATAACTGAATCTATCAACTATAGAAGACAAAAAAAAAGGGCAAAAAGAGAAAAAATAGAATATTATTATTGATTATTTTATGCATCGCTTTGGTAGCGATGTGCATTTTCTTCAATACGTTTCGGTAGAGGGCAACATAAATTGGTCTGTTAGCTCATCTTTTCATATGTTTGCTATGCTTTTGTGAGAACGTTTTGGCTTGGTATTCGTTCAGGTGTATTATTTTATCGTAGATGTTTATGTTCTTTAAATGTTTCAGTATTGTGTCAATATGGCGGCTGTCATCTCCAAGGAGTTCTGTCATGTCATATGGTATATCTAGATCACGTCTTAAGTAGCACGCAGTCAGTATATGTTTGATTGTGAGGTCTGTGTTGCATGATCGACATTTTGGTTTGTCCGTATTTGTCATTAGATATTCGTGAGTCAGACGGCTGTGACCAATGCGTAGTCTTGCTACTACCACTTCTTCTCGCCGTGATTTTCTATATGACGAAGGCCAATCTTTAACTGTAGACTTCACTGTCCTTAATTTGTTTTCTGTAGTGTTAGTCCAGTCTAGTTGCCAATTATTTAAGATAGTTTGGTCAGTGTACCTTGATGCGTCTTTGTAGTATGACTCAAGTGGTTGGTAAGTTTCTTTTTCCGTTACAAGTTTAGCATGTCGGTCCACATTTGTACTTAGTCCTAAGTTTTGGTGTCCTGGTAGCCACCATAGTGTTACATGTTTACCGTAAGTTCGTAAGTTATGAATTTGTTCTTTTATTTCCGTGCAAGTAGGATGTGTGGAGTATAAGTTTTGTAAACATTGCAGCGAGCTCAAAGAGTCACTGCAGATGATTATGTGTGTTAGGTGTGATGATGGGACGTTATTCAATGCGAGGAGAATGGCATGCAGTTCCGCTCCAAGAATGCTGAAGCAAGGTGGGAGTTTTTGGCTGTGTACTTCATCTTCCATGATTGCAGCAGCTCCTACGCCGTTTGTTGTTATTGACCCGTCAGTGTAGAGAAACATGCTGTTTTTGTGTTCAGAAGTCAGTTTTGTAAAGTATTGTTTGTATAGCAAATTTGACATGGGGTTTGTCTTCTTGAATTTTGTCAGTGTTATGTCTATGTTAAAATTTTGTATTGTCCATGGTGGTGTTATTGAATGATTGTGTGTTTTTACACGTGGAATTACCAAGCCAAAATTTTGTTCGATTTCCTTACATCTAATAATAAAAGGTCGGATATGATTTCTTTTTTGTTCATAATCTTCCAAGTACGTATTTTGTATTATACCACTAACACATGAAGTAGGAGGAAAAGCCTTTATTTTACAAAAATATCTCTTTAATAGAATGTTTCTCCTTATATGTAAAGGAGGTTCTCCTGCCTCTGCAAGTAAACTCATTACCGGACTAGACCTGAAGCACCTAGCGATAATCGAATACCGGTGTTGTTTATTATGTTGAGCATGTTAAGAGTAGTGGGTTTAGCAGACGAGTACGCAACGCATCCATAATCCAGGATAGATCTGGTGAAACTACGATAGACGGTTAGCATTACTTTCCTGCTTGCTCCCCATTTCGTATTACCAAGAACTCTCAAAATATGTAATGATTTTTTACATCTAGTGACAAGTTCTTTTAGATGGGGAACCCATGTTAGGTGACTGTCAAAGTGTAAGCCAAGAAATTTAATCACATTTGTTTGAGGGACTATTGTATTGTATATGTGTAGTTGATAATTTGTGTCTCGTCGTTTTCTCGTAAAAAGAATTGACTTTGTCTTGTCTGTAGAGAATTTAAGTCCAAGTTTTGTCGTCCAATGTTCGAGTGAGTGAATTGTTTCTTGTATTCTATTCTGTAATTCTTCAACTGACTTTGCCGAATAGAATATGAGTAGATCGTCGACATATAGACAGTACTGTACATCGGGAGGAATAAATTCTCTGACAGAATCCATTGCTATGAGGAACAGTGTTGTGCTTAATACACTCCCCTGTGGAACGCCTATTTCTTGTTTAAAGACATCTGAAATACATGCTCCATTTCGAACTCTAAATGTTCTGTTCGAGATAAACCCGTTTATAAATTTAAGCGCATTTCCTCGAACACCCCATTCGTAGAGTTTAGAAATAATTACTCTTTGCCATACTGTGTCGTATGCCTTGTGTATGTCAAATGAGATTGCCATCGTTGACTTCTTATTCAAGAACGAGTCGACTATATTAGATTCCAATCTGACGAGATGATCTGAGGATGAGTGGAATTTTCTAAAACCACACTGATATGGGGATAATAGATTTTCTTTTTCCAGTACCCAAAGTAATCTCTTATTGAGCATTTTTTCGAATACCTTGCAGACACAGCTGGTTAGAGAAATTGGTCTGTAGCTTGCAATGTCAGATTTATCTTTATTAGGTTTAAGTATCGGAATAACGATGCTATTAGTCCAACATTCAGGGACATTTCCTGAAGCATATATTGAGTTCATAACATGTAATAGTTGGATGAGACAGTTGTTCGGTAAGTGCTTGAGCATTGAGTATGTTATATTGTCTGGTCCTGGTGAGCTGTCTTTAGCGTTTTGTAGTGCGTGCTGGAGTTCGTTGAGGCAGAATGGTTCGTTTAGGCAGTTTATTTCATTCTGAGTGATTTCGAAGGTAAATTCGTTACGTATCATGTAGTCTTCATACGCGTCGTCGTTTTGTGGAGCCTTCGATATGTCTCTGAAGTGTCTGCCGAGGGTATTCGTGATGTCGGTAGTGTCAGTTAGTATTGTGTTATGGATTTTCAGTCCTGATATGGGTCTTCTATACTTTTTTTTAATAATTTTATTTAGAGTATCCCATATCGTTTTAGTCTGTGTTTGTGAGTTTACTGTTGTCAAGAAGTCTATCCAACTTTGTCTTTTGCTCTCTATTATTACATGTCGGCAGATAGCTTTTGCCTTTTTATATTTAATTAAGAACTCAGTGCTAGGATTTCGCCTGAATTTGTTAAGAGCATAGCGTTTTTCTTTTACTGCTATAATAAAAATACCAAACGTTAAGGTCAACTATAAAATAAAAAACCGATAAGTAATAAATGATTTTTAATAAACTAAATCTTTTCCCTTTATTTTGTACAAATAAAATATTTTAGAAAATTAATTTTAACATATTTAAAATTTTTCTTTTTTTCTATATTCCTTCGTAAATTTTTATGTGTTTTAAAAAGTCTAAAATAATAGATATGTGTGGGCTACCATCTGTCGAAAGTTCGTACATATCATGTCGCATGTTGATGTTTTCACGTTTCCTGCAGTCTGTGTTTTACAGTTAATGTCTTATTGCATTCTGTACATAATGGTATGTCTTGTTTTGTCATTAAGTAAGAGTGAGTTAGTAGTGTATGCCCTTTTCTAAGTCTTGTAAGGACTACTTCTTCTCTCCGGCAGCTTCTATAGCTGGAGTTCAATAGTTTTATGAATGACTTAATCTCCCGAAGCTTGTTGTCGTTCAAAGGTAACCATTCAGCCTGCCATTTATTGAGGACGTGAGTCCTTACAACCTGTTTCTTGTCGGGTTCTGTAACCAGTAAAAAGTCTTCAGTACGACATATTGTAGCTAGCTTTGCTAGGATGTCTACGTCAGTCGTTCTAAATAAATTATAATGTCCTGGTAGCCACAGCATAGTGATACCAATGTTATTATTTTGTAATGTGTTTATTTGTTCAAGAATGTCTGTGACTATTAGAGTCTGTGAATAGTGTGATGTGTTTCTGTGTAGTGGTGGACACATCTGACAGGGCTAGGTAAATCGCATACAAATATTAAAACTGGTTCGGTTAGTGAATATTTACTTTGGCTGTTCTAGACTTATTACTTGAACATTTTCATTCTTCGTTAAACTTGTTCAAGTGTCAGTCCTAAGTGACTCGTTGATTGACTAATCTTGACCAACAGTGTAAATATAGGGAAGTTCTAGTGCTTTAATTATGTAAGAAATTATCATAATTTTTTCAACTTTGGAAGTGATTTTACAAAAAACGTAAAAAACGGGTTTTCCATACTTTAACCATAAATAGTACATTGCTTCACGATTATTTTGATACCTAGTTTACCGGCTTTCGGCTACTTCAAACAGAGGTTTTGTGGTTTTAGTTTTCATAACCAAAGCACAACTGCATGAAGTCTGCCGCAGTGCAAAATATAATTTATCTGTATGTTCGGATAAAGTAAGGAGAATATAAGAATATGTGTACTATTGTTTTGGATACACAACAAAAGAGGGATCGCTGTTACAGGTTTTCAGGAAAATTATAAACACAATACGAAGATTGGTTAGGTAAAAACATTAATCTTCCCGAAGTTTTTTGAAACATGTAGATGAGATAATAATCAAGCAGGTCCTTCACGTGGATGACCGCAAGTAAGTTTCGTGGAAGCATCGTACTCTACAAGGAAGAGATGAGTTGCGGACGTAGTAACGACGAAATCTCCAGATGGAATAGAGTTTGCCGCTAAGCATATTCTGAAAGGACGTTTCGAGGAGAAAATGCACCAATTAATCGATACGCTAAAACCATTTTTTTGGTTCCACTAAGGACGGTAATATCGCTCCCAGATTTTTTGGCAATCTAAAGTTAAGTAGCGAAATTACTGGACTGGAGATAGTATTAAAAAATCAATTTGGGCACCATTTTGAAAATGGTTTCTAGTGGTAAATCAATTAATATGCCGAAATTAACTGAATTAATTGGTGAGCCTAAAGATTTATATTTGAGACATTTTTTTCATTATATGCCAATGTCTTTACATTAACTACTTTTACATGGACCTGATATTATTTCCTTTTACATTACACCAATTGGACCATTATCAGAAGAAGCATTGGAGGATCGACACAAGATATAAGGTATCTCAGAGACCAAAATACAAAAAAACTTATCGTATTAATATAAATATGGATTTAATGAAAATGCTCCTCTCATCAGATCCATCAAACCCGAAAAAAAACCTTTTATCATATTTAATTTTAAATAAAAATTATAGCATTTGTTTACTATCTAATGATTCTGTGGAGGAATCATTTTTTTTTATTTGTAAATGTTCTGGATATGTTCGTAAATATCATATATGTAATAATATGTATGTTTCCGAATACATTTCATGTAAGTTTATACCATAATAAATTATTTTTTCATAAGTCAGAAGTCAAAACTTCTTTTTTTCTCCCGTGTTTGTGTTTTCCAATAACAGAAAAAAATAATAAACCTTGTCTAGACAAAAATACGATTTTTGAATTTTTACCCCTATAGTCGTGACACTGTAGGGCGGCAGGAATTTTCTCATCTCACGGTTCGCTGGGAAATTTCCTCTCTGCAACCTGGATGTCGGCTCTAATGTCCTAGATGTCGATGCGCCGTTTAAAAAAAAAAGAAAAAAAAAAAGAATGTACTTCTATTATTAATATTATTCCATGAAATCTGAGATAATGAACAAACTACGGGTAAGATCATCTTATATTGTTCAGAGAACCATTTTTGAAAGACATTTTATTATTATTATGTAAATAATAACATAAAAAAGAAATATTAAGATTTTTCATGAAGAAAGGAGAACGGAATAACCAGGATACACAAAACCTTTATTCAACCCTCACATTGCGCATTCGAGGCAAAAACGTCGGACAAATATTACAGTAAATAAAATCCCTGGCTTCATATAATATAAAATAAATAAAAATTCCTGGTTTCATTTTTTTTTTTTTTGTGAGGTGTTGCCAACGTACTTTGAAGAAATTTTTATCTCACAATGTCGCTCTTTTTGAATTTTGAATAAAGCTGTTCGTGTAGGTTTCCTGTATTTCACACTTGATCATGATCAACCACCCCAAACCATACAGAAGTTTGTTACATTTATACAGTAAATAATAGGAATCAACAGATATTTTACACAAAAAGTACATATAATTAAATTAATATGTCATGTACAGTAAAGAAAGGAAGTGCAAATGAAGAACAACAACAACAATTTTCATGAAAAGTATTTCTATCGTAATCCATTATGGCTTGTGGAAAAAGCCTTATGGGTTTTCAATTAACAATTACTGAATATTGGGGAATTTCAGGGATCGGCTAAGACTTTCCTAGGTATAATAGAAATGGTAGAATAGCCGGATTTAGGATTTAATCAAGACTACAATAGACCAAGCGGATAAGAAAATTCATCTATAATCAGCTCATAAAGAAAGTTCTTTTGGAGAATAAGATAATAAGTATTCATATTACCTATTCACTGCCTTCGATCTGAAACTACAGAGGAGTAGAAGGCTTTAAGGATCAGAAGAAATAACTCAGGTTCAAACTACGGCAGAGATCAGGTTACACCGGTCAAAAAAACCTGACGAATCACAGTAAGATTCTTATCGAATCCACTTTGAATTTTATTCTAAACGTTTTATTTCTTAAAACTTAACCAACAAATAATTCATAAAAAACAAATAATATTTACTAGAATCGCCATGAATAGTTCTTCAAAACACATTGTAACTGCTGCAAGGCATTCTCAAATGAACGACCAACTAACGCGAACTAAATGGAGTAAGGAGTTGTTAGTAATAATCAATTTCAAAAATCTCTGAAAATAAATCCATTAAATATTACAACCCTTTCAAGGTCATCAAGTTACAAAGAAACTTCGCTCCTAAAGCGAAAAGTACTATCCACGAATCCGAATCTGTCGTACTTGAAATAAATAACGAACGAGATTATACTAACCTCAAAAATATAAAATGACATGAAAATTATAAAATTGACTTCAATGTCCACAATTCAACAACCGAAAGAGGGTTTGCTGGATCAAGCCGAAGTGCCGTCTCTTGATGATTTTTCATCTCAAAATGAAGCGGAGAGCATTTCCTCGCAAGGAACTTCAAACAGCTCACAAGCGACAAGTGGCGACCATTGCTTGCCTTTTGAGGAAGAAATATCGACGGGAGCTGGTTTTATTCCTTTGAAAACTAACATTAAAGTGGTCAACCCAGCGAAAGGTCATCCATCCTGCCTGCAGAAAAATAGGGCAGGCGCATTAATGCAGGCGGTATAAATAAATGGATGTACGATAAATTTCTGGAAGCAAGGGGGAAAAGCCAGTGTCCACCCGCATGCTTCAACAATGGGGTGCTTCTGCTGCTCTCCAGTTTCCATTGTAAAGACACAACTTTATGGCCACTTAGGGCTGGGTGAGGACATTCAAAAGAGCTGACTCCATTCGTCAAAGGAAGACGACAAAATACATCAAGTCAAGGAATGCTTTGAATGAGACAGACATTTTAAATACAGCCAATGTAGTTCAAAAGATAATGGCAACACTAATCAAACATGATCAACTACATCTGGTTATGAACACTGACAAAACATGCTGTAAGCACAGATGTAGAATAGACAGAACGTTGTCCGTTAGAGGAGAAAAAAACACGGACCTCCGTCCGTTTTCCTGGGGGACTCCAATAAAGTTAACCTCAGCGCAGTATGCTTTTACTGCAGAAGGGACCGAAATTTTTCCTACCGAAAGGTTTTCCTATGCACAGAGGACACGTATGTGACGTTTCGACTGCAAGTCGAAACAACTGTGAACGCACCAAATGCAAGAGTGCCAGAAAGTTTTTGTTACATCCTCAAGATCAGGCAAATTGACGGCTGTTGACTCGTCAGTGTCGAGCACTATTCCTCCCGACTTGGGCAGATCTGATGGGTTTTTAATTATCTATGACTCTCGGGGAAGACAGAAACTTGTGGAAAATTTGTTCATCGATGATGATGGCAATTGCACAACGGTAATTATATATCCATATTGTCAGTCGTGAGATATTTATTTTTTCCGCCAAGTAAAAAAAAAAAAAAATATTAAAAAGCTGCAAAACTCGGTATTTGTCCTCCAGTCGCAACAAGAGCTCTCAGAGAGGGAAGATTCCATTAAAATTTATTTTCCGATACATAATCAGCTCTCCGCCACGTGCTTCCGAAGCATTGTTCAGGATACATGGTTTGCCACGAAACTAATACCTGATCGAAATTCTCTTATGTGAACCAAATTTGTTTCCTCGAATAATTGTTGAAGAGTCGGGTGAGTACGTGCTATGCTTTACGTATACAGTGCGCTGTGTGACGCCGGGACATTCTGTTTCTTCAAGTACTAATAATATGGTCAGATTAAAATATTTTAGCACATTTTTCCTCCGTCCATAGGGAGGAAACTCTTCTGATCTTATAGATAAATGAACTAGTCACTAAATAATATCCCCACCCTCTCGAATCGATTCTATGCCTCTTCCAAAGCTAGATTGTGAGTGGAGATAGGAGTGATTTCCCCCTAGTATAAAAGGGATGAGTACCGCACCACTAACTCAGTGAATGAGTGTTAGTAATAGCTGAGGGAATTAGCCACTGGTGTTAGTGGTGTCCCTGAAAGGCGAAGAGTAGATAATCCAATGAAAACACTGCCCACTCTTCCATTTGCTACCCCAACACGTTCGCCCTTTTCAAACACACTCCTTGATTCCCTCTAGGCGAGGCTCTTACTTCCAACATTCCATGTGGTTATTAACATCACAGTCGCGGGAACATATGATAAGGGAAGCTATTTCTATAGGCCCTCCGAACACGGTGTGACTTCTTTGCAACTACCGTTGCAAACCAGTTGCGCCTGAAACCAGTTTGCTACTGAAAAAAAACTTCTGTCTGCACACGGGCGTACTATCAAAGGGCTTGTGGTAAATCAGTTACGCCTATATTGCAATAAAAGTTGGGTGTTTATTTGTCTTGGCCGTGTGAGCATACTTTGTCAGACATAGACGAAGATCAATACTGAAGATGGCGAAGAGCGCAGAGTGCACATTGGATTCACCCTTATTTCAGCGAGAATGTAACTCCAGACTATTTACAGGAGCTAGGGAGCTGTCTCAGTAGGATAGAAACAAAGTTATATCTTACAAAGTGACAAAAGACTTTCTTTTTGGAACTTAAAGAATGGAGGTCCTTCCTTGAAGAACATGGACGCAACTGCAACTGCGGGCCGACAGTTCCATGTGAATGGTTTCAGACTGGCTTGACATCGTCAAAAACCAGTTGTGTCGTGAGCGCCTCTCCATTCAAATACATCGCCCAGTTCACAACACTGTTGCGCGTGCAACTGCTTTGCAACAGTCTCACCGTTTGCGCTGGGCCCCTCTCAATGCTATCATGCATAATGCAACGATGAAGGATTGTAACTCGAGCCAAGACGGTGGGAAAAATAATTTATTTTAATATTAAATAATATACTTTTATTATCTCTCATGTCTAAACGGAGTTGCCCTAAATGCCCATCTTTGCCAATGTCGTCAGTCAACAATCTTTTCTTGATGAAATATACAAATATAGCTTACACATGTCAAAATTTAAAAGATATCTTTCAGATTGTCAGCCATAATGGCCAGGAAAAATACATTTTTATTTCTTCTGTGTGTATTTCCTCACATGGTCGTTAGGAGATAAGATAATAAAATAGATTCAAAATATATTATTTTATTTCTCGAGTTTTGAAAAGGATATTGACATGATTAGTTCGCCAATTCATTTGATTTAGAGTGTAAATTAAAGCAAAAATACAATTGTTAAACAATTCAATTATTTCGTCAATTAAATTTGCCAAAAAATATGGTTACGTTTTCAAGTAAACTAGCATTATTAATTGTTTCGCACCAAAAATAATATAAGATTTCCAATTAGCACCCGAAGGAACCCTAATGTGGTAAATATCATCGACAATTTGCCCGGAAGAGCCCAAAAAGTTGTAAGAGAAAAATTTACGTGTCGTTTTGAAATTCGACATGTTGCCTTGAGATAATCCGATATTTACATCCTTGGGCTCTTTGGAAAGAAGAGAGCTTCCTTCATCTAACCATATAAATAACTATTGTTTTATCTCAGAATGTAGTTGTAATAAATGGTTCTCAAAGTAAAATGTAAACCTTTTTATATCTAACGTTAATTACAAAACACGTAGGAACACCCCGATTGGAAGCTAATCTGTAACTTAGGAGCCTTGGAGGTGGAACGATAGCGAATTATTCTTTACAAAACCTCATTAATGTCCAAAGTTATAGTCTCCAGAGTTATTGTTTGATAATTATTCTTTTGTGTATACATGCGAGATTGTTAAATTTTGTCTTGATGTGTTTCAGTATATCATGCGACCAAACAATGAGTCGAAAAAGCGATTTAGGTGCATCAAATGATAACTGGGCTATTGAAGACTCAGAAGATTCTAAGGAGCTGTGAAATTGGAAACATTTGAAAAAGGTTTTATATCCTCTTCCAAATTAAATTAAATATATTTGCCCAATGCCTTTCGAAGAGTAAGTTGTGAATAGAGAGAAGATTGCGAGGGAGACGGTTTGTCAGGAGTCGATAGGGGTGAAAGAGGGTTGAGAGTACCAGGTGGGGAGAGAGATAGAGAAACTCAGGATAGAGAGATACATTTGAAAAGGCAGACCCCACGGATTGGTGGTTAGAGAGAGTGAGAGGATGAGTGAGAGAGGGCGAGGAGAGGGTGATTGGGGCAGCGGTGAGGGGAAAGCGAGGAGTTGACGTCCATTGAACGCGAGAAGATTGGATGTAGGAAGGCGGAAGAGTGATTGGCCCTCACTCGTTCCCGCCAATATCCTCCTCTAATCCCAACTTTAGCTCTCCCTTACTTCCGCTTCAGGGTGTTAGTATTAGCATTACACCTCCTTCTAACTTAGCTCCGAGAATGGCTAAAGCAGCTATTTCCAGGGAATGTAGACATTGGAAGGATGGCGTTCAGGAGAAATGAAATAGTCACTTCCTTCAACATGTTCCAACGCTCCTTGAGGAGGAAACCCGCTTATGAGGTTAACCTTGGACGATACTTACAGAAAACAAACTATGCACTATAAAACATTACGTGAATGACTGGCCATCCAGTTATCAAGCCCATAGAAGAGAAGAGGTTATATTGGCTCGGCTTAAGTTGAAAACAGTGGAGCGGCGAGGCTAGAGTGTAGCCGAGAGGGTAGCTGAGACGGTTTCGACCCCCGATGTTAGAGGCGCTACACATGCGCATAGTGGAGCAGCGAGCGTAGCGCGGCTAGTCAACAGGCCATACTCTATAGTCTGCAGTATGTCGTCGGACAGTGATGACGATTTGTTATACGAGAGTAGTTCACTAACAATGATTACTGTTTTAGGCGGTACTAGAAGTTTTGCAGTACACCCAGAAAATATGGAACGTAAAGCGCAGGGAGAGTACTAACACCTGTTTCACAGTTGAATAAATATCCGGATCGCTTTTTCCAATAAACTGGGATGGATTACAGTACTTTTCAATGCATATTAAACGAAATCACTCCTCATATAGATGTGAAATTTACTAATTTTGTAGAACAGCTAATTGAATTTGACTAAAAGGTACTTATCAAACCGATTATGGTGTTCAGGTAACTGCTGATCCCAAACAGGACGGCGTTCACAAAGTGACAATATAAAACTTTCAGTGTCTACGGCTGTACTTGACGTTTTCTCTGTTCAACCAGCTAGGCTCGCCTGAACCCTCTAGGCAAAGAAATCGGGTATGAATTCCCGAGCGAAGAGGGTAGAGGGTAGAAGAGGGTACAGCGCTGTTACCCGCTCCACTATGTTTTAAATATGTTATAAATACATGCAGAATTGACTGAGAAACATTTAAGATTTCTATTCTTAAAGAAATGGTGAATTTCTCAGGAAATAGTGGGAGAAAGAATGAATTGTATGATAGAAAATGGAAATGAAGCTACGGGGAAGGAGTCTGTAAAAGAATCAAACTTCAATACGACGCCTGAAGTGATCGAGGTAAAACCAACAAATATTCCTCGCTATTTAATAGTCTCAATACAAGATGAGTCGATGACTTTTAATGACGTAAGTTCTTTTGAAGTTCATCGTTGGGTCTGTTCATTTCCAAAAGCCATTAATGTTAAACAAATAAAGAAAACAGGGTTACTTTTTCTTGATTTGCCAAATAGTGCAGTATCGACGAAACTGTTAGCCCAAACAACATTGAACAAATTTAAAATATCCGTCCAGCCCCACAGAACCCTCAACCATTCACGAGGTGTCTTCTACTGCTCGGATCTTCGAGGTTATAAGGAAGACGAAATTCTCAAAGAATTATCCACACAGAATGTCATAAATATTAGACGTCTCGGGAATCCTGCGAAGAAATCGGCTCTGTTTGTTGCTACATTCGCCACGCCGCAGCATCCCGACAAGCTGTACATTGGATACATATCGGCCAGTGTTCGTTTATACATTCCACCGCCTCTCATCTACTATAGGTGCGGATCTCTAGGCCATCACCGCACAGCCTGTGAGAAGGGATATGTAGGAAATGTGCCGAACCTCTGCATAAGAACGCGTGTTCCACAATCAAATGTTGCCTATGTGAAGGGAATCACCGGACGACTACCAAACTCTGTCCAATCTACGCTGAAGAGTTCGAGGTGCAGAGGCTAATGGTGACCAAGAACCTTAACTATCACGAGGCAAAGAGACAGTTGAAAGGATCACGAACAGGGACGTACGCAAAGATAGTGAAGAATGCATCCAATGACACCGAAGCAGATGACAAACTCACAGCATTAATTAAACTATTTAACAAGAGAATAGAAGTTTTAGAAAATCTCCTCGTTAAGAATCAGTGTATGCCCGAACCCTTGACAGGAAAAGAAACATCCGTGACTCTGGAAGATACCACCGCCAAAAGGACCAGTGGACTCAGCTTCTCAAAAATCTAGTCCTAAAGAAATTCCAGAAACATCCTCAAGTAAAAATGGCGACGGAAAGGGAGTAGCTGAGAAACCAACTCGAGGACAGCAGAATCAAAGAAAAACACCTACTAACAGACGAAAAGACTCTACTAAACTTAAAAAACGGTAAATCATGACACTTTTAGCTTTTTCACTGTTCTTTTTACTATTACTTTTATTTAAAGTGGTGTTTTATCAATTAATTCATTTTATCGCAAATATGATACATATAGTTATATTTTTTGAATTCTTAGTTTTTGAATACTTCTATCTTCTGATTTCATTGGTTATTTTAAATCTGACAATTTTTATATTATCCTATGGAGATAAAAAAGCCCTCGACGATCACAGAATCGTTGTATTTATTCTTAAAGCATTTCATATCATCATCTGTTTTCTTAAACTGATATCTGGCCACTACTATCATCGAGTTGTCGCAGCTTTTGTTGCGTCGTTCGTTTTGAGGTACATAATTACCTTGCCGACATATATTTTACATGGGGTTTCAGTAGTCGCAATTTCTCTCTGATCTAAATATCCTGCAATAACTAGCAAGTGTAAACCCATCCTAATAAAAGCATAATAATTTTTAATGTATTTCCTTGTTGTAGGAAACTGGCACCTTGCTTTTTAATAACTAACTCTCATCATGTCTGTACTGCAGTGGAACATTAATGGAATTCTAAGGCATATTGGAGATCTGGAATTACTCCTGAGCCAGTCCAAACCACAAATCATTGCACTACAGGAAACACACCTTCAACAAGGTAAGGACTTCAGCATACATGGCTATTCCCTCTATAGGAGAGACTACTCCTTTGGTGGTAGAGCTTGTGGCGGAGTTGCGATATTTGTAGATGATAGCATCCACAGCGAACCTGTTCAGCTGAGGACGACTATCCAAGCTGTAGCTGTCTCAGTACACTTACCTTTCCGCCTAACTGTATATTCCGTTTATCTTCCACCAAGTGAACCCATAGACGTTCACGAACTCAATGACTTACTGACACGATTACCAACTCCTTTATTATTGTTGGGGGATCTAAATGCGAATAGTCAAATGTGGCATTCACAGACCACCAATAGTAAAGGAGTAGAACTACAAATGTATTCGAACTGAACGACTTGTTATGCCTCAATACTGACTCACCGACTCACCTCTGCCCAAGCACGGGGACATTCACTAACATAGACGTAGCCTTATGTACACCTTCAGTTTATACACGATTTTCGTGGGAAGTGAGTAGTGACTCTCATGGGAGCGACCACTTTCCCATCTTTATCAAAGAGAACACATTCACACCCACTTTCCATAGAATAATACGATACAACGCAAGAAAAGCCGACTGGGAAATTTTCCGAAGCCACATTACTAACGGACTAATGACTTAACAAACACGGACGATTCAAGGACTTAACTCAGTAATCACTGAAGCAGCAAATGCAAGCATACCAATGACAACGAACACATACAGAAAACCACCTGTTCCTTGGTGGAATAATGATTACAAGACAGCAGTTAGAAATCGGAGAAGAGCTCTTAATTTATTCCGTAGAAACTCATCTGACGTGAACCATCAAAATTATAAAAGGGAAAAGGCGAAGGCCCAGTGGACTGTGAGAAATAGTAAAAAGAAATGTTGGATAGATTTTGTATCAAACCTAACCAGAAACACACCCAAACAAGAAATATGGACGAAGATAAGTCATATACAACATAAGAACTACAGGCCGCCTATAACAGGAATTAAGAACTCAAACACTACTATAACTGACCTGACAGAAATCCGTAATTTAATAGGCAGACATTTTGCCACAATATCCAGCAACGAGAACTACACAGACGAATTCTTAGAATACAAAAATAATGTAGAAACTATTGCCCTCCCCATTACGAACCAACATAACCATCCTTTGAATGACCCCTTTACCCTAGACGAACTAAAATACGCACTTTCGACAACTCATCTCACAGCACTTGGACCTGACGGACTGACTTACGATATGTATTAAAATCTACCCAACATAGGCCTCGTCACTCTCCTAACTATATTTAACGAAATATTTCAGAGCGGTGCCTATCCTCGCTTCTGGAATGAATCTATCGTTACTCCTTTATTAAAGAAAGGGAAAGATAGTAATTTAGCCTCAAGTTTCAGGCCAATTAGTATGGCTAATTGTTGTGGTAAAATACTCGAGAAAATTGTATATAAAAGAATTATATGGTTTTTAGAAACCAATAACCTTCTCTGAGTAATTCAATGTGGGTTTAGGCCAATGCATTCTACCATGCACCACATTGCTAGGCTAGAAAATGACATTTTAAATGCCTTTCTAAACAAAAGCTCTATAATGGCGGAGTCATTGGGCCTGGAAAAAGCCTATGACAGAGTGTGGAGAAGACTAATCCTGTCTCAGCTGATTGAATGGGGTGTACACGGCCAAGTCATGCTTTACTTGAAGAGCCGTCTTTCCCGAAGATCATTCAGAGTGAGGATAGGTACTGCTCTTTCAGATGAGTTTCTACTGGAGAATGGAATGCCTCAAGGAGGTGTCCTGAGTACGACTCTCTTTAATATCGCAATACATTCCGTTACTAGATGTATTACTCAAGGAGTGTCGTATTGCCCGTATGCTGATGACCTCCTTATCTACACCACATACACGGATGTCAAGACAGGTAAACAACAGATACAGAACACATTAAATGAATTAGACAAGTGGTGCTCCTTAACAGGATTTAAATTCTCTAGAGAAAAAAAGTCCGACTCGCAGGAACTGCATCATCTTAGCGCGGTTCCGTTCTTATACCTAGACTCACTTAGAATGATTAAAATAGAAGCTGTTATTATTTTGGGTCCACATTTCTAGACAGGTCTTTATTTACGATCTTACCTGGATGGGTCGGCCAAACCTCCCTAGGAAGGACCCCGCTAGGCAGTTGAAAGCTATATCTTGGAAATCCATATCTCTAACATTAAATTTTTTTTCTTATTTTTCTTAACCTGTTTTATTTTCAAATACATTATCCAACTATAAGCAATTAAAAAATAACAAGGAATAAAAACAGACAAAAAGAACAGTTCGAATAAGCGAAATCAATTACTTTAAAGTTTTAAACACTTATTTCTCCTATTGACATCGCCTAATCAAAACTTTCATCAGAATCTTTTTTGTAGAGCATTTTGTAAGCTTTTGAATGGTAACCTTCCGCTGCCCAAGATTGTCAACGGTTTTCGAGATACTAACGAAAGTATACAAAGTTACCGAAACTTTTCTTGTCTGTTAATAAAATATTTTATTCTAACCCTTCCTTTACTCCAAACGTAACCAAAATTTCAACATATTAGTGTTGATGAAATTCGAACATGCAGAAAATGTTTCATTTGAATCCCATAATTCTAAGTACCACAATCAAAGACAAAAAGAACAGTTCGAATAAGCGAAATCAATTTAAAGTTTTAAGCACTTATTTCTCCGATTGACATCGCCTAAGCAAAACTTTCATCAGAACCTTTTTTGTAGAGAATTTAGTAAACTTTCTAATGGTAACCTTCCGTTTACCAAGATTCTCAACGTTTTTCGTGATATTAATGAAAGTATACAAAGTTACCAAAACTTTTTGTCTGTCAATAAAATATTTTATTCTAACCCTTCCTTAACTCCAAACGTAACAAAAATTTCAACATATTAGTTTTAATGAAAGTAGAACATGCAGAAAATGTACCCAAACCAAAAACGGTATTCAAAAACTATTTTTCCAATTTTCTCAAAAACGGTTACAGCTATCGCCTTGAAAGTGGTTTCATTCGTTTTCCTAGCCCAAGAAGCCTATAAAACGAGTACTTACAAGCTTATGAACTCAAAAACGTAAGCGTTACGATTTTTTTTGCGCGAATTTCGCCCCAAACGCCATCTTACAGTGGGCGGATTTAGCTGGTTAACGAACTTGACCTTTCAAATTAGACGAAAGATTTTTATACCAAATTTCATCAAAATCGGACCATTCGTCTAGGAGCTAGAGAGCGAAAAGACAATATATATATATATATATATATATATATATATATATATATATATATATATATATATATATATATATAAAAATTTGAACCACCGTCATTTTCGGTCTCTAGGGGTTCTGAAACGCGAAATGTTCTAGTCGGCACTTCCGGATTGTTTCATGAGATCAACCTTATAAGCGGGGTTCCTCCCTATAGGGGAGGGAGGAACCACGCTAAAAACGAAATACATAATCTTCTCAAACAAAAGAAAAAATCAAAGAGCTCACTTAACATTACATCAGACAATCATTGACAAAACTGACTTACTTACTTTCTTAGGAATGACACTAGACAAAAAACTAACATGGTTACTCCACCTGAAAGGACTTCTCATCAAATGCAAAAAGTCATTGAATTTGTTAAGAATCCTTAGCAATACAAAATGGGGTGCTGACAAATGTACCATGCTTACATTCTATCTGTCTTACACCAGGTCTCTTCTGGATTATGGATGTATAGCATATTCATCTGCCAGTCCTACAACCTTAAGACTACTCGACACTATACACAACACAGGACCCAGGCTAGCGACAGGAGCTTTCAGAACCAGCCCTGCAGAAAGCCTTTGCGCCTTGGCAGGAGAACCTCCGCTGCAGTACAGGCGTGATATGTTATGCTCTACATTTTTTATAAGGTCAAAAGGACTTGAAGCGGCCTGTGTCAGACATTTTTTAGAAAATACTAATTTTGAGAAATACGTAAAATTGAATTTTAAAAGAAAACCTTTTATTGTAAGAGCTCTAGAAGATAGAAGGAATTCAATTTTAACCGACTCTTCAATCCTTAAAAACAAATTCAGTGACACACCACCTTGGAGATTAAGGAACTTAAGGATTGACTTGACTCTAACAAAATATAAAAAGACAGAATCGACTTCCACATCATTATAAAAACATACATTCAACTCGATAATAAGACAAAACCCTAGCACATTGTACACTTATACCGACGGATCCAAGACAAACTCTGGAACAGGAGCCGCAGCCATTGTAAGGAACAATACGTACCAAATTAAATTACTAGAACAGGCGGCAGTGTATACAGCAGAACTTTACGGAATACTTTTGGCACTGACTAACGTCCATGATAAAGAAACAGACATGGTCACCGTTTGTACAGATTCCTTAAGTTCCTTATTATCCTTACAGAACATTTATAACACACACCCTATTATTCAAAACATATTTACTCAAATCAACATTCTTCAAAACAAAAACAAACACATTACACTGTTCTGGCTACCTGGACACGAGGACATCGAATCGAGCACAGCTGTGGACGCACAGGCAAAACTAGCTACAGACCGACCCGTGCCTGATGTAAAGACTGTGACGTCATCAGACTTGACCAAAACTTTACGAACTAACTTACTATACGAATGGGAAAGAGATTGGTTGAGAAGTAGTTCCAAGTTAAGGTAAATCAAAAACACAACCAGAGCCTGAATAAAAGAACAATTCTCCCGAAGAGAGGAAGTCATCCTATCCAGGCTTCGGATAGGACACACCCGACTTACCCACAATTCTTTTTAAAATATAAGAAAAACAAAATTGTCATTCAGGCTAGCTCACTGGAAGATTTCAAGGCAGTAAAATCAGTTTTAAATGATAATAAGCATAAATATTTTACTTACACTCCTCAGAGTGAAATAAAACCTCAGTTAGTTTTAAAAGGCGTGGATTCCTCAGTATCTACTCAAGAAGTGTTAGAAGATTTAAGTATACAAAAGCTTAATGTAACACTGATCACCCAATTTTGTAAAAAAATATCTAATACCGAGGAGATAAGATACCCAATCTTTCGAGTGCAGTTGGCCTCGAAAGATGAACTTATGAAAGTGGAGCACATACGCTACGTTTGCCATTTGTTGTCAAATGGGAAAGATTCAGGAACAATAAACCTTTAAAGCAGTGCTTCAAATGCCAAGCATTCGGGCACGTCGCAGCCAACTGCTTTAGGCAAGCCAAGTGCGTGAAATGCAGTAACAACCACGAAACTAAAGACTGCATTAAAGAAGAAAGTGCTCCCCCTCAGTGCTCTAATTGTGGTGAGGCTCATCCAGCCAGTTACACTAAGTGCAAAGTTTACTTAGAAAACCCGAAGAAAAAACAAGACTACCTTCAGAGGAAGAAAATAGGAGGCAGGAATAGCCAACAGCCACCCAGTATGGACAGGACGAACTTCCCCAACCTACAGGTCCCAACAACACCAGCATGGAGTCGAGGAACACAAGATAGCAACAGCCAAAACGATTCCAGTGGAATATCAGGTACATTTAAGATAATTAAAGAGTTGTTAACAAACTTTAATCTCAGTGCAATTGTCAATAAAATAAAAGATATATTTCATAAGTTAAATCAAACTAAAGATCCTTTTAGTAAAATACTTCCAATAGTAGAATCCATTGTGGATTTATGTGCTTAATAAACGTATCTAAATTAAATATGCTATTTTGGAATTGCAATTCTATTAGGGGTAAATTCTTACAACTACAGTATTTTTTATATAATAATAATGTCGATATAGCGGGAATTTGTGAAACACATTTGCATGAACAAAACAATATGCACATTAATCAGTACAAAATCTACAGAGCTGGCCGCAATGAAAGGGGAGGAGGTGTGGCTATTATTATTAAAGAAACAATTAATCACCAACTGATTCCCTTACCAAAACTTCAAAATATCGAAGCAATCGCCTTAAAAATCGAATCAGAACAAGGACCCGTAATAATAATTTCAGCATACAAACCACCTAATAAACAACTAAACTTAAATGACTTAAATAAATTATTTAACATGGGAGGATCAGTGTTAATTATGACAGACCTCAATGCTAAAAATGTAGCCTGGAACTGCTATGCAAATAATAAAGACGGAAAGTTGCTTTTAGTTTATACACTCCAAAACGGAATTTTCCTACAACATTCTGAAACCCCCACTCGATATCTATCAAATAAAAATATTAAACCTAGTGTGATTGACATTGTCCTTTCAAAAAACGTAAAAATTCTTTCTCGAATAAAATCAATAGTAGAATTATGTTCTGACCACAATGGAATCATTTTCAAATTAGGATTGAACTATAACCGACATTTTAAGTCAAAACTCAAAATTCTATCAACTAATTGGCCCGAATATAGAAAACAAATGACAGGCTTACTGAATAATGAAAAAGAACCCGAAATAAAAAATAGTCAAGATTTAGAAGAATATATAGAAATATTTACGGAGTTTCTACGGAAGTCATTTAATGATTCATCCAAAATAAATATTAAATCACCCAAGATACCTCAATACTTGAGGGAGAATTATATGACAAGCCTGCCACTAAAAATTAAAAATTGGTGTAGGAGAACCTTCCAAAAGAAAAGAGAGCCCGTCTTTAAAATAATAGAACAAATACTTTCAAGATCAATAAGTAATTTAATAAATAAGAAGAGAAATGAGGATTGGGAAAAGAAGTTAAAGTCAGTTAATAGTAACACTAAATTGTGGCAATTACACAAAATATTCCATCAAAAAAATAAAACTAGCTATCCTCCCATTAAATACAACGGAAAAGTCAGCTATTCGTCAAAAGATAAAGCAAACCTTGTAGCAGATTTCTTAATCGATGCCAGCAAGCAAAATATAAATATGGGCTCACCCCATCACACACAAAAAATTAATAAATTCATTAGAAATTACTTAACTGCAAATTCCAACTACGAAAGCCCTAAATCAATGAAAGCTACATATGCAGAAATTTATAAAATCATTAAGATTCTTAAAAGTAGAAAAGCTCCCGGTATTGATAGAATAAACACATTACAAATAAAATATCTTCCTCCGATCGGAATCAATAGGCTGCTAATAATAATAAACAAAATACTAGAATTTCAATATTTTCCCAATAGTTGGAAAAAAGCTCTTATTATACCTATCCCAAAACCAAATAAAAACAAAGAGGAAGCAACAAGTTATCGTCCGATAAGTATATTAAGCATAATTGGAAAAATAACCGAAAAAGTAATTTTGAAGAGACTGGATGCCTATATTAATTCAAACAATATTCTTAGAAATGAACAATTCGGATTCAGACATAAACATTCCACTACCGCTCAGCTAGCCCGACTTGTAGACCATATTACAGATAGTTTTAATGATAAAAAGCATACAGGAATGATTACATTAGGTGTTGAGAAAGCCTATGATACGGTTTGGCATAATGGGTTATTATATAAATTGATAATGTATAACTTCCCTCCTTACCTAGTAAATATAATTCATTCCTGGCTCTCTAATAGAACAATAATAGTTTCGATAGAAGGTGAAAAATCATCCTCAAGAGACTTGTGCTTCGGACTGCCTCAAGGTTCATCAATCAGTCCAAAACTCTATAATATATTTATAAATGAAATGCCTAAGATCCCAAATGTAAATATGTCGCTATTTGCTGACGACACTGCCTTTTATACGTCATCATATAGAACTGATACTATAAAAAATAGACTGAGTTTAGCAATGAGAAAAATCTCGCACTATTACACGAAATGGAAAGTAAAAATTAATAGTAATAAAACTCAGGCAATACTTTTCACAAAACGAAGACCTAAGCACATTCCTAATATAACTTACAGTAACATTATAATACCATGGGAGAAAAACATTAAGTATCTAGGGGTCAACTTAGACAGCAGGCTACATTTTGCAAAACATGTTAATTATATTTGTGATAAAGCTAACAAAACTCTTTGTAAAATATATCCTTATTTCAACAAGAAGTCCTCACTGAGCCCATCTAATAAACTACTCCTATTTAAATCAATAATAAGACCTGTATTATCATACGCTTGCCCTGCATTCAGCTTTATATCAAAATCAAATATGCAGAAAATACAAATATTTCAAAACAAGTGTCTCAGAATAACCAATAACTACCCGTACTGCACACTGAAACGAAAATACCATACATAAAAAAATATATATATAAACTTACGTATAGTTTCTTTCAAAGATGCAGGAAAAGCAGGAATCCACTGATAAAAGAAATAGGTAACTACACCAAAACATCAGGTAAAAGATACGTGCACAAACGTACTAAACACATCCTTATGAACAGGAATACTGAAAAGTAAATATGTAAGCTCTAGGTGGTATATCTAGTATACTGATCTCTGCTCCTATTATCTCATAGCTAGGACTAGCAGATAGCTTTAGGTACTAAGCTGTAAACATAAACACAGGTCTTCTACAATCAGTCTTTAATGAATTTAGTTTGCTCAATTAGTTTTATGCCTAGTAATTATTAATTACCTCTCCTATTACTTATCAGTGTAATATCTCTTCAATTAATTATTATCATTATCATTGTAATTAAGTATTATTTATCATTAATTATTTTAGTTATCGTTAATTTATATTATCATTATATGATGTGTCTTAGTACGTAGTTAGTAGTATAAGTCAGGGTTTTTGTGACATTTTTCCCTTATAAATAATTGATAAACTTTATTTTAAACACTGCAGTGTGTTAATCCTAGAAATAGAGTGTTTGTGTGGTATAGAGGTACACACGTGTTATTGTATTCGTTGTCTTTTATTCAATCAACTTATTTAAATTAAAAAAAAAAAAAAAAA
Organism: Gonocerus acuteangulatus; assembly: GCA_946811695.1. Taxonomy (NCBI): domain Eukaryota; kingdom Metazoa; phylum Arthropoda; class Insecta; order Hemiptera; family Coreidae; genus Gonocerus; species Gonocerus acuteangulatus. The sequence goes on from OX328123.1 coordinate 86,898,840, forward strand.
AAAAAAAAAAAAAAACCCCGACTTACCCATTCGTACTTACCAGTCAGAAAAGAAAGACTGACTTACAGACAGTGCAATAGAACTCTAAGGCCCAGCGCACACGGTGAGACTATTCTGCAACTCGAGTTGCAAACTAGTTGCACGCGCAACTCGTTTGTGACTTCGGCAATATATTTCAATGGACAGGCGCACACGACGCAACTGTTTTTGACGATTTCAAACCAGTTTGAAACCAGTCACATGCAACCGTGGGCCCGCAGTTGTAGTTGCGTTGCATTTGCCTTGTGCGAGACTTTCGTTCGCAGCCGACCGCAGCCGTGCATTCTATCGATATTGCGGTTGCTTAGTTACAAGAAAGGTTATTTATTACATATGTTTTTCAGCTATATACGATAAAAAAAAAACGTCGGATTTAACTAGGAAAGAAGTTATTAAGCACTAAAGTTCACTGTTATGCAGGTTATGAGTGCTATTAATTTTAGCGAGTTGTATTGACTGGTGTTTTGTTATCTTCTTGAGCGAGCGGAAGCGCATAGCACGTATGCCCTTAAGCGACAGGTGAGGATGCCCTTAAAATTAACAATATTTTCGAATAAATGGTTTCTGAACATTTGCGTGTTTACAAATACGCTGATGACGCCTAGTTTTATAACCTTCCTAACTTTAGTGCTTAATATTATATTCTATTAATTTTAGCGAGTTGGATTGACTGGGGTTTTGTTATCGTCTTGAGCGAGCGTAGCGAGCGGAAACGCATAGCATGTATGCCTTAAAGTCGTCACAAATTTAGTTGTTTACATTAGCTCACATAACCTGCAGAACAGTGAACTTAATAAGTGCTTAATAACTTTTTCCTTGTTAAATCCAACGTTTTTTTTTATCGTATTCGTGTTTAGTGCATCAAAATACGTTATTGTAAAAAAATTGAAAGAAATCGGTTTGGAGGGCGTGAAACTGCATTTTTACCTTTTTTAACCCTTGGGAACGCGTAAAAATTATTTAGTGTCCCCAGGTAATTATTTTTATGTTTTTAATAATTGATAATTTTTTAATAATTTAATAATTTTCTTATTTGAGGCGATAATTTTCAAAAAGGGCAAGTCCAATTTGCTATTAAATCAATTGCTTTTATAAAAACTTTTTTTCTTCCTCACAACAAAAAATGTTTTCTTGGAAATTCATTAATTTTATCCATTGAGATCTATCCTTGGCTTTCTTGTTTTATAATGTCGTCTTGTCATCTCGTGAAAGGTTTTCCTCTCTTATTAATTCTATGAATAGGTTTCCAAAGTTTAACCATTTTCGTCCATCTAATGTCTGATATCCTGCTGAGGTGCCCAGCCCATTTCCATGTTGGTGAGTTGATCTTCTTTGCAATATCTACGCAACCATTCTCTCCCCGAATGTATTTATATATATATATATATATATATATATATATATATATATATACATATACATATACACATGTATATGTATATATATATATATACACATATACATATACACATATACATATAAATATATGTCTGTTACCACGATAGTGGCCAGAGTTTATGGTTTTTCGTCAAGAAACGTTGTATATATCATTCAATTAACAAACGATTTAACGAGTTCTTTTAACCACCAAAATCAGTCTACTGGAAAGGTGGTTTACACCGTACCCAAAACACTAATTTGGGATATCTGCCGTAATTGTTGTTAGGCTTCAGCGAAACTAGGTATTCTTAGTGGTAATCTACAGAGAAAAGTGGGCCATAAAAATAAATTAAATCGGTTCATTCGGTAGGTGGGTTTACCTTGGACCCACATTACCAAATCGCCACTACCAGCCGTAATTATTGTTTTATTTCAACGAAATACGGAATTCGTAGAGGTAACCTACCAATAAAAATTTGTGTTAAAAATAAACTAAAGGGGTTTATTAGGAGAAAGTTTATACCATGAGAAATAAGTGTTGTAAAAATAATCTAAATCGGTATATAGTAAGGGGGGTTTTAATTCCTGCTTTGTTTAAATTGAATTAGCCCGCCAGACGTAGGTTCGCAAAGCAGCCGCTATGACTGGTAGGACTGTATCCTCTTTATGGGTTAGTTCAAAACACCAAAATATGACTTTTTTTTTTTTTAATGAAGTCTGGAGTACCATGTGTAAACATAACTCTGGAAGCAAATTAATTACAACATTAATATTGATTAGTTGATCAGTACAAATGTAAAAGGGAAAAATAAATGAGAGATAAAAAAAAATTAATATGCTTGTAAGATTAAAAAGAAATAAAAGTACACTTTTTGTGTGCTTTCTGAAACAGTATTTATTTAAATATAAATACAATTAAACTGAATTTGGTACCCTCTTAAAATAATTATTAGAACGTTTTGAAAACGTAGCTCAATTGAACATTTAAAATTATTCAAATGCGATAATTTTTTTTTTTTTTTTTTTTTTTTTTTTTTTTTTTTTTTTTTTTTTTTTTTTTTTTTTTTTTTTTTTTACGGCACATCTACTTCTAGGCCATTAGCGCCGAAAATTTTATTATTAAAATTTAAACAAATATGATGTTAGTTCAAAATATAACTATTGCAATGACAGAATGCATATTTACTGATGCTAAACCTCTGTTGCATGAACCAGGTACACCGCGCGCTCCTGTGGAGAGAAGCCCTCGCTCTCAGGGGTTAATATGCGCTATATGGATAAATAAAAAACGTAAATAACTTTTCTGTGTTAAATATATTTTATTTATTTCTGGTGTGTTTATGAAGTGTTTGACAGACATGAGGGAAATCGCAATGAAGTATGTTGGCAGCAGTGAGCATTTAGAGCTTTTCACTACTGCCACCATACTTCAGTGATGTTTCCCTCGTGACTGTCAGACACTTAATACAGGCCAGGGGTTGACCAGGTTTCTTTCACCAATATAAGAACCACACATTTTATCTCCAATCAATAGTTTTTGAAATTTTAATTTAAGTCCAGATTATTTCTCTGTTGCACTGCTACTTTCCACTGCCAAGGTATACTTGCCTTTGAAGAAAGGAAGTAGTTTGCTAGTTAATTCCTCAATGCAATCGGTGATGATCCATCGTTTATCACAAGGTCTCTGGTTTCGATATCGATTGGACGCTCAGAGGGATTATTATATTCTGAGATGTCTCGAGGCCTGTACTCGGCTCCTTCATGCTTTCTAACAAAGTTGTGTAGGATACAAGCTGCTCTTACTATTATATTTACAGTTGAGGGATCACGGCATCGTATTGGCCCATTCAATACTCCAAACTTTTCTGCTGCCATTCCAAAAACACATTCTATTGTTTTCCTTCCTCGGCCCAATCTGTAGTTAAATACCCGTTTAATATTGTCGAGGGTTTTGCTTGAATAAGGCCTCATCAGGTTCCGAGTCAAGGGAAATGCTTCGTCTCCTAGGAAGTAGTAAGGGAATGAGATGTTTTTATCGTCGTACAGCAATGGTGAAGGTGGAGGGATATTGTCACCGTGTGTCATCCACAAGTTCATTGAGCTTGCTTTGAAAATGCCCCCATCACTGTTTCGTCCAGCGTAACCTGGCTCAATTATCGTGAAGAACCCATCGGCATCACAACACGCCATAAGCACGGTAGAGTGATAGTTTTTGTAATTTAAATTTTCTGATCCTGTATGTGGAAATTTTTCAATTCGGATGTGCTTACCTTCCAGAGCTCCAATACAATTTGGAAGGTTCCAAAGAAGCTCAAAGCAATGTGTCTCAATTTATCCTGTGTAGGCACAGGCATATAAATGTCCTTTAGAAACTTCCAAATATTTTCTGACGTTTCCTTTACAATTTTTCGTACAGTGCTCTCACCTCTGGCAAAATATAAGGAACCTACCACAAATGTTGCACCGGTACCCAAATACCTGCAACCAATACAACAATAGGTTAGGTAATACCTAATTAAACACTTTAACTAATTTATCGATAACTTCTTAATAAAAATTATATTTTTATCTCTTGTTTTACCTTTTATTTTTATTTTTTAATGTGTTGTTTTTGGGGGGTTTTAGCGCATGATTGCAAAGAGAGGTGGAGAAATATACGGACAGTGTTTATGAGAAGAATGAAACCTTCTCTTAGTGGTTCTGGAAGGAAGAAAAAAGCGTATTATTTGGAAAATGCAATGCAGTTTTGTCTGCCATTCATTAAAACGGTGATTTCTCCTTCAACGCGTAATTTGCCTCCACCACCCAGCACATTCCAGCCGTCAATTCGTGATATGGAACCTTCTGAAACCCACGTTGAAGAACTCACCCAATTAGAAAATGAATCCCCATTTTTACCAGAAATTGTTCCATCAATGTCTCCTTCAATTGTAGATGAGTCACATCAACTCAAAATATTAACCCCCCTTGCAAGGTCACCACCAAAGAGGACTTCACAAATACCGAGGAAAAATAAAAAAAGCTCAGCATCTGAAGCTGATCAATCAGTAGCTGAATATTTTAAAACCAAAAAAGCTAAGTTGTTGACAAACACCACGACAGATATTTGCAATCAGAAGATTGATAGACAACAAAGTATCAAGATGTTTCTGTTCAGCTTGGTACCAGAATTGGAAGAATCGAGTGATTCGCAAATCAAACAATTCAAGCGACAGGTTTTAAACGTCATTGATGACATTTCGGGATCCGAATATCCTCAAGAGCCATTGTCGTCATCAAGCGACAGGTTTTAAACGTCATTGATGACATTTCCGCATCCGAATACCCTCAAGAGCCATTGTCGTCAAGTCTTACAACATCTCCATCGGTTTCCGATTCAAGCGACAGGTTTTAAACGTCATTGATGACATTTCGGCATCCGAATACCCTCAAGAGCCATTGTCGTCATCAAGCGACAGGTTTTAAACGCCATTGATGACATTTCGGCATCCGAATACCCTCAAGAGCCATTGTCGTCATCAAGCGACAGGTTTTAAACGTCATTGATGACATTTCCGCATCCGAATACCCTCAAGAGCCATTGTCGTCAAGTCTTACAACATCTCCATCGGTTTCCGATTCAAGCGACAGGTTTTAAACGTCATTGATGACATTTCGGCATCCGAATACCCTCAAGAGCCATTGTCGTCATCAAGCGACAGGTTTTAAACGTCATTGATGACATTTCGGCATCCGAATACCCTCAAGAGCCATTGTCGTCATCAAGCGACAGGTTTTAAACGTCATTGATGACATTTCGGCATCCGAATACCCTCAAGAGCCATTGTCGTCATCAAGTCTTACAACATCTCCATCGGTTTCCGATTCAAGAGACTCACAAATGGACGTGACTCACATGTCCACTGATATTAGTCAAATGTATACTCCAGATTTCTATGACACCTTTTCTCAAAACCTTGATAGTACTGATGTTTAAAACGTTTACTTAATTTATATAGTTTTATATACATTTAAATCGTTAATAAATTTATTCAGTTAATAATAATGGATCTTACAATTTAAATAAATAATCTGCTAATAATGTCAATACCTATGCTACTGTAATTTTATAATGACAATACAGTTGAATTGTTAAACTTACCTGAGAGTGATCATTATTCTTTCCTGTGCAGGAACGCATTCTCTCATAGGTTTGTCCATCTTTTCCAATGAAGGGCCAACAAGTCTTGTTAATTCCAAGAAGGTATCTTTTTGCATTCTATAAAACGATCTGAATTTTCTATCTGATTGAGACAGCTCTTTAGCTGCTATAAATAACCTAGAGTCCAAATTTTTCTTAAATAAGGGTGAACCCAGTGCTCCCTCTGTGCCCTCCGCCGCCTGCGGTATTGATAATAGCTGACAACGCCTTCATCGTCTGAGTCTGGCATCGCAATTCTTCACCAAAAAAAACACGTAGCTCACTATATAAAAACTTTCCAAACTGTTGGGCAATTGATTTACAACAAGCCAATATACTCGCGTGTTTTGTTTCAGTTAGGCCCAGCGCACACGGTGAGACTGTTTTGCAACTCCAGTTGCAAACTAGTTGCACGCGCAACTGTTTTGCGACCTCGGCAATGTATTTCAATGGACAGGCGCACACGACGCAACTGGTTTTTGACGATTTCAAACTAACCTGAAACCAAACATATGTTAAGGCCCATCGCACACGATGCAACTCGTTTGCAACTCCAGTTGCACGCGCAACTGTTCTGCGACCTCGGCAATGTATTTCAATGGACAGGCGCACACGACGCAACTTGTTTTTGACGAGTTCAAACCAGTCACATGCAACGCAACTGCAACTGTGGGCCCACGGTTGCAGTTGCGTTGCATTTGAGTTGTACGAGACTTTCGTCGTACAGCCTTGCATTCTATCGATATTTGTGGTTGCTTAGTTACATGAAGGTTTATTTATTACATATGTTTTTCAGCTATGTTATCTTGGGTTATCAGTCCAGGCAACGAATGCTTGAAAACAGCTGTAGGTGGAAATTTTTGGAACACAATTTTTGACGTCGTAACTTTGTTTGGGCTGGATAGGAGGTGAACATATCAAAAGTCCTCGCCCCTAGCCATTAAGCCGGGGGGAGGGGGGTTTAGAAGGTCCCATTTTTCGGGTTTTCACTTATATCTCGGAACCCCGCGTCCTAGCGAAATAAAAGCTGACTAAATTTCCTACAAGTTCTATTCTATAAAGCTTTTCGAAATATCCGCTCTTGAAAGCCTGTCATTTTGGGGAAAAACACTTTTGCCGCATATTTTTCCCCCGTTTTGACCGGGTAACTCTTCAACTATATATCAAAATAATAAATAACGGCTATAGGGCTGTAGAGTATTGCATTCCCTTCAATAATATATATTACTTTGCTATTTTATGTATTTTCCTTCAAACGTAAAAATAATTTTAGTGTTCATCGTGAAATCTGAAATGTAGCGACTAACAGCCCAGGAAACTAAGAATTATAGGTGGAAATGTTTGGAACACAATTTTTAAGTACATAACTTTGTTGCGGCTAGTTAGGTGGTCAATATATCAAAAGTCCTCACCCGTAGCCTTTGAGCCGGGGGGGGGGGGGTTTAGAAGGTCCCGTTTTTCGGGTTTTCACTTATATCTCGGAAACCCTGCGTCCTAGCGACATGGCCATTCTATAACAAATAAAAGCTTATTAAATTTCCCACAAGTTCTATTCTATAAAGTTTTTCGAGATATCTTTAGTTTTCGAAATATTCGCTCGTGAAAGTCTGTCATTTTGGGAAAAAACACATTTTTGTCTATTTTCGACCGGATATCTCTTCAACGATGAACCCAAAAAATAAATTGCGGCTACAGGGTTGTAGGACATTCCATTCGCTTTAATAATATATATTACTTTACTATTTTATGTATTTTCCTTCAACTGTGAAAACAGTTTTAGTGTTCATCGTGATATCCTGCAACAACTGTCGACCAATGAACCGTTCAATTTCTCACCATTTCCAGTCAATGTATTGTCCAAAATATACTCCATTATGTAAGTACTGGACGTATAATTAGTACGAAATATATAATTTTGGGCCTCTTACCAGTTATTCATACTCAATTATATAACATCTTGACCATTATATTGGCAATGGTTTGTTAAGACCAAGTGAGTGCGTATATAAAGTTTGAAATAAAATACATAAAATAGTATTGTAATATATATTATTGAAGCTAATGGAATGCTCTACAACTCAATAACCGATATTTATTTTTTGGGTGCATTGGTGAAGAGATATCCGGTCGAGAATAGAAAAAAGTGTGTTTTTTCCCAAAATGACAGACTTTCAAGAGCGGATATTTCGAAAACTAAAGATACCTCGTAAAACTTTATTAAATAGAACTTGTAGGAAATTTAATCAGCTTTCATTTGTTATAGAGTAGTCATGTCGCTAGGACGCAGGGTTTCCGAGATATAAGTGAAAAGTCGAAAAATGGGATCTTCTAAACCCCCTCCCACCCGGCTTAAAGGCTAGGGGCGAGGACTTTTGATATGTTCACCTCCTATCTAGGCCAAAAAAAGTTACGAAGTCAAAAATTGTGTTCCAAAAATTTCCATCTATAACTGTTCGTTGCCTGGACTGTATGTAAAGGCAGTTTTAAGTAAAGTGTATTTGAGCCATGTAGCCAATAACAATATGTGCCATCAAGAACTTAACGTGAAGCAATTTTTGATTTAAAAACGGATGTCAGATTCGTTTTTAGCACATAAAAAAAACCCCTTAATTCAAATTTTGTGAATATTACAAAAATAAAAAAAAAAAAAGGTATTTTAAATTTCACCAAGGGGGAGGGCCCTTATAAGTTTGTTAAAGATTCAAGAATCCGGCCATATTTCAAAGAATATTTGCCCGATTCAAACCAAACTTGGAGGGTCGATAATCTGACACATTTCCTTCCAATGAGGGTGTTTCTACGTGTTCTGGGATTGACGTTATATGCAAAAAAATTAACATTTTATTTTTATTTTGAGAACCATTTTTTGCAAGTACATTTTGATTTAATATAATAGTCATTAATATGATGATGGTCATTTATTGGTTAGAACAAGGAGGCTTTCTTCTTTTTAAGGATTTCAATGAATTAAAAATGGGATTATCTCAAGAGGAGATATTGAATTTCAAAACGTCACGTTACTTTTTCTCTTACTTTGTAGTCTTCTTCAGACTGGGAAAAATCATTAGTTTTTGTTTTCAAAGATATTCACCACATTAAAGTTTTTTGGGGTGCTTATTTCTGCTATTATTTTTGGTCTAAAGAAATGTATAATGCTAGTTTACTTGAAAACATAAACATATTTTTGAATTTATTTGACGTAATATAAATTATTGTTTAACGATTATATTTTTCTTTTAATCTAGGAACTCTATAAAACAAATGAATTGGTGAAAGAATCATGTCGATATAATTTTTTAAACTCGATGAAAAAAGCACTTTCAACTTATTTTATTTTATTTCTCGGCTCCAAGGCGTATTGGACGGAACGCTCGGACACGTCGACTATTTTTCTGGGTAGAATCACCAGAATAAAAATAGTTCATATTGGTGACCCCATCGCTGTATACTCCCCTTGTGAGTCAGACATCGCAAGTTCTTACAAAGAAACACGTAACTCACCAAATAAACAAACCACTTGCGAAACTGTTGGGCAATTGATTTACAACAAGCCAATATACTCGCGTGTTTTGTTTTAGTTAATAAATAATTTTATACGCAACTGGTTTGCAACTCGAGTTGCAGAACAGTCGCGCCTTTTGCTGAAAAAAGTTGCAAACTGGTTTCAGACGCAACTAGTTTGCAACTCGAGTTGCAGAATAGTCTCACCGTGTGCGCTGGGCCTTAATAAATAATTTTATACGCAACTGGTTTGCAACTCGAGTTGCAGAACAGTCGCGCCTTTTGCTGAAAGAAGTTTTGTTTCAGTTGCAAACTGGTTTCAGACGCAACTAGTTTGCAACTCGAGTTGCAGAATAGTCTCACCGTGTGCGCTGGGCCTAACTGTTAAACATATACTGACAGACTGTAGACAACTCAGCAACTTGACAATTCCCCACGACTTACATGACGTACTGACAGAGGGTAGTCAAACAACTGAACTATTATTCGAAAATATAATTATATGTATTCTTCTATGTTTTTGTTCTCTGTCTTTATTGTATAAAGTATGTGAAGCAACATACTTTATACAATAAATGTTTTCAAAAAATATTTTTTTTCTTCTTTTTTTTTTTTTCTTTCTAGTGTTTTATTTAAGTTTAATCCTTTTTAATATTTCGACCTGACTACTACTTTTCGGACTTTGATTCTGCTGTTGTTATGAGTCAATCGCCTCCGTCGCGAAACTCATAATAAATGAAATAAATAAGTAAATATATGCATTATTTCTGAACCCTCTCGGCTACACTCTACCCTCGCCGCTCCACTATGATTTCACGCTTACCTTAGTGTGCTTATTGTCCACGAAATGAAGCTCCTAAAATAAATATCTTCATTAAGATTCTTGAAGACTCGTGAGAAGGGAAGGTTCAAAGTTTCAGTATAATAAATAAAACAATAATTATTGAGTCAGCTATTCATGTTGCAATTATAAAATAGGATAAATGTTTAGTTTGTATTTATGTATGTCATTTTAAGTACATTCAAGTAAAAGGCGAAAACTAGCCGCCTTGTTGAAAAACGTGTTCAGTTAAGCTGCTTCTGCAGGACCGACACTTTATAATTAAAAAAGTACTAATCTGAACCTAAAAACTGGCTTTTCGTTAAATAATTATTGTAATTTTTTGGTAAGATAAACCGTGACAGAGGCCTCCTAATCTGAGGACAGCTGTAGATATACTTTTCAATTTCTCTACTAAATAAGACAGAGGATAAACAAAATGGCCGTTCATTACTGTTGGTTGAAGACAGAACAATGGCTATCCCCTAATTAGTGTAGAATAATAAGACCTAACCCTTTCCAAAGTATTTCAACAGTTATACTTCCTCAAATACAAACGGAACCAACACTCTCTCTCTCTCTTTCCCTTTGCCATTTCTTATTTTACCTAATTCATAACCCTTTTCCAGTTTGTTTCTTTTTAACATAATTACAGACGAAAAGGTTTCTTTTAAACCGGCCTTTGTCAGCGGATTCAATGGATAATGAGCCATTAGTTGCAGCTTTCATACTCGTTTTTTGCTCACTTTCCACCCTCATCTCGTTCCTTTTATTTGTGTTTTTTGAAATGGATCCCCAATCTTATTGTCGTTTAGGACTATTCCAAAACCGTAATGAAAGGAAAATGTCTCAAATAACCGAGCCATTGACATAAATCTCAGATGATGAGAGATCTGCCAACATTATATACAAATAATATAAGTATTTTGTATTTAATAATTTATAAGAGATAGAAACCAAATATTTGTTTTTCCTTCGTTAGCCCCAGAAGCCTTGACGCATGCTCCAGTATCATATCATCCATTCTTTGGGTGAATCTTGCATTCTTGTAGATCGGCAATCCTTACTTCTCCAACCATCCTATTGGCTATTCCCAATTTATCGTCGCCAGTTCTCGGTTCTTTACCAAGTCATTCAATCCCGAAGACCACTTTTCATTTTTTAACTCCTTACATTTAAACCCTCTGTTTACATCCGCTCTAGTCCTTCCCATCTTTATGGAATGCCACCTCTCTATGGAATTACTTACCTCTCTTTGACCGCCATGCTTCCAAACTTGAAATCATTAAACCCCGACTTTTTATCACTGGAAGTTTCACTCAATCCCTAGTCATGTGTCTATTTAAGCTGTTGTCATTTAATTTAATTTACTGAATAAATTATAGAAATTTTATATTTCATATTGCTTTTCGTTTTTCCAAAGAAAAGCCTCCACACCTAGTGGGAATCGAATCGACAGAGTGTTAATAGCTCACGCCTTAAAACTCACGGCTACCGGGCCTACTAAATAGTAGGCCTCCTAAATTGTAGTGAATAGATTCATGCAATAATAGTTATTGGAGAGAAAATTATGAATAGTTCAATACCCTCAAGAATAAGATGACAGTTCCTGCGCTTTAGACATTATTCGATTTTCAGTTGACCTAGCAATTTGAGAAAATATACCTTAATTTTTTGTATGCCCTTTGCTCGGTCTGAGGTACTTCCCACGCCAATCATACTTAAAAGGTACTTTGTAGAATCACTGACACACGCTCCACTGTACAAATGTATTAAGAAATCAAATTTTGTTTGAATGCTAGAGTGAAAGGGCTCCTGATGAGCAGGTAGAAGGAGCAAGCTATTAGATTCCTTGTGAGTAATCGGCCTAGTGAAGAGCAGGGTGGTCCTGGCATTGTCAGCATCTCTGAGAGTCGGTGAGTAGTACAGACAGGTGTGGGAAGGCGCCGACTCTTATACCTAACAATATACCTCTTATCTTCCAGATGTTTGGAGCAAATATAACAGTGTTATTAGCGCGGTTCCTTCATCCCTCCATAGGAAGAAAACCCGCTTATGAGGTTGACCTTATGACGCAATCCGGAAGTGTCGACTAGAAAATTTCAAGTTTCAGATCCCATAGATGACGAAAATAACGGTGGTTCTATTATATATGCATATATCACAACCTAGATACTCTAGAGTTTGTCAAGAATAAATGTTCTGATCTAAGCTCCATGTAAAACAACTTCTATAAACTTTACGTCGATAGGCTTTCTGGGACATATGTAATTAGACGTGGGATATCTACTGATTTTTTATCTATGTCCCGTTTTCGATAAAAGAAGAAAAAACGAGACTATTATTGGAATTTTCTGATATATTCTTATTAATCTCGAAACTGGCTGGGAAATAGTAGAATTGTAATGGAAGGTTTAGAAATATATTCGAAGTTTTATAATTTGGTTTAAAAAAAGCCCTTTATCAATTTTTAATAGAGCTATCTCAGTTAGCTCGCGCGAATCAAACTTTTTATATTTATCTTTATTTGTTGTTTAACTGATTAATTAAATTTAACTAATTAAAGACATAGTCCATAACTGATATTTATTTGATATTATCTCCCAAATGGTGCCTTTCGGTTATTAGTATCAGTCGGTTGGATCTGATCGTATTGTCCGAGTACCGAAGTGATCTTATTAAGCCGCTCCTGCTGTATATACCTATGAGTGTGTGCGTGTATGTATATATATATATATATATATATATATATATATATATATATATATAGTCGGCAAATAGGCGAGCATTATATTGAAGAAGATTAAGGAAGAAGGACTATAGTATAAAATCTAGTGTTTCTAGAGGATGATCTGAAGATAGTGAGAGAGAGGAGGCTAGTGACGTAGACAAGCCAAGTAGATACAAGAAGACTGATATAAAGCTGGAGTTTGCAGTGTACCTCGTTGGCCGGAATAAAGATTCTGTACTTCGGTGGAGAGAAGTAGCAAGTTGTATGTAGTTCCCCAACTTGCTAACTTGAGATTGCTTTTCCATCGGCTCTCCTCTATTCCTCTTCAACTTTCTTCTGACCTGAGAGTTTTTCTCATGAGTGTATATACATATACACTCGCCAGGGATTTATACATATATATATAAGTCAGCTTCGCTTGCCCCGTCTCCCTCCTTCTTTGCTTTTTTGTGGATAATTTAATTCTCATTCAAAGTGTAGTAAAGAAATTTTCAAACGTTCTCGATACATAAAAATAAATAAATCAATAAACGAAAATTTCATAAAAGCTCATGTCTGTTAATATAACAATTTCTAAAAATATTTCTTTGTTTCAACGCGTTGCCAAACTCGGCATACCACAGTGGAGGCATTTAAAAATTGTTCTGTACTTCTACTCAAAACCAAAATTCTATTCGTCGGTCCCCCTTTTTCGGATAAAGGTCCCCCTTTGAGTGTGGTTTGATAAGATTTTCCATATCTAACAATCTATTAAGCACTTCGGCTTCTTTTTAAGAGGAATACATCTGCAATTTAAGCTAACCCAATTAACATACAAATACTAGAACAGATTTATGGGACTCATAAACTGATAACAATACATTGGCTTCCAGGACGTGAGGACACAGAACAAACTACAAAAGTTGACTAAATTGATAAAAATGAAGCGAAAAAATTACCAGGACATATACAACACTACATACCAAGACATGCAAGCAGAAGCCAAAAAGGCCATCATGGGAAAATGGCGGAGATCTTGACAGATGATTATGGACAACAAACTCAGAGAAATTGAACAGACAGTCGATGAATGGCCATCAAGCATAAGGCAAACTAGAAGAGAAGAAGTTGTCTTATGCCGCTTAAGAATAGGTCATTCCTAGCTTACACACTTACATCTCATGACTACTCAAACGCACTGACATAAACCTTACAGATACGCTTTACAACTTCTCAATTCATTACGACAGTTTTTTTGGTTCTTGTTTTTGTTCTTTAAAATAACGATTTAATTGTTTTATCACCTTGTAGTGTTAAACAATAAATAAATTTATAAACATTCAATATTTTAGAACAACAAACAATTAGTTATTTATATTACTTCATCTAATTTACGTTATTTCAAGCAACCCAATAAGTTCAAACATTCCAAAAAACATATAAAAAAATACATTATATTATTTTAGATAAATCAACAGCCATGGGTGGTCTCATACACGGAAGCAACAGGTAAGTGTGAGTATACAGCAACCGCTGTACAGGGCATATTGTTTTTCTCATTTAACCTCAATTTATTTTCCGTTTATTACGCTCATTCAATATTGTAAACCTATCAATGTTTTCATCAAGATGTAAAACACACCGATAACATGTTTTATTTATGTTTTGCATTTATATATATATATATATATATATATATATATATGTATATATATATATATATATATATATATATATATATATATATATATTTTGCTTGAGGTTTGCTACAAATGGCGATTTCCCTCAATTGAACCATTGGCCATCTATCATTCATAAATTACCCCAATAACTCGGTTGCACACATAGTGTATGTTAACTCTTAGGACGTCTACAGGAGATAACGGAATGCATATAGATATATGTCAGGATACATTGATCGTAACGATAATAGTGACAAATCGTTGAAGGAAGTGGCAGTTATAATTTGTTGTCTGTGAATCCATGGATATCAATCTTTCTAACATGATTACGGTGGCTAATCCATTGATTGAGGCAGGTGTCGAAGAGCTGCCGCACCAATAATGGTTGCAGATTGTTATTAAGAAACTACCAATTCAGATGTTAACTAGGTAATTGCACATCTCCCGAAAATTAATTACTCCAAGGGCTAACATTATCAACAGCTGTGTCGGAGAGTTCAAGGCCGACAGATCGAAATCATTTCATCCGAACAGCTTTTCGTTCTGTCGAAATTATTAGCGTTATTCTAATAGATCCTGACAAGAGGAGTATTTCCGACTGGTAGCATACTTGCGTGCAATCTTTCTCAGTATGCCAAGTACGTATGTACTTAGTGAATCTAGCCATAGCAGAGTAGGGCACCCAATATCAAATTCATTATCTAATGTAATTTTCTTATAGGTTTTCTGTAAAAAGCCCATAACACTTGTTTTTTATGCTCCCTGTATGTTACATGTACATTCTGTAAATGTACAGAAATATTTCTTCACAAAAAATATGTTTGCGAGCTTGTGCACGTATGTAAAGGTATGTTCAAACATACTTATCCAGACCTATGGAAAATTATGTGGTTCAATACCACTGACATCCTGATAGAATAAAACTCATATTTATTTTTTTAAATTCCGAATTTTGATTGAGATATGATGAGCTATCAATAGTAGGAACGGAGTTTGTGAGAGTTTGAATGAAACAGGGTTGAAACAGTTAGCGCGGGAATGGTTTGGCGTGTTTCATTGATGGATTATTGTGAATCACTCCCCGCTCTTAATGACACGGCCATCTGGATATAGAACTGAATTGCTCTCCGGATTTATTTGACATTCCCCGTTTGATTGGGATGTCAAAAGCTTTCGAAAATGATTGAAACGTTAAACCACATTGCTTTCTCTTCTATTTTTTTCTGTACAAGAATAATTGTAAAATAAATTTCCCATTTATTGAAGCCTGCTGTTAGTTAAAAATTATTGTTGTGATGTTTAAAAGGTTTAACGTAGCAGTAGTAAGTGTTTGACTACGTTTCATTTGACAAATTCTATAAATTCATTGAAAAGCCCTGAAAGAATCTCCAGCAGTAATGTGAGGTTACACCGTGGGGTAAGAATTCTTTGTAGAGGAATGTTCCAAGTATTAAACTTGAATCGGTGCAATCATTTTTTTTCGATGTGGCTAAAGTTTGCCTAAAATATTTTCTGCTTTCCGAGCTTCATGAAAATCTTTTAATTAAATTACTTTAGAAATCCCGGAGTTAGTATAGGGTGTCAATCATCCGTTGGCCAGATGATTCTCCAATGCGAGATCAGTAAAAATAACCCCCTTATTGACTCCCGCAAAATTGACCTTGAAACGTTATTTAAGGTCAATTTTTTTTTGTTGTGTATTTCGAATCTATGAGTCATGAGGAAGAAAAAAAATGTCCGACTCGTCATCTAAGCGCGGTTACGTACATCTCGAAGAAATGGAATAGATTAGAATCACAAATCACAGGAAACTGACAGTAGCAAACTTACACAGAAGCGGATAATTCTTAATCTGTATAAGTCAATTCCATTATGCACTGAAAACGTACTTACTCTTCGACTACTGCTGAGAAGGCTCTATTCTAAACAATTCCTTGTCATTTTAACTATCTTGTTTTACTAGCAAATTCGTTTTACTGTTATAATCAACTGTAAATTTGTGCTTCATAGCGAATAAAATTCCATTCTGTCGTGGGTTAAATCTTTCTATAAAATAAGAAATAACGATAACTTTAGTTGGAGGCTAGGAGGAAGGTAACATAGATAGGAGAATTAAAAACAAACTATGCATACGTCATCATGATTAGCCACAGCCATCTTGATTACCACAGCCACTCCAAACCTATTACCAATACCTTTCACTGTTTCTTAGCTTATTTTACTACAATACTAATTTTACTGATAAATGCAATTTAAAACAAAACACAACCAACTAAAAAGTCAGATAAACCCTTTAAAAACAACAAAACAAACACTTTTTAAGATTTAATTGCTTATATCTCTGATTGACGTTGCCTCATCGAATATTGCTTCAGAGCCTTTTTTGTAGAGAATTTAATAAGCATTCGAATGGTTACCTTCCACTTACCACGATTTCCCTGCCGTTATCGAGATATTTACGAAAAATGTATGAAGATCCGAAAACTTTTCATGTCTATTAATAAAATATTTTTTTTCGCATACTTCTTAACTCCCAATATAATCAAAATTTAAACATCTTAGTTGTTATTAATTTCCAATATGTAAAAAACATTTCAATTGAATCCCGCGTTTCTAAGTACCCACAAAAAAATAATGACTTACAAAAACATTGATTCCACTTTTCTCAGGAACGGTTACAGATATCGCCTTAAAAATGGTTTCATTCGTTTTCCTAAGTTAAGAAACCTATAAAAGAAGTGCCTGAAAGCATATGAACTCAAAATCGTAAGCGTTACGATTTTTTTTGTGCGAATTTCGCCCCAAACGCCATCTTCCATTGGGCGGATTCTGCTGGTTAACGAACTTGACCTTTCAAATTATAAGACAGATTTTTGTACCAAATTTCATCAAAATCGGACCATTTTTGGGCCGTCAGGGGCGCGAACAGACAGATATATGTATATATTTATATATATATATATATATATATATATATATATATATATATATATATATATATACACAAATTTCAACCACCTATATTTTCGTGATCTATGGGGTCTGTAACGAGAAAGTTTCTGGTCGGCACGTCCGAATCGTGTAGTGAGGTCAACCTCATAAGCGGGTTCTCCCTATGGAGATAGGGAGGAACCTCGCTAAAACCTAATTTGTTTTAATTCTTTCATGTTATCAATCATGTTATGCAATTTTTAGAATTAAATTTTGAGATATATGATTCAGAATAATTTTAAACAATTTCTTGGGCAGTCTGGATGTATCTACATAAATTGCAATAAGAAACGGATTGAGATAGAACAGTATATCCCTTTTTAACGGAATTAATCGTTGCGTAGACTAGGTTTCAATTTCAAAGCGTTTGAGGGTCGCCTAGTAGTTGTAGGATTGCGCTGAAATTTTGCATAGCTAGTTTTTTTGTTAATTGGACCAGATTTGGGGGTTGGAGCAGCAAAATTTTGACTTTCGAAATAAAATCCATAGAGGTAAGGGCCACCCTAGTGTGCATTAGTAAAGTTATCATATTTTTTAAATTTTTTCATGTCATTCCAAAATTTTTTAGAATTGATTTTTGAGATATTTGATTCATAATTATTTTAAACAATTTCTGGGGTCGCCTTGATGTAACTACGTAAATTGTTTTTGAGAAAATGAGTGAGATAGAATAGAGTATTCCTTTTTAAGGAAATAAATCGCTGCGTATACTATGATACAATTTCAAACGATCATTCATGCTTATTTTTCCGTACGTTTCTCTCATTCGTTCTGGATGTTACTTGCATAGAACAAACATTGCGGGAACTTGGGATAAAATAATAATTTGATTTTGCAGGAAACCCAATCTTAATCAATTTTTCTTTTTTCAAAGAAATCTTTTTCCTCTTCTCTTACTCTTTGGAATATGCCAACAGGCGGCTTCTTTTGATGATTTTTCTGTATCTGAAGATAAAATGTAATGAGACAAATTGAAAGGCCCTGTATTTTTAGTACCTAAATGCTATGAAACGTCGCAATTTGCACCAGAGTCACTGTTTTTGTCGAGGAGTGTGGTTTCTTTGAAGGTATTGCGGGCATAAAATTAAGTGGCGTAAAACTAGTTTATAGCTTTGAGGTCAGATTTCATCCAAAATGCATTGAACGGCATATATTATAAATGCTTTTTCAGAACTGATTATTTAAACGGCATTGTTTTTAGGGATAGAATGCCCTCTTATTTGTCCAATTAAATAAAAAGAAACAGTAAACAATTATAAGAATGGAGCCCTGAGGGTATAATGGCTGGAGAGGGCAATAGCAGTGTAGCCACTCATAGTACAATGTGCTGAGGGACGAGTACCTCTCGAGCAGTAGTACCACTACACTAACAGCACGCGTCGCAGGCATACCAACTCCCATGGTTCTTTGTTATGGCCACTCGTCGCGGGATTAAATTAACGAGAGTCTCACGCCTGTTTTCCACCTTACAGCTCCATGTTTTTCCGCACTGCTTACCACCGCCTACTCAACGGAATAATAAACAATTACACTCCCATGGATGCATTCTTGTCAAACGGGATGTGCGGAAATATTTCGTGTAAAAGAAGAAGGTCATATGCGCAACATGACAGGAAGTCTATATAATCTAACGGGTATCGAGTGATAATAAAAAATAAAGAAAAAAAGTTGAATAGCATTAACCTATGCATTTTTAAGAGTTGGGAAAAAATATTTCTGTGCGTCTACACTTATTCAGAGTTATATCTTCGAGTCTTGTAGGTTATACGAAGAGATATATCTGAAGCACTTGCATACAACCCCTCCATGGTGGACGAAGTACTAAATTTTCTCAAAAAATCAAAATTATATACAGAAATATAGCCTGAAATAAACAAATAAATAAAATAAATAAATAAATAAAAAAATAAATAATAATAATAATCTATTATATAAAAATGAATCGCTAAATGTGTTGGTAAGCCCAAATCTCGAGAAAAACTGAACCGATTTCGCTAATTCTTTTCTTATAACATTCCTTGAAGTACGAGGATGGTTCTTACGGAGAGAAAAATTTAAAAAAATTGCCTGAAAAAGTCTAAAAACAACACTTTTCGGGTCTTTTTCACTTCCTTATCGCAAATTCATTTTTCAATAAAAACATATGTTCTCAATTATAATATTTTTAACAGTTAACGTATTTGGTTATTTGTGTATAAGCAAAAAAAATTAAATAAATAAGAACATGTAATCACTAGGTGACATTTGAATCACATGTTAATAATGCAATTTAAATTAATATATATATATATATATATTTGCACTAATGAAGTAAAAAAGAATCCACTTTTCTATATTCCCATACAAAAGATTTGTAATAATACTTAAAGGTCAATTTGAACTCTAATACCATACCATAAAGTGTTAGTGGAGGGGTTCTGGGAAGGCAAAACAATTGAGTGACATTAGTATCGTATGAATATTAATGTTAATATTTATACGATGGTAACATTACTCAAAAACAAATTGACTATGGTAAAATGTAAATAGTCTGTGGTAAAATGTCACTTGAAATGTAAACATCTGTTTGCTGTGCATCTATAATATTACTAAATCTAAAAGCCACAAATTTCTATAAAATTACTAAAGTGTTTGTGACTTACTAAATATGCCTCCTATAAGGCGGCGGACAAATTTAGGCAGAAGAACCCGAAATGCAACGCATCAAATTAATTATCAATCTAATCGTACTGCCCAGGAACGTGAAGATCGCAATGAACGTGAAAGAATTTGGTTAAGACAGACCCGCGAAGCGCGACATTCGACTAATAATGGTGCAAGTTTGAATCGAGTTCCACTTGAAGTTGTAAGACCTCATCGAAAAGCGGAGGGAGGGAAAATGTCAAATAGGGGCCGGCCTAAAGAGAAACCTCGTATCCTGACAGATATTCCTGAAAAGCTAATTATTGAAGATGAAAAAAAAAACGAAAGCACCACCCTAAACGTAAGACACCACATACAAATAAACCCCTTCCAAAAAAGTGGTAAATAAAAAGAAAATTATTCTAATGACAGTTCAGATTCTGATACTGACACGGAAATTTCTTCAGGAGAAAGTGACGTTGATCTGTCTGATAAATGTCGTGAGTTAAGTCGATAACCAGCAACAATTTTAAAAATATGATTTGGAAAAAGGAAATTTTATACTTGTTAAAAAAAAAAGTAAAAAGACTATTACATATTTAGTCGCAGAGATCTGTGGTATTAAATGTCCAATGTTTAAGATCCAATATTTGAAAAAACAAACTTTAAGTGACAAGTTTACGAGAGAAGATGAAAATTTGTATGATATTGATGTTGAAGACATAATGGCATAACTTCCATACCCTACTATTGCTAGTGGATCTGCTTGACAGTTAAAACGTTTATCGATTTGACTGGATTTTTCAGCATATTAAGCATAACATAATATCAATAATAGCTTTTTATTATGGTTACGTCCATGTCCTGTATTTATAAAACTTACAATTAATTATAATATTACTCAATACAATTTTTTTTCTGCACTGCTGTGTTGTTTTTACGTGGTCAGAGGTACAACACCCCATGGTCAAAGGTACAACTACATGTTGTACCTTTGACCACTGTACGATTATTTTTTTTTAAATTAATAAAAAATATTAAATGTAAAGTTAGAACCTTGAAAAAATTAAATATGACAAACAATAGAATACTAATTACAATGAAATAATAAAAAAAATGAATTTAGCCTTAATATTCAAGCTAAAAAAAATTCAATTGTGCAAAGTGGTCAAAGGTACAACACCTTCCCCTAAATATAGCCAACGACTTGGTTAACCTGCAGTCAGTCTATCCGGAGGGAGGGATTATTCTGGACCCGAAGTACTTATTTCCCCATATTGTAATACAACGAAACACGGTTCATGTCATATGTATCTAAAGAGAAAAAATGGCCTAAATCGGTCCATTAGAAGGGGGGCTTAACTCTGAAACCAAATTATTAATTTGGCCGCACTGACCCGTTAGGCGGACAAGGTCTCGGCCACACTAATGAGGAGCAGATGTAAGATAAATAAAAATCGGTCCATTAAAAGTTGGGGTTTACTCAGGAAAAAATTAAACAAAAATTAATAATTCAGTTGTTCATTAGGAATATAAAAGTCTAAAACTATTCATGCTTGTTTTGAATTTATTTAGGTTATTTAAAGTGAATTATTTAGCAATGCAGCGTACACTACTACCTTTCTGACGAATGTTCTTAGAATTGCAGCTCCTCCGTGTTTAAACAATTCCACAAAATGACAAACAACTAGATAGATAAATATGGAGTTTGGCGCTCTACTACTCGGTTATTTATGCCTTTCAGTATATCGGTTAGAAAAGGTTCGGGTTCTGTTTTACAAATGTTTGACTGTATTTAATTAAATTTTGAGTGTAATGTTTTTTTTTGTAATGGTGTAATGTTTTTTATGCTATTGTAAATAGCTAGTATATTAATAATACTGTTTTCTTGCCAAAGGACAGATTTTGTTTATTTTTCTGCATTGGAAAAATCAGAGATTAAATCAGAAAATTACTCATAGGCTTTAACCAAGAAAATTAATTTTTTTGCCGCTTTTTTAATGCTATAAATAAGAGAAATTAACGTACCGAAGGAGAGTTAAGTGCTAAAGCGATTGTCAAAGAGGAACAAAGCTATCGGAATTTTTCCCAATTGCTCTTTTGAAATTGCCTAAATGTATGCATAGTCGATTAGCCAGAGGCTCATCCGGGCTTTTGGATTTGGAAACGGCCAATAAATTTTAGGAGGCCTTTAAATGGATTAAATGTAAAGCGAGGAAGAGACAAAAACTAGCTTTATCCGAGAGCAGGGCTGTTTGTTCGGCTATCGTTTCGCTTTATATCCACCCGCTGAGCTTTTTCCGCTAATCCACGGTAGGAGATTAACACAAGGCCTGCGAGTGGAAACCGCACGCTCCCAAAAAGCCGCTGTAAATGCTCCCCTGCGACTAAAAGCGTTTGTAATGTTTCTACACTCTCACTGTAAATAGGCTAATGAAAGAGAGAGTCCAGGACTAATTTTGTACATTAGTGTGCCTAATGCACCTCCCTGGGCCATTCATCATTTTACTTCATTACCAAGCCAAGGGGGGGGGGGGGTCGCGCCCCCTCCGCATTTCCATACTACCTGCTTTTATTTACACTTTTATGTATGTCCTTGCTAGGGGGAATATATCCAAATATCTCATGCTTGGATGGAGCTATATTTGGGAAGCCCATTTACCACAAACCACCAAATTAGCACAAATAGACTAAAACTACCTATCTAATATTAATTATGTATAACTAGTCATAATAAACGTAAAGGTAAAACACTTTATGCTAAAAGTTTCTATATAATTATTCATTTAACATATTTGGTTAGGAATATTTGCAATATTATTTATTTAAATTTTATTCGGAAGAAAAAATTGTAACAGCAGCTATTCCTGTTCCTGTTTATTACATTCATATCTGGATTTTTTCCATTTTCCATTCGCTATCAAATCAGAATTGCTCTTTTTCAATAAATTTCTTATTTAATAATCGTTCAAATAAATGTTCTTTATATAAGAATTTATTCATGAAGTTATTCATCCATAGATTTCTTTTTATTTTATGAATAATTCATTATTTTTCCTTCTTTATTGATTATTTTTATTCATTCAAAATAAGACGTACAATGTAGCGATAAATGTGGTCAGAATAAAAAACAAAAAAAAAAAAAAAAAAAAAAAAACAAACACCAAATATCCATAATTAAGTCTCGAAAAACAATTAACACATAGAACAATTGTATTTTTTAATAAATATTTTTAATGCTTCACAATTATTATTTTTTGTTTATGGGAATTCAACCATGCGGGTCATTGTTGTCTATTCGCATTAGTTGCAATTAATTACTAATAACAAAGTATCAATACTTGAAGTCACTGCAATACCTCGAGCAAAAACTAAAAATCCTAAAAATAATAAAACTAAAGGTAGTAAATTCAAACTAAATAAAAAGTGGATTAATGTGTTTCGTATTTTTTTTTCTTCTTTTTCATTAATCCTATTATATATTATTAGCAGCTCACAAGAAAAATAAAAAAAAGTTTTTTATTCTAAAGTGAAGTGTAGCGGTGGCGCGAGATGGGATAGCTAATATAATAATAAAAATACTAATATGTCAAGAGTGAATGTAATTTATTGAATGTGTGTGTGCCTATGTGTTTTTGTGTGTGTGAGTATTACATATTTACAAATTTTGAATTTGTAAATATGTAAATATTACTTGTTAAGGTCTAGTTAGTTTTAAGGGTAGATCCAGTATTTCTTAAAAAGGATTCTACCAATAATTTGTACATAATATAGCATAAGTTAAGTTTAGACTTTAAGTCATGATATATAGAATCATTAGTAGTAGATTTAGGATTAATTCTTATCTAATCTAGGTTTATATTTTGTTAAATGCCTAGTAAAAGTGGTTTCATCATATGTTAAAAATGAAACAATTTTGTATGGTGCTAATGAGCAGTAGATGCACCAAACAAATAAAAAAAAAATAATGATATATTTTATTGCTCAAGTTTTACAACTTATATGCAAGGGTTGCAGCCTTATTGCATTAATAAAAATATAATTTGCACAAAACAAAATAAAACTTATATCTCTTACATGTAATAAATAATAATAAAATGATGCTTCTACTGAATTCAAATTAAGAAAAATAAATACATCTTAAGATAAGTGTAATTTCACACACAGTAAAAACAAAAATAAATTAAATAATAAAGAAAATAATGTCGAGTTAGAGATGTGACACTCTCTAAGTATTTATTTAGATCGTTAATTAAAGCCTTATCTCGAGGTGATAGTAGCATTTCTACCTTTGGAGGATTAGCTGTGATATATTTATCTATATAGACCTTCTTTATTTTATTTATTGGTTTTCAGAGACTCGTAACGTTTGGCGATGGTCTCCTTACAGTTTATCACTATGAAAATCTCTCTCAGTCCAAAGAAAGAGATAAATAAATAAATAAAATGAAATAAATAATTATAAAGTATAACAAAATAAATGAAACTGAAAACAACAAAATAATAGTAAATAAAGGAATAGAAAATAAATAAATATACATAGGTATATATATTATAAGGAATATGTATAAGTACTTTAAATTAAAATTATCTTAATTCGATTTTTTTACTTTTAATGTAGATGGAGGGCAATTGGAAATTTCATTTCCAAAAAAAAAAAAAAAAAAAAACTTCCTTATAGGAGAGAACAAGGGGCAGGTGAAGAATATGTGTTCTAGGGTTTCCAGTTCTTGTAGTTCGCAGACAGAAGCGAACCATAGCGTGGTTGTATCGATGGTGAATTTATTTATATTGTAGAGGATTATCATCTTTTCTGAGCTGAGCCATAATTGGGCTAAGATTTTTATTTTGTTAAATGGAATATTGTATTGAAGATATGGTGCTCCCGTTATGTGAGTAGGTTTTATGTTATTATAGAATCTATTGAAAGAACTATTGTTTACGCGATTTAGATCATATTCTATCAAGGTATTTTGAAATTGGCTGGTTAGTTTGTTGACTATTGTTCTGACTAGATACGGGTTTTGTTGGATAGCTAATACAAATTAATAACCACTGGACGTTTGCCCAGATGTTTTTGTGTAAACAGAATTTTCGTGAGGCACAAATCTTTAAAAAAGTTGACTGAGGGAAATTTCATGAGGAATAATGTTATTATGGTGAGTATTTGTTAAGGAAAACCAAAATTAGTTATTTTATAATTTTAATGATTTACTTGTAGATAATATTTTCTTTTTATTATATAGAAAGTAGTACTTTATAAGTTTATTTCTTCCGAATAAAGAGAAATTATTTCCATTTGAAGAAGTTGATTTTTGTGAGGGAGTAAAAAGTAAAAGGAGTTCCAATTAAAGGTTGGATAGGAGCGATGGATGATTGCTGGCCTTAAGGGATGATTAGAGAGAGAAACGGAGGTACATTTCATCTAATAGGAGACGACTCTCACAATACAATCTCACAATAATGTCGGAAGGCCGACAAAGCGAGGTGGTTGGGGGCTTCGTTATCCCGAGCTTTTGCTCCGTCCCATTGTAGGCTGTTGATTACACTCCCTAGTCTGATTGTATGGATAAGGCGAGTGATGAGCAGTGATGAGTATTGTCGTAGAGCAATCATCTCCACAACGGGGAGTCCTTTACACAAACCAAACAGATCGCTAGGCGGTTAGAATCACAAATAAAATAGGCCAGAAAGATCAACCTTCTTTACATTCCTCTTTTTACTCCTTTGGGTCCATGATTAAAACCTTCTCCCTTGCTGGTAACATCAAACGCCAGTTATATTTTTATGTTGAACCGTCCTTTCAAAAAATCCACTAAATTATTATTTTTTTACAGCACATCGACTTCTAGGCCATTTAGTCATGCCAATAAATACAGTTCATACATTTCATTGGATGGATTTAATAAATCCAGCTTTTTATTCATACATTTTAGTATGAATATTATCCAACATTGCCGGCCCCGGGTAGAACGTTTGACACCCGAAAAAACATTTATTACTTTTAGCAGAAATATGCTTTGGCGGTGACTGGAAAAAAACGTCCGCTGGCGTTCGCGCATGCGCGGTGGCCATGTAGGAAAAAGAAGACTGTATGTTTTAGAGTACGATACATAGATTTTTCGGGTGGACCTAAGCGTTACAAAAAATTGTCATAAAATTTGTTCGCTAGCGTTCGCGCATGCGCGGTGGCCACGTACGAAAAAGAAGACTATATGTCATATGGTACATTACATAAGTTTGTCGGGTGGACCTAAAGCATATTTATGTTCCTGAATTTGAGCAGAAGGCTCTAAACGAAATCATTTTTTTTTTTTAAATATACCAAAAATAGTTGGTCTTCATAAGGTTCAGTTAAAGATTAAATACTGCAAATAAAACACAGCTCAATATTTTAGTCAATGATGCATTTTTCCTTCACTGTCTGATATTTTACGAAATCTCATGGGCAGTTTTTAAGTGCTATGTGACTTGTGTTGATGCAAAGAAACTTGAGAGCTGATTTTGAACATCCTTTTTAAAATTTAACTTTTCCCCAAATAAGACATTTTTTAGTGCAAAACATTAATCAAAATCACTTGGAGCAATGTCCAAGAAGTAAGTGACATTCTCCCAAAACTTTTATATACACTCAGTCATTTTTTTAGCGTTATTCGAGCCGGACGTTGCCATAATGAAAACAGAACTTTCTATACATTTACCAATAGCTGGCGGGTTTTAATCATCGTCATCGTAACTAACAGGGCTTCCTGAACGGTTTCATCACAAAAGCCGTTTTTTGAACTTCAAACTTCTGCGCAGTACCTACACAGATAGCATGTTCCGCATGTAGCCTTGAAATTGTTATCGCTGCATAACTGGCAGATTTTCTAAAATAAAATAAAATGTAATACATCATGTTTAGTATTTATCACCGGTATTGATTTTCTATGGGTAATAATATGTGTCTGATGTTTACGAAAATTGGTAACATACTGACTAATAAATTAGTCAAGGGACGGTCAAAATCCTACTGGTCTAGTAGCGAGTCATGGCGAATCCCATGCTTAAATTATTTATTAGTCAATAATTGATATTATTTTCAAGTAGTTTCTATTTCACTATTAATTGTTGAATAGTGAGTAAATATCCGCGGTAGAGAACCAATAACATTAATAGAGAGCGTAAAGCCGACCTTAACGAGCCTCGCTTTGAGGGTGGAGTGTCAGGAGTAAAACATGAGGTGGCAGATGATCCTCCAGATGACTCCACCATTAGCCCCAGATCAGGTAGCCATCCTCAAATGGATTTAATTAATTGAACGACATATGCCTTCCGAGCTAGATACAAATTGGTTGTTCCTACTCACGCCACCGCTTATACTTATATATATTACACGTCAATTAGTTGCAAGAAATTATTTAATTATCCACATTTATTGTATATCATTGATTGAGAAGAGATGGAAGACCGTTGCGATTCCTGAGATGGAGTATATCGCATTTCGGTCAGTATGCTTAAAAAAACTACGTTGTTATAAAAAAATTAGACCGAATAGGCCAGACAAAAAGTAGAGCATAAGAAAGGAGTAGCGAAGAAAGTGGACGGAAGAAAAATAGGGTCACTATCTTATAATAATTTAAATAGTGGACCACAACATAGCTGATAAACTCTTTCTACCTCTTGTCATTTATTGAATGAATAAGTGAAAAAATTACTTTATTCTGAGACTTCGTCCCAAAAGAATAGAAAATAAATACAAATGATTGAATAAGTAAATTTGTACATAAAGAACAAACAAAAACGGATAGAACGATTAAAAATATTAACAACAAAGTCTTAAATAATAAAATAAAACAAAAGTACATATGTACATAGATTATAATATTAAAAATAAGATAGTGATTATGGAGGGATTGTAGAATACTGGAGCAAGAAGAGGAATAGCGGTTGGGGGAATGATATTGTATGCTAATAAACAAAATTTCTTGTATGCTCGTCGGTGAAAGATTTAAGAATGTCAGATTAATAAGCGAAAGTTCATACATAAATGTAATCCACGCTGCTTTTTATAGGTGCCGTCAGTTTTACATTCTTCAACTCCTCTTCACTCTCATTCAGATATGCCAGTTGCTCAAATTTTTGCTTCAAGATTGATCCATAATTGCAGATTAATTAGAGGCTGCTATAAAAATAATACATTTTCCTAATAGTTAGGCATAAGGCTTCAGGAATATCAGCGTCTTTCCTCGTGTGTTTCTTTGCCTTCACTTGATATTTGTCCACGGAAATCAGTGGCGTCCGAAGGCAATCACTTAGCAAGGTCTACGCCTCGTTGCTCACAACTACTGCCTTTACTCTAGTTGAAGCAGACATTACTCCGACTGGCCATGTATGTTGCAGACAATCGTCGAGTACCCCCTGCTACGGCCATCTGTCTGCCCGTTGAGCGATTTCACTTACCCACAATGACGTGCCACTTGAAGCGAACGTTCCCTCAAAGTGGGTGAAAGTGTCCAGTGTCCGGCGAGGTGTTAGACCCTGGGATTAGACAGGAGTACAATCGGCAGAACAGCTGTTCTCGGGAAGTAAGGGATATCCCCGCATTCACTAGTATAGGCCGGACCGATTTGCGGGATTAGCTAAAAGAGGATTTGGGTTCACACTGCTTCTGAAAACCTTACCACCTTTCTTTACTTGTAATTGGATGTGGCCCATTCTCCAAACAGTTCATGTACATTATCAAGGAAAAATTTAACTTCATTATTTTTGCAAGGCTGCGTATGTTTTAACCAAGGAAGTAGCTTTCTCAAAAGGATTACATCATATCGTCGATACAAATGCAAAGTAACGAATGTGAAAAAATGCATCTTTCATTGTCAATCTTTACTAATTTCTATTGGACTTATGTACGGCAAATTCTTGAATCTTAGATCACTCTATTAAAGGGAAAGTATTCCACTATCAAAAGGTCAAATCTGCCGAATATTTGACTGTCCAAAAAAACGTTATGAGTAAATGCTATTCCACTCTGAAAAGTGGTAATTTTCACATTCGATACTTTGCATTTGTAGCGACGATATGTGATTCAAAAATATTATACTTTATCTGTGTTGAATACGAAATTCTCAGAATAATTATTCATAAGAAATTTTAAATTATCAGACAAATAGAAATTGAATTATTTTCAAGCAATTAATGTTTAAAGCAAGTAAGTAGTCCATGGCATAGCTATATATTGGTCAACACTGGCCGCAACTTTTGTTATATATACAACCTCAATAGGTACATTCCTTCGGGAAGTGGAATAAGCTTAGATATTTATTACAATAGTTAAATATTTTTTAAAAATTATTAAATAATTAAGAATTATGGCGAAACGAGTTGGATATATAACTCGTTATATGGATAACGAGTGTTCCCCCAAAGCACACCCTTAGACTTGATTTGTCCATGGTCCGTTATCACCCGAAGCTTGTTCATCCTTAATGTCACCTTCGACGTTGAATCCCCCCCCCCCCCCCCACCTTACTATTTTAGATTATTTCTTTGTTGTGTTATACTAGTCTGATTTTATTTTTATTGGCATTTACTAAGGACTGTGTTTTCAAATTAGGAACATTTTTAAAATCCTCGGATTTGTAATAATCTCCAAACGCTGAAGTTGAAATTGAACTAAGTAAGATCTGCAGTTCCCCGTTCTTCTCTAGTGGATAAGCTATGCCTAGATTTGCCTAGTATCCTTTGATATATGTTATGTATTTCAAAGTCCTGTTCCCTATTGGTATGTATCCTCTGGAATTCTTCCCTCCTATCCTAAATCGGTAATAGACCATTTCCCCACAACTTATCGGTCGCAAAGGGCTCTTCTGCCTGCCGTATCTACCTCAGGGCCGCCACCTTCTAATTTTTGGCCTCTAGTCCATCGGACGCAATTTGTCCTCTATCGTCCCACAAAGATGATGTGTTGCAATAAATAATTGAGTCCATCCAACTGGGATATAATATTCCCGTATGTAGCATTAGTTTCTAAAAATAATTAAAAAATTATTTTATCATTTTGTCAGTGCACAATGTAGAAGGCTGCTTTGGACAAGGACTCTCCCTCCTCACTAGAAGATTGTCCAATATCATTCTTAATTTTAGTATTTACAGAAGTCATTACAATTTCGAAGTATAATAATAATATAATATGTATAAAAATATAGGCAGTCTCGCTGAAAAAATAAGCAACGAACAATTGTTTGAGTTTATCTCTGAATGTATGTAATATTTTATGTTGTCATTAATTGAAGCATGTTTCCATACCACTGGGGCAAAGTGGCTGAAAAATTGACTTAGCTCTGAGAACGGACTTAAGTAGAGAAATCCGGTAAGTGGGAATTCCTAAGCTTCATATATTTTCTATTAAAAGGCTAAGAGTGTTGCCAAAAAGTATACATGCAAACATTAAGTGAGTAAAATAGAATTTAAGGAGACTAGCTCTACTTTATTAAATGTGAGTTGGTGTTTATGTTATCGAATCCTAACCATTCCTAAACGGTGGCGGTTTAAATGTGTACTTATTTACTGTGAGGTATGACTGGACCAACAGGTTTTATGTGAGGTATTTACTGTGGGTTTGGCTTATAAATTAAAAAAAAAAAAAATCAATTCAATGTGGTGTTCAGTATGAGTACTATTACTAATACTTTTCGCGTGTATTTATACTTCCCATGATAAGGAAACTCATACGGTAGCTGTCTTGTGGATAAGATAACGATCACTGTAGCCACACATGGCCGTAACCTCGGCCTCGTGTGGCCGATGTGGCGAACAATTCTGTTATTAGGTGTGCATGCGGGAGACGGAGTTACAGCATCAAAAATTGAATGAAATGTATTAGAAATTTTTTTGCACGCTGTTCCCAATTGTTTTAACGTGGAACACGCTTTAATAATAGCGCGAAACTAACAAAAAGTGTCACAAAAATGTGGTAAATAGGTTTGTAGTGACGGTATTGCACATTCCGAAATGAGGTCCTTATTCCTTATTGACCAATAGAATAGACTATTTGATGTAAATTGTCTAAATTGTATTCTCTGGCGAAGTGATTTTCAAAGTAGTCAAGACAAGAGAATACCATACCATCCCTATTAATTTGACTGGAGAATTCAATGAACTTTGTTATCAAGAAATCTAGAAATCAGCGATATGTTAATTAAATGGAGAAAACCTTTGGAATACAGCTCAAGACGAATCCAGCTCTATCTACTATTTGCACATTGATTTGATCTTCCAACGCTATTGAAATGTGAAGAATTGTATAACCTACTTCAGCTACCTCAGATATGCGTACCCCTTAGTCAAAAGGGTTTTGTTGAAAAGGTTCAACGAATTAATTGAAAACCATTTAATTATCACAAACGTGTATTGTCAATTAATTAAATTTTGATTACTTAAAAGTATCAGTCGATTAAACAAGAAAGAATACTAGAAGCTGAAGAGGACTGAATGACAACTTTTGAAGCCCTAAAGTATATAAAAAACTGCGCAGGCTTACTTAACTTTTAAGCATCGGGGTGAAGTAACCGCCTTGTTTGATTTAGAGGCCATTAATAGAATACAGAACCCCCCTCCATCCCTTCAATTTCATTATTTCAGGCTGGCTGATTATCGAGGAGAGAGCCCTAGCTTGCATTGGATACAGTGTTGCTCCGACAAAGGGAAGTAGGGGGAAATAAAGAATGCCGACAAGCGGGGTTGGTACCACTGGACGAGGCAACAATGGGGATTAGCCGTGTCAACAAGAGGTCTCCCCTTCGACAATTAGTCGTAACAACAAAGCAGAGAGCTCTCCAAGAGTGTAATTACCTGTGGGAAACCCCCGAACAGGGCCAGCCAGCGTGGCGCTAGTCAAGGAACATTCTACTGCTCTGGGAAATCCACACTACTCTATTTCCATCAAGCTCTCTTCCTCTTTTTGCCGCAGATTCTCCACACTTAACAACTGCTTCTATGCTTGGACGGTTTTATTCAAAAACAAATTTAACGTTTCTGCGGTTACATTAGTTGAATATCGAGAAATCAATGCTCTTGCTGTAACAGACGAGAAGAAGTCCTTTACCACCTGAGGAGAGGCCTTTCCCGGTCGATATAATAATAGAGGATAGGCCATTCCCGATATAATAATACATACTCAGACAAAACAGTAACTTACCACAAAACATGAATAAAATACTTTCAGATGACAGCAACTATATCTCTGGCATATTCCAACTCTTTATAAACACAAAACCTTTTCTCTTTTAAATTTCGTCGAGGGCCGATTTCATCTTCTCTTACTTCTCGGCATATATCACCTGCGATGGGGGGCGAGGTTACCTCAGTCGTAGAGCACTGGAATAATATGTTGGAGGACTTGAGTTCAAATCCCGAGGAAACACTAAAGATTTTTTCTTCTGATGTCTTCGTTCATGGGTTGAATTCGGCCTCCCTGACCGTCCCTAGGCCAACCTAGCCTTTAATTAATTTATTAATGGGTACCTTGGTGCTAATGACTCTAGTAGTCGAATCAGCAAGGGGAAAATCAGGCGGTCGGAGCATAGTATTGACCACACTATCTCCCTACTGTGCCGTATGGTCATGAATCAGATACCTCTATAGTATCTTCCTCTCAGGGCCCTCGTGGCCTATTACGGGACTGATTGTCTTTTCTTTTATCACCAGCATTGCGATGCAATGACATTTTGCTTTCAGGTAACGAACAAGCATCATGAACCACCTGAGGAAGACTGTTCCTAATGCCGAAGAAATCTGTAGTTTAAAACAATGCACCGCTGGTGATAAATGTCAGGAGACAATAAATTTTCATAAAACCTAAAACACGTAGAATATAAAGAGAAATAAATATTATTGAGCGAGGCACTAAAATCGCTGCACAGAGTTAACCTTATTTCCCACAAGCATTACATACGGAACATTCTATTCCCATACCCCGAAAGATAATCTCCTGACTATTTTAGAATCATTAAGGGTTAATCTTATGCCTCAATGATTGCAAAAACGGAGACAACGCTGTAATACAAAAAGTAAGGCAATGAAAGACGATTAAACATAATTTTTTATCAATTAATGCCATTTTAAAATTCCATTATTCCTGCTAACAAGAAAAAAACACTTAGTATTCAAAGTGCTTTCCGACATTTATTTTCGTATTTTATTCTTATTTAGCTTAAAAATGAAGCACTAAGTGAAATTTCACGAAAGTCCGAGTTAGGGCACCCGCATCTCAGAATTACCCTTAGGCTCAACTCACACCACCAGAGGTTTGGTGTATGAGTTGAGCCTCATCGTCATCGGGAAAAATAATGGGGCAATTAATAATGTTAAGAGCTGAGGAACTAAGCGTTCATGTAGATATAATTATTTTATTTATAAAAAAAACACAAAAAAATAATTTTATTAAAGCTGAGGAACGGGTATAGGAGAAATGTGAACTGAATGAATGGGGCAATCCCCACAGAAATATTTCTCTAAATTACCTAACCAACGATAAAAATAAAACCTACTAGAAGCACTTGTAGACTTTGTTCCTAATCCTAAAACAGGTAGTAACCCTCTTACATAGCTATTAGCCCTAATGACAACCAGTCTTGACAAAAGCCCATGGTTGGTTACCCTTCCTTCAAGGACTGGACTAATTGGGTACAGAAGTAGCACTGAAAAATCCCACAGTCTACCCCTTTTCTTCGTCATACGTTTAAAGTGGGACACATTTAGGGTCCTAACGAGAACGAATTCCTCTCTCACATTTTATGTAGCGAAAGACAGAAATATTGATAATTATCAAGTTACTTACCAAGTTAATTAGTCAGCAAGTATTATGATATTTGAGGCGTCTAGAATCAAAACAAGACACATCACTGAAACCAAATTGTTCAGAAAACACCCAAAACAGAACGCGTCTTATGTTTAATTTTATACATGTTTATAATTCTCTTTAAAGTTGTACGTATCACAGACGATTGTTTTTGAGGAATTTGAGAAGGTTGTTATATTATCTATTTAGAAGCCATTTTTATTTTTGAAGTGTCTTACTTAGTTTTAAACTTCACTGATGTATGTCTTACTTTGAAACCACCTTACCACTTCAACATTAAAAAACTCGTTCAATCGTTGATGGGAGTATACTACATTCCATGTTTCGTGGCGAAAAAACAAAAACTCTGGCCTGTATCGTGTTAACGGACACATATATAACTATATATGCATATATATATATATATATATATATATATATATATATATATATATATATATATAAATTTGAACGGGAGTCATTTTCTGTGTCCACTAGGAAGGATCGATAAAGATTTGAAGAAATTTTTCAAAAATTCCGTCATGAGTGTAACCTGAATAGCTAATTTCCTTCGGAGGAAAGTGGTAAAGACAGCATGATCTATTGTGTTTTGAAAATAATTTTCTTTATCAGTATATAGAGGACATTTTGAAGTTGTAAAATCAACTGTTATCTCAAAATCGTAAAAATAGTGATGTGTCTTGCTTTGATTCTAGACGCCTCATTTACTGCCTAAGTAACTTGGATTAATACTTGTGCAAATAACATGTAACTATTTTTTTTTTTTTAGTTTTGTTCTCTAGCCTCATAACATGAATATTATGTTATGTATAAGTGGAGGTTAAAATTTAAATAATAAATTAATATTTATATTAATGATTTATTATAATATTATATTACGGATGTTTTTCTTTACGCCCTGTTTTATTCTCCTCTTTATTAATTGCGAAGATTCTCCAATCTTTAACATATTCTATTACAATTTATGCACTTTATTTCATATATGTTATGTATGGTCTCTTTTTGATACATTTTATCTTTAGTGCAGGCAAAAACAATTGTATTCTCGTACAATTGCATTATATTGTATTCTTTATTTATATCCCCATACATCCAAATATATATAAATGTGTTTAAAAAATTAAACACGTTAATAATGTTAAGAGCCGTTAACGGTTGAGCACCGTTAACACATAACGTATTTATTTATTTAACACGAAAGCTAATCTTAGAAGTCTAATTCCAACCGAGCCCCCCCCCCCACAGAATCAATGAGGTTGAAAAATATGTGTCTAATACTACTTCTTTAAAATAATTTATTTCTATGGATAAACAATTTTCCTTTCAGACCATGGAATTAGAAATAATAAAAATGATAAAGAAAATCCTACTATCTTTTATTGAAGGAATGGAATGTTGAAAGGCTAAGTGAGCCTTAACTACGTTGAAGATATAAAATGGCGTACAATGGTTCCTAAAGCAGTAACAAATAGGCCGGAATGAAGGCGCCGAGATTGTAACCCAAGGGACGGCAATAGTTAAACAAGTTTTATTAAGTAATGGGGGAAGTGGAATTAGAATTAGAGAGATGTATTAAGGAGTCCCTCAAGGGTAGTCCGCTAGGTCCGCTCCTATCCTCCCTAGTTAATTGCGGATGCGTGTTCCCTCCGCTTCTCTACTTAGCTCTTCCCTCTTAATTATATTTATGTGACCGCTCAAGCCGAGCAGTGCCGCTAGTCCTTGTTCCTACAACCATCAGCTCTCCCTCATCTTGGAGGTTTTAGGGGTTAAACCAGTTTAGCCACCATTAAATCCTTAATTACCCTTTCTTTTCGCCCTCTTTATTTCTTCCATTTTACCCTTTTAGTACAAAAGGGGAAACTTTTCCTTTTAACTAATTTAGCCACTAAATATTCGATTTGCTCTAATTTCAGATGCGCTTTATATTTTTAAACCGTGACGAAAAAGCCTATATAATATGGACAATATTTATTTATTATTGATTCAATGCACAACTTCTTCGAAGAATTGCATTTCATCAATCATAATTCAGTAAAATTATTTATTTAATTATAAAGTTCCGCAACTTAGGCAAAAAACTCTTTTAAAACAGTCAACTGAAAAATATGTCTAAGTACCAACAAAAATGAACAAAAATACAAAAAATAAATAAATTATAAAGAAACTAATAACTGTAACAAAGGAAAGACAAATATAGAATAAAAAACTATTACTAATACTTTTCGCGTGTATTTATACTTCCCATGATAAGGAAACTCATTCGGTAGCTGTCTTGTGGATAAGATAACGATCACTGTAGCCACACATGGCCGTAACCTCGGCCTCGTGTGGCCGATGTGGCGAACAATTCTGTTATTAGGTGTGCATGCGGGAGACGGAGTTACAGCATCAAAAATTGAATGAAATGTATTAGAAATTTTTTTGCACACTGTTCCCAATTGTTTTAACGTGGAACACGCTTTAATAATAGCGCGAAACTAACAAAAAGTGTCACAAAAATGTGGTAAATAGGTTTGTAGTGACCGTATTGCACATTCCGAAATGAGGTCCTTATTCCTTATTGACCAATAGAATAGACTATTTGATGTAAATTGTCTAAATTGTATTCTCTGGCGAAGTGATTTTCAAAGTAGTCAAGACAAGAGAATACCATACCATCCCTATTAATTTGACTGGAGAATTCAATGAACTTTGTTATCAAGAAATCTAGAAATCAGCGATATGTTAATTAAATGGAGAAAACCTTTGGAATACAGCTCAAGACGAATCCAGCTCTATCTACTATTTGCACATTGATTTGATCTTCCAACGCTATTGAAATGTGAAGAATTGTATAACCTACTTCAGCTACCTCAGATATGCGTACCCCTTAGTCAAAAGGGTTTTGTTGAAAAGGTTCAACGAATTAATTGAAAACCATTTAATTATCACAAACGTGTATTGTCAATTAATTAAATTTTTATTACTTTAAAGTATCAGTCGATTAAACAAGGAAGAATACTAGAAGCTGAAGAGGAAATGATAAAGAAACTAATAACTGTAACAAAGGAAAGAAAAATATAGAATAAAAAACATAAATATATGTATACATTCAAAGGTATAAAATTTAATTATTTACATTTTGGAGTATAACTGGGTGTGTTTTAGATGCCTGAGTAGTGTACTAATGTGTGGGCTACCTTCTGTCAGTATGTCGTGTAAGTCATAAGGTATGGTCAGTTGGTAGTATATGTTTAACGGTCAGAGTCTCGTTACAATATCTACAAGTTGGTCTGTCCTTTCTGTCTAGTAGGTAGGAGTGGGTAAGTAAGGTGTGTCCAATATCAAGCCTGGATAGGATGACTTCGTCCCGACGAGAGAAGTGATCATTTGTCCAGGCTTTCGTTGTATTTTTAATTTCCCTCAACTTGGCACCTGTTTTTAGCCCCTCACTCCCACTCGTACAGTATGTTGGTTTGTAATGTTTTGTATAAATCCAATGAAGTCACAGTTTTCAAGTCCAGCGTAGGTCTTTTTGTCGCTTGTTTCGCTTGTAGGTCTACAGCTGTACTGAGTTTAATGTCCTCATGTCCTGGTAGCTATATAAATGTAATGTGTTTGTTATTGTTCTGTAATATGTATATTTGTGAGAATATGTTGTTTATAATGGGATGTGTAGTGTAAATGTTTCGCATGGAGAGCAAAGAACTTAAAGAGTCTGTACAAATAGCAATGTTGTCGTTTCCTCTGTCTTGAATATTTGTCAGTGCTAACTGTATACCGTATAGTTCGGCTGTATATATGGTCGTTTCGTCTGGTAGTCTTAGTAAGTAAGTGTTGTTAACAACGGCAGCTGCTCCTGTTCCGAATTTCGTCTTGGATCCGTCAGTGTAAGCATACAATGTGTCAGTATCATGTCTCAGAATCAAATTAGGCAAATGTTTGTAGAATATGGAAGAAGATGGTTCACTCTTTTTGTGTTTGGTTAGTGTCAGGTCAATCTTGAAGTTCTTTACTCTCTTAGGCGGAATGTCTGCGTATGTGTTAGTGAGAATATGTGTTTCTGATAGGTTGGGAAATCTTCTATCTTCTAAAGCTCTTATTATTATAGGTTTCCGTTTAAAATTGGCTATTTTGTATCTATTAAAATTTACGTTATTTATAAAACCTGACACACATGGGGCTCCCAGCCCTTTCGCCTTAATAATAAATTTAGAGCATAGCATTCGACGCCTGATATGCAATGGCGGCTCGCCAGCTAATGCATACAGGCTTTCTGAAGGGCTGGTCCTAAATGCTCTTGTGGCTAGCCTGAGTCCAGTGTTGTGTATGGTGTTGAGTAGTTTAAGAGCGATTGGACTGGCAGATGAATATGCTACACAACCATAATCCAGAAGAGACCTGGTGTAAGAACGATAGAATGTGAGCATGGTACATTTGTCAGTACCCCATTTGGTATTACTAAGGATTCTAAGCAAATTCAAGGATTTCTTGAATTTGTTAAGAAGTCCTTTAAGGTGGGGTAACCACGTCAGTTTTCTATCTAGTGTCATTCCCAAAAATGTCAGTAAGTCAGTTCTGTCAATGGCTGCCTGGTGTAATGTTAACTGGGCTATTTGATTTTCTCTTTTCCTGCTAAATATTATATATCTAGCTTTATCTTTCGAGAATTTGAAGCCAGTAACATCGCACCATTTTTCCAAATGATTTAACGTGTTCTGTATTTGTTGTTGTTCGTTGTTGAGTTGTTTGTATGAGGTGTAGATCAGGAGGTCATCAGCATACTGACAATAGGACACTCCCTGAGGAATACAGCCTATGACGGAATTTACAGGAATATTAAATAGAGTTGTACTCAGTACACCTCCTAGAGGCACTCCATTCTCCTGTAGAAATACATCTGAAAGAGCCTATTCTCACTCTGAATGTTCTGTGGGAAAGATAGTTGTGCAAATACTTCAAGACTTCACCTTGCACTCCCCATTCAAGTAGTTGCGATAGTATGAGTCTCCTCCATACCCTATCATAGGCCTTTTCGAGGCATAAAGAATTGATTTCTTGTTCACAAAAGCGTCTAATATATCTTTTTCCACTTTAGATAAATGGTGGGTTGTGGAATGTTGTGGCCGGAAGCCACATTGATAGGATGATAGTAATTTGTTATGTTCTAGAAACCAGATAATTCGTTTATTGACAATTTTTTCTAGAAGCTTGTTGCAACAATTTGTCATACTGATAGGTCTAAAACTTGAATGTAGTTTGCTGTCTTTCCCCTTCTTTAATACAGGAACTACTACAGACTCATTCCAGAAGTGAGGATTGGCACCACTCTGATAGATGTCATTGAATATATCCAGAAGAGCGACGAGGCCTATGTCGGGTAGATTTTTGTACATGTCATAAGTTAGACGGTTAGGTCCAGGTGATATGAGATTAATTGTCGACAGAGCGTGGGTTTTTTTCGTTTAAAGTAAGTTGATCATTTAAGGGGTGGTGATGTTTGTTAGTAATTTGGAGTTCTGTGTTTTCTGCGTTGAGTCTGTATTGTAAAAATTCGTGTGTGTAGTTATCAGTGCTTGTTATTCTTGTAAAATGTTCCCCTATTATGTTACTAATTTGTTGTTGATCTGTAACTGTGTTGTTTAAGTATTCAATGCCAGTAATAGGGGGTCTGTAATTTTAAAATTAAAATATTGAAAATAATAAAGATATCCCTCCCTCACTCTATGAGGGTAAACCCTTTTCTGACACCAATCCTAGAACGTAAACTGGAAGTGGTGACTAGAATATTTCATATTTCAATACCCATAGTTCGAGAAAATTACGGTGATTCAAATTTATGTGTGTATAATATACACTGTATATATTCGGGATCCTGTTTTCTTGGCAAATTCATTTAACGTGAGAGAAAAAAACAAAACAAAGAATTGTTAAATGGAACGATACCAACACTTTAGAAGTTCTGTGCACTTACTTCTGCGACTTATACCTTCACACCCTAAATTACTTTAGAACCGGTTTAGTAGATAATTGAGTAAGCTTTCAAATGATCACCACCCACTTGACAACCATTTTCGGGATATTTAACCATATGAAGATCCGAAAACATTTCGTGTCTCTTAATAAAATCTTTTTTTTTTTTTTAATTATTCACTCCAAACGGAATGAAATTTTAAATATCCTAATTTGGATGAATTGCAAATGCCTGGAGAAATTTTCAACTAAATCAATTATTTCAATTGTTTCAGCTACACTCGTTCAAGGTTCTATCGAAAGTCTAGTCAATCCATGTCGTTGATAATATAGATCACTGGATTTTTGGTGGAAAATAGGCCGATATGCAAATTAGCATTTTTTTTTTTTTTGTAGTTGTGCAAATACGCATTTTTCTAGCAGAAACAAGAACAGCAAAAAGGACACAAACAACACTAAGAACTCAAACAATGGAAAGAAATCGCGTAAAAAAACACACAAATATACAAGTGAATTGAGTTTAAAACAAAGTAAACAAGACGGTAACTACAAACAACGACCAATAGAGTTGCCCAAAGGAATAGGCCAATAGAAATGCCAAAAGTTATGCGCCTGTGCTGAATCACTGTTTAAAATCACTACAGATACTTGAAAGTAACTTGATGTGGTCTTCGCAAACAGACCCATTATTATTATATAACTGTAAAAAAAAACAAAAAAAAAAAAAAAAAAAAAAAAACTGTCACTTAGCCTGCCATAAAAGGCGGATCGCTAGTGAACTTGAGAGGGTATTCTAGAAGTAAGGAAGGTGATGCCATATGTCGAACCTCTATGGAACTGCTAATGGAGCTAGCCTCTTGTCACTATTCGGCAGATAGCAATCAACCATGAACGAGTCACTCAGCCAATGCCTCCTAAACCAAACCGTTAAATTACACTTCTACCCTACCTCATCTCTAGACAAGTATAAGCTCTTAACCTCTCATGTCTTCCTCTCTAATCTCTTCCCCTTATTGCTATTTTTAATGAAGATTTATTGTTCTATTGAGGCCAGTCTCAGAACGAGAAGTACATTTCCTCAGAGAAGTAAATGGGCTGTGACTTCAATAAAACCGACATTACCAAATGTCTTTCGCAAACCTTTATGGACGCTTCTGTAAAAGTATGAGATGTGCATCTATTAATACAGTATAACTCATTCATGCACCAATTCATAATAAACTTTAAAAAGAAGCAAGACTAAACTTCTATTGTCTAGATTTTTATATGCATCTCAATAAAAAACATTTAGTTGTATTTAACTATTATCACAATCTACATGTATTTTTAACCACTAATAAATCAGTAGGCTACAACTCAGGTAACACTATAAACGCTGATTTTTTTTTTTTTTTTTATAAATATGCTTTAGCGATGATTAAACTGAAAAAAGCGTTACAAAAACGTATCCCCTGGCGTTCGCGCATGCGCGGTGGCCATGTACGAAAAAGAAGACTATATGTTATACAGTACATTACTTAGGTTTTTTCGGGTGGACCTAAAGCATATTTATGTTCCTGAATTTGAGCAGAATGCTCTAAACGAAATTTTTTTTATTTAAATTAATTATTTTCTTTGAAAGTAAAAATTAGAATTTTTATAATCAATTCTTACATTGTTCTAGAATTCAGGAATAATGTAAGCAGCCTACTTGTCAGTTTAAGAACTAACGTGGATGAGACCTTAACAGGTTAGTGTAACAAGATGCGTGAAATTCAAGCCTGTTGTTTGGACACCTTAAGGATCAAAATATCCAAGCGGACCTTCACAATTTTTTCTACCCTATTCAGTGGCTGTTTGCATCGGGCTTGCCGAATAATCTGACAACGATCCCCTTCTACAAGAATAGCCATTTTTTCCATGCTTCCTTTAGGGACTATTCTGCCGATTTTCCACCAGGCTGCGTGTATTCTAGGTAGGTCCTCTGGAAACCTCAGGTCGAGATGTAAGCCCACCTATGCAGGAGCCGCTCTACCATTATAGTATTAGTTCTGATTTGATTACCTTCAACAGGTATTAGCTGGCAGTGGAAAAAATAATGCTCTTTAGGATCTAAGCAGCTTTGGCTACAGATTATTTGGTAAAGAAAGAATAACAAAGGTGGCTGCAAGAAGAATTTAGTTCCTACTACATTTTGCAAATTTGTGACTCAATCATCCGAACAACATTAAAAAATATTCATCATGCCCCTTGTTGGCTTAACTGTCTACAATACGTCAGAAGATAACCAAAACCGGTTTCGTTTAAATTGAAAATCGAGTAAATTCTTTGAGTAAGATTAATTTCGAGTACCGTGCCATTCAATGTAGTAAAGCCCTTTTTAATTATTTATATTGACGGGTCGAGCTGGACGATTCGTTTTATCGTACACACAAGAAAACAAAACTAGGAAAGCAATCAGAAATATGAGAAAATCAGGTAACAAGGTATTACACAATAAATTTAGTCAAAATATTAACATGACAGAAATACAGCACTGCTGCTGTGCTCCGCTTGCACGAATGATAGATTCATGGTTTCTGATGGATTGCTGTGCGGCACACAGCAGCAGTGCTGCTAGAGTGTGTATGGATCCACTGTCCAAGTGGACAAAAGTCCGATTGCAATTTCGGAATATTTCCAATTTTTAATTATGTTAACACATTTTTTTAGTGTACTCTAAAGAATGTCATCATGTAAAAGATAATTCATTGAAAATTCGGAAAACAAAAAATGTGACATATCTCTCAAATAAAAAACTTTTCAAACAATTTCTTTCAGTTACTTTTTATTGTCTCAACTCAATTTT
Source organism: Gonocerus acuteangulatus (assembly GCA_946811695.1). Taxonomy (NCBI): domain Eukaryota; kingdom Metazoa; phylum Arthropoda; class Insecta; order Hemiptera; family Coreidae; genus Gonocerus; species Gonocerus acuteangulatus. The sequence continues at coordinate 86,941,384 of OX328123.1, forward strand.
TTCGATTGGATAATGGCTTCCCACAGTTTGGCTGATAATAAAAGATCCATAATTTCTTCAAGGAAAGTAACAAAACTGTATTTTATGTTATCTTGACAAAAGGGAGTCAATCGTTCAACCTATCCCTGAATAACGTTCCACTTCATTTGCAGGGATTCAATGCTTACTAAATGTAGTTTTCCTATTAGTAGAAAATCTGTAGTTCTTTATGGGGCTGAGGAAAAAATACACGAGAAACCTGAGAGTCATCGAGAAAAACAGAAGTGCGTTATTGGACGTCCAGAAAGTTCTTCTATTAATAGGTTAAGTGAATTAAATCACTGTTCTCTATTTTATGATGGAATAATTAGAATTTAATTAGCTTGAAGAGTGATTGAGTAATACTTTCTAAATCAATAAACAATTTGCCTACGTTAAAAAAAAAGCAAAGTGGACATAACTCCTTTTCTCTTCGAAATCATACCGTACTTCAAATGTACTTTTTTTTGGATATGTCCAGAACCACCTCCAAGAGTTTGGCTACTTAGACCACACAGAAAAACGTCGTCTTTCAGGTCAAAATCAAAAGTTTTGTGACAGAAGCAGACATTTCATGCGAAGGAGCTTTTGAAGGCAGTTTCTGTAGTGCCCTACTTATGAATTGGCAAATTTCAATTTATCATATTCCCGGAAAGAAATTAAATTCCCACGTTTAATTGCCCAAGTATTGTTCTACCCCCTCTCCCCCCTCACTTAACATATCGTGAGGATCATTTATCATAAGGATAGTTTATCATATTTTTCTAGTATAAATTTAATTAATTTACATATATAGGACTAGATTAAAACTACAATTAAAGAAGTCTTAGTTTTTGGGATTTTCTGATTATTAATCTCGTTCTTGTCATGTTTCTTATTGAGAGACGATCCCAACATAGAACAATTAATACAAATATTATAATAATAAATTAAAAGAAGACTACAATAGCCATAAACCCCAAGGAAATCTGCCCCTGTTCTGTTCTGGAACTATGTAATTCCAAGCAGCCAGAGGATATTTATCATATATTAGTTGCATGCCCGATTTACAATTCTTACAGATTATTATACCTTCCAGATATTATAAACATTTCTCCCGAAAACCCATTTATTTTTCTCAAGGATTCGAATGAATCTTAAGCCCTAAAGCTGTACTATTTCACCATAGCATTGTTAAACCTCAGAACATTTGGTCTGGAATGGTGAAAATTTAAGTCAAACTATTGCTTATATTATTAGCGTAATACGTTTATATTATATTTTGAGTAATAACTATCATCTATTATGCTTTTATTTTTCTTCTTATTTGTGTTAGTTATTAATTTATATTAGTTTGTTAAATAGGATTATTCTAGCTATATCTTGGTATTGTAATTATAAATAGTAAGCACACGTCCCGTCGTATAGGGCAATGCTCTAAAACAAACTTTCTAAAAAAAAAAAAGTTTTTTCTTGACTAATATCTAAAGCCTTTTTCAATAGATTTCCCACTTCAGAATAATTTGATTATCCTGATGGCGGCTATTATTTTGAATGGTGGCTTCACATGAAAAACATGGAGCTTATTTTTGATAGAAATTTGGAAACAGAATAAAATTTGTAGACCTCGGTAAGAGAGAGAGGAGGGGGCGGACGATGGACATAGGAAGGAAATGGCCCCGTTACCATGACGACGAACTGGTTGGGGAAAATCCCCCCTAAATAGCTATCCCCCCTGTCGAAGGAGAAACTTGATTGCAGAGAAGGCCTTGGACCTCGGACCCTAACAAGATCCTCCAGTAATAGGCTGCCTCCGCAGCAGGACCCTCCCTCTCAAATCCGATTTGACCGCCGACAGAGACTGAGGTGGAGTGCAAGACAGAGAGAAGAAATAGAGAGACAGAAGGAAGGCTTAACTTCCAGTATATGTATATATATCCAGATATGCTCAGCTTCAGAAGGGACACTAGGGGACAAATGCAATTTATGGCAAAGCCACTTTCACCCGCCCTCTTCGCTTTTGGCGGCAAATCCTCGGAGACTTGGTCCTTTGACCTTCCTCCAAAGCTGGATAGAACCTTTTTATGCCGGGCTTGAGATGAAAGAATTCCTATTGGTGCAAAGGGGAGTATTAGGGAGTATAGATACCATTTCATGCAGCAACGCATTCGCATCCATCAAAGACACCTCAAAGTCTGAACCGAAACATCCTCAATACGCCTTTTCAGGAATGCCAACGAAAGTAATCATCTCTCAAGAAGTCTTATATGTACAATTAAATAGCTTGTCTTTGATTATCGAATAATCACAAATCATAGGAATTTGCTGTTTACAAATATTTACGAAAGCTGGAGCTGATCTAAAATTGAAAATCGTTTACTTACCTTACTCTTTTAATAAAACTAGGAATAATGTATTAGTGCGTTACATGTCTCCACAGGGTACAGCGGAGGGAGAAAACCCGGTATGACTTTGACTGAAAGACGCAATCTAGGAGTACTAGTGAGCTCATGAAATTACAGGTGTTGAAAATGTTGCAGTAGGTAGATTCTTCTGATTAACGAAGAACCTTCGAAGTCACACTAAGTTATTTTTAAACAAATTTCATTAAAATCGGTTCATTTTTGACCCAGCTAAAGAGCGAACAGACATTTGAACCACCGCGTTATTTTCAGAACCCATTGACCACGAGTAATGAAACGTGGAAGTTTCTAGTCGGGGCTTCTGGATTGCATTATGAGGTCAAACCCATAAGGACATTTTCAGAACCCATTGACCACGAGTAATGAAATGTGGAAGTTTCTAGTCGGGGCTTCTGGATTGCTTTATGAGGTCAAACCCATAAGGACTTTTTCAGAACCTATTGACCACGAGTAATGAAATATGGAAGTTTCTAGTCGGGGCTTCTGGATTGCGTAATGAGGTCAAACCCGTGAGGACATTATCTCCCTACAAAGGGAGGGAGGAAAGGCGCTGAAAGGTTAAAGGAACATAACCTTTATATTTATAGTATTAGCATCGATTACTTTAAGCTTTCCTTGGTAGTATGCTTTAAACTAATGGCCATGCTTATTAATATACTTATCTAACGCAGTTCCTCAGGAATGGACTTTTTCTCCATTGATCCAGATCAATGCTTATTAAGACAACTCATAATTACAGAAATATAATTAGATTGTGTTTTGAGGGAGACAGGTTGATTATCGAAGTAAATAGATCTCGTTTTTACAATTTATGAAATGAGGGGCCTTACAGGGATCTAAGGCTATTAAACATGGCGTTTTTCGGACTGACAATATTTTCACTCCCGTTTCTACAGAACTTTCTTCACACTCGTCGATGTTTCGAGTTGGAGCCATGTTTTCTTAAAACATTCCCGGTAAAGTTGTTTTGCTGGAAAAGTTGAAGTGAGTTAAGCCGAAGAGAGTTTTTAGCCCGCCGAGTTCACCCCCTTTCTCCGTGTAATTTTTCCTTCTTCATATAAGGCTCATACATTCTACCAAAGGAAGGGTGTGGATATAAATCGTACATATATTCTTGTAGGATTAGAATATTTTTTTTTTTGTTTTTAATTCATCCTTTGTAAAGATTGGTATCAAAGTTGGACAACTCCATTTTTTTAGTTTTGAGATTTTGGTTCTACAACTGTTCTGCTTTAAAAACAAAGAGAACTTAGGTAAAAGAGCATGCATTGGCTCAGTCCAAAATCAGACCTTCGGGCCATTCCACCATAGTTTCGTTTCAAAAAATGACACTTCCTTCAGTAGCCTATGAGAAGCTTGCTCCCAAGATGCACTGCATATACATCATGGCTGAATGTTTATAGTAACCTGCAATGTGTGTATTTAACATTATAATATTGTTCAATAAGAGTAATGAATGGAAATCCAGGTTAAAGAATTTCCTCTGTAAGAAGTAAGAAAGAAGCAATGGACAAGTCTCTTGTTTGTTCTCTCTCTCTCTTGAGCCGCAAGAGAGACCGAAGCAAGCTGAACAACAAAAAGATTAAAATTCTAAGGAAGAATTTGAGGCAAAAATGAAGATTCATATCTTACAAGCTAAAGCATATTTCAGCTATTTGCGAGAAGAAAGAGAAGGACTGCGAACCATTTCTTTCGACATGCAAAAGAATATGCCACTTCCCAAAGTGCCAGATCAAAGGATATTCTACAGCCGTCAGCTATATTGCTATAACATAGCCGTAATTACTGAATCTTCTACATCCCCACTAAATACAAAAACAATTTGTATTTACACTTAGTTTGAGAATGAGATGCAGAAATCATCCAATCAAGTCGCCTCTACTGTTTTTTATGATTTGTGTGAGCAATCTGCAAAAGGAGATCTTGCTGAAGCCATAACAAAAATTGAAATTGTCTTACCATTTGCTCGTTTTGGTTATTCAAGCATGCTCCAGAGAATATAGAGTCAGTGGAAATAATATTCCTTGTAACTACACACTCTTTTCTGCTAGCCAACAGAGTTTTTGGGTGGTACTTGAAAAGGACTTAGGAAAGAAATCCACCACAATTGCGGTGGAAGAATACCAAGAGGTTTTTGCTAAACATGGACTAGTATAGCAAATGACTGGAGACAAGAAACTAAGGTGGTGTGGTAAAGCCAATCCAAAGCCTTCAATTTCCGCTTTTCAGATATAAGCACTTCCTACTTAGAAGATCCTGGACCCACAAGAATGTCTGGTGAATCTGGAGAGATGGCATACAACACCAATAACGGTATGTTTATGCCCATAAGAACAAAGGCCAAGTCACTTCTGGCTGTAGCGTCAACCGTTAGAAATTTGCATATGTTGAGAATCTCTTGTCCAAGCAATTCGGAGACATTGGCAAGAAAAAGACCGATTACATGGGTACAGCAACCTCACAGAACAGAGTGATGCTGGTAATATTATGAAAAATGGACACTGTGAGTGCGATGAGTTAAAGAGTGCAGATTTTGATGAACTAATTCTTTCTAAGTTGTAAGAATAACTCAAAGACTTCAGTTACCTCAACGGCTTGTAAATACAATTTGTTCGTATCAATTTTATTTATATGACCGTTATTATATGATTTTGTTTTAATACATTAGATATAATTAGATTATTTTAAAACACCCTCATTAGAGTGTAGTTGAAATAGATCAAATAAATTCATTGGTATCGAGTTCATAATTGTCTGGTTTCAAAAGAGGACAGCTTGAATTTTAAAAGGCTCCCTTTTGCTTCAGAAACAGACAACTCCATGACTTGGTTTCAAATATGGCCAACTCCACTACTTCATGGGTAATTATATTTCATGGGCCTTAATATTCAAATAACTGTATAATGAGTATGGAAACATGTTTCTGGGGCTTATAAGAATGACATATTTTGGATCTGGTTTTGTCCTGTAAAAAAAATCCAAGGTGGAGTTGTCCAAGTTTGATACCAGGCTCATCTTTATATCTTTTATAACACTATCCTCCCAAATTTCATGGACTTAACTGACAAAAACTAAACTTTTTTCAATACACATCCGTCACAGAAGAGCAGCATATCCAAGCACATTCCCCAGAAGATAGGTAGTGTACACCGCGTTCGTGAATAATATTAATATGCTTTATATAACCTTTATTAATAGAAAAAAACCCCAGTTGGCTGATTGTGCAACAGAATCCGGAAAAAGGATTGGAAGTGAATTAAACTGACAATATATGAATCATTTTAGAAAATAACTCAACAGTAAATAAACTTTAAAAGTTTAAATTCATTAACATTGAATGTTTGAAAACGGCAGCACAATATCTTCTTCCCCTTGTTCCTCCAATATAAACATGAAGAGATTGTGAAGAATTGTTTTCTCTTAGTTAGAATGTATACAATTACACTGTATAAAGATATCGATCCTTATTCCTTTACAATATCCCACTTCCCCAACCCACCGCTAGATAGGGTTTCTGCTCTTTTCCCGTGAAAAGGCAGACCAATCTAAGAGAAAGCCACTTTTATGTAATTTTTTTTTTTTTTTTTCATTTTTCTAACAGAGTTCCTTACTGTTGGCCTCTGACTTCTTCAACCGAGATGGTTCTTTTATTTCTTTATTATAGAATTATGACTTTAATCTTATAATAACATTTCTTAGGATCTCTTTGAGGGTTTATTTGCGGCTTTCAATATCCCATTTCCAAAGAATAAATTCCTGAAAGGAGCAACATTTTTAACCCCTTTCCATAGAAGAGTTCGCAAATATGTTATCGAATGTTGTACAGCTAACTTCAGTATTAAAACGATCTATTCTCGTTGATCTTATTGTAGGGACGGTCGATTTGGAGGGATGGGAACAAAATATATTTTAAAAAATGGAACTTTCTTTTTTCTAGTTAATGAGATTTTTATAGTCTAGAAATAGGTTTCAAATCGGGATGGATGTCATTCGAAGACATTAAATTTCCGTCTAAAAGGCAATTATCTGTGCACTTTTTCAATTCTCTCTCTCCCTCTCTCTCTCTCTCTCTCTCTCTCTCTCCCTCTCTCTCTCTCTCTCTCTCTCTCTCTCTCTCTCTCTATATATATATATATATATATATATATATATATATATACATATATATATATATATACATTACTTTTTCTTTTTTTTTTTTTTAATAGCAGGGGTTACACCATTCGTTTACATCAACTACTTTATTTTGAATCATTTGCCCGACAAGTTTTGTGCTTTGTGTAGCAACTCTTCAGAGTATTTCCTGAACAACATTATTGTTCTTTATTTTCGGCATTCAGTTACAAGAAGAATGAGCCCTTTTGTCATTTAATGTCTAGAGGAAAATTATTTGGAGTATGTAATTATCATATCGTCGATACAAATGCAAACTAACGAATATGAAAAAATGCATCTTTCATTGTCCATCTTTAATAATTTCTGCTGGACTTATTTACGGCAAATTCTTCAATCTGACTTCACTCTATTAAAGGGAAAGTATTCCACTATCAAAAGGTCAAATCTGCCTAATATTTGACTATCCAAAAAAAAATTATGATTAAATACTTTTCCACTCTGAAAAGTGGCGATTTTCATATTCGTTAGTTTGCTTTTGTATCGACGATATGAGAAATCAACAAATCGCCAAAATATGAATTTGATTTCCCGTCAAAATCCATTATCCCTAGTAGGAAAGGAACCCAAAACCTTAAACACGGAGTGCAAACGCCTTAGCAGTTACGGTCACCGGGCCTCCTCAGAAAACCAAAGATTTATTCTGGTAACATCCAATGAATCAGATCATATTGTCGATACAAATGCAAAGTATCGAATGTGAAAAAATGTAGTTTTCATTTTCAATCTAAACTGATTCCTGTTGGACTGATGGACGCCAAGTTCACTCAGTGAAAGAAGAGAGTAACCACTGTTAAAAGGTCGAATCTGCCGACTATTTGACTGCCCTAAAGCAAAGTAACTGCCCTGAAGAAGAAAAGGCTCACGCCCGGTGGCTGTGAGGGTTAAGGCATGAGCACTTACCACTCCGTGCCAAAGGGTCGTGGGTTCTATTCCCACTAGGGGTGGTGGCTTTTCTTGAGAAAAAAGGAAATGCATCAGCCCTATCCTGGCTAGAAAGGGGCGGTAACCTGTAGATAACCCGTCCTAAAATTCGTAGTTAATAATAAATGGACGTTAAAATTTAATAATAATAAAGCAAAGTAATGACATTTTTTCACTCTGGAAAGTGGTGATTTTCACATTGCATACTTTGCATTTGTATCGACGATATTACTACTTTTAATTAAGTTAGTTTTTATAATGTATGTGTTCACATTCGATTTGACATTAATATTCAATAGAAATAACTTTGAAAAGACATTTCTTTTTCTCAGGAAATCTTTCGCAGTTTGAAATGTTGTACTCGGTCAATCTCCAGAATTCAATGTTTATTACCGGTACAAACTCCTTTTGGAGGGAAGGGTGGGGCAATACTGACGCTGAAAACTACTGGTACAATGTTGAGCGCTGGTTATGATTATGTTATCTAAAGGAATAGGACCGTCCATCCCGTATCGAACACTAAATAGAAGAGATAGTAGCTGTAGTTTTGAATGGCCGGAGGGTCCGGCTATTGTGCTACGTGATACCTGCTGGATCAAGGGAAGTGAATGGGGGATTACAAAGAGTCCTCCTGAATGCTCCATCATTTCCAGTATGAATGCTGTGCCTCGGAACCCATCATTAGCTGAAACGGATATCGCTAGATATGTTTCCACTTCCTTCCTTGTCCTCGTTCACAATGGACTCGTTCAAGTCGGCCATCTTGTATCAAAGAGACGGTATGATGGAATTTCAATTACATTCAAACGTAGCTGTGCGCGATTACATAGTAGGAAACAATTTTTTTTTCTTCGTAGATTTATATAATCGAATACTGATCATTTACTCCACACATCCACAAATATTGAAACAAAATAAGAAATACGTAACCTTTTCTCTTAACATGTAAACCTACGGTAACGTAGTGCTTTCTGCTGATTTACATGCTAAACATCAACTTACTTACTACGCCGGCACTATGAGTCTTTCCTCCAATTTTCGACGCATCTCTTGCTACTTCATCTTTCCAACGGCTTCTTGGCCTACTACCACTTTTTCTCTTTTTTCCTAGCACTGCCATCTCGAGCATCTTCTTCTGCAATCTCTCTTCTTTCATTCTCATCCTGCCCATCGCAGCCTATCTACTTTAATGTTATTAACAATATAGCGTTTATCTTCCATTCAAACAAATATTAGATCATATACACCGGTTACAGGAAAAAAATATACAAATTAAAATGACATGGTTACCCGGACATGAAAATATTTCTGAAAGCACTAACGTAGACGAACTAGCAAAATTAGCGACACGAAGAGATACAAATGACGTAGATCTCTTGACATTACAAGACATTAAAAGACTTAGTTACACTAAAACTTTAAACAACTGGCAGCGATGTTGGCAACTTACACGAGACAACAAACTCAGAGAAATTAAACATACAGTTGAAGCTTGGTCATGAAGCTCACGGGATGTGAGACGAGAAGAAGTCGTCTTATGTCGTTTAAGAATCGGACATACTTTACTCACACACTCGTTTTTAATGACTAAAACTGAAAAACCTACTTGCAGACAGTGTAACTTACCTCTAACAGTTAAACACATATTGACACAATGTAGAAGACGTGATTACTTACAAATACTGCACGACATGACTGAACTTTTGAAAGAGGGTAGCCAATCGATAAACACTATTTTTCAACATCTAAAACACACACAGCTATATACAACAAGATTTAATTTTAGACTCTAAATATACTTCTGATATCTGGTAGCATTGGATAAAAGATAATTTTCATTACAATTATTTGTTAATTTAAATTAATTTTATTTTCACTTAATCGTGATTAATATGCGTGAGTGTATGAATACGTATGTATGTACATATGTATAACATGAATTACACATAGTGTATATAAAGCAATGTATAAGCATGTGTTGTGCTCTTGCACATACATCTGTAATGTATATAGTAATGTTTTAACATATATACATATATATAATATATATATATATATATATATATATATATATATATATATATTATAGTGTGTATACTTATACCTGTTATATTAATTTGTAAAATACTTTTATTGTAAATTAATGTTTTTACTTTATATGAAATATCAATAAGAAATTGTAACAACTGTTTAATTATAAGAACACGTTTGTAATTATCGAGCGAATCATCTGCGTTATGAGAGTCTTGATAATAAATAAACATCTTCCATTCTATATCTATCTTTATTGAACCGTATATTCTTCTAATAATTCGTCTTTCAGATATACTTAGTTTTTGGAAGTCTATTGATGGAAGGGACCAAGCTTCCGACCCATTGGAAACAACCGGTTCCCTGTTGTTAAACGTCTTATGGTCAAATAAACATACAACGGATTCTTTCTAATAAGACCTTAGCCATCCCGACACAACTCGCCTGCATTAAAACTGAAGAAAACAAACTAATACAATGATTCGTGTAGAAAATCAAAAACGGATTTCACTATTATATTTATCAGAAAAAAAATGCTAAAATATGGTGTGCAACTTGACATACTTCATTATGAAGCCTTAAGCCCTTTTTTCGCATTTTTTTTGGCGCATGCGCTTAGGTATTGTTCATAAATATACGAGGAATGCATCTTTTCGTAGGATTTTTAAAGCCCGAACTTCAGAAAAAAGTTCACTATTTTATCTCAAACGGTTGCAGAGATGTTATTCAAGAACATCGAGACGGGTTCTTGTCTTTTTGTGGCTAAAGGATGCATCAAATCGAAAAATTCATTGGTAGAAACTCATATTAGAATTTGATTTCCTACAAGAATCCGACATAAGAAGTATGGCATTCTATTGGAAATTCCAAAGATATGTTAGCTGGAGAAATACTGGACAAGGTTAGAGAGCCGACTATCACCTGAAAGGAAAGTTTAATCGAAGCAATTAAGACCCTGAGAGTTACGTTTCGAAATTCCAAAAACTGTGGGAAAAAAGGGGGCAGGCGTCGAATTCGGAACGCCCTATATACATACACACGAATACACAGGGTTCTATTGAGAATATCTCTTGATCGGACAAAGTTATAATATATATATATATATATATATAAAATACATATTGAAGTCTAGTTTTAGGTTTCGACCTGTTTCTGAAGAAAAACAACAAAAAAACATACATGATGTCTTAGACCCACTGAAACATTAAAATTCTAAATGGGAACCTGTGCCTTCCGATACATAATTTTAACGTTATAATTTGTGCAACCAGATTTCAAATCAATAAATAAATTAAAAAGTTATACAACTCAATTAAATAAAATCCATAATTTTTTTAGCTAATTTTAATTATAAATAAAATCAAGAATGTCTACATACTATGACAGTGGTTGGTGAACCAACAGTTCACGTTCAAAAATGATATATTTGGCCGAAGTTTAGGAAAAGAGGTTTATTTGTATAAGGTGAGTTGAAATATACTGATTTTCAACATTGCCAAATGTGCACATGCGTTTTTTTCTTGTATGTATTTTGCAATTTAGCTCAGGAATTGAAATGCAGACTTGGTTGACTATATTTTCCCCTAGATTTCTTGAGAATGCTGTATGTTGATTAATTAAGGAGAATTTCAAGTTAACATATCTATCCTAAAAGATAAACGTTTAAAGAATATTTGTGTTTGGTTTTTACTAGCAGATAGACGAGGAGGACGGGTTATATGCAGCCAGCCCCTTGACAGTCTTAAGGAGAAACTCTTTGAAGGATCAGGACATACTTGACAGTATTGCAGGTAGCCGAGACTAAACCTTTCCTTAAATAGACTCCTGTTTGTAGTCTTGAACACTTTCTAGGAACAACTGAGGTGTCGGCTCGTTTTATCAGCAGATTGTTCCGATTGTTGAACAAGCTATTCTCCTCTTCCTCCCCAAACATTGTCCCACAATCTCGGCACTTAGGAGGACAAAAACTGAACAATGTTTTCTCGAATGAAAAGAAATGTTATTTTTAAATATGTTATGATATCAATTGCCGCAGTAAAGTTACTACTATATCAGTCAATAATTTGTTCACAGTCTCTCCTGAACAGTAAGGGGGAGGAGTGAGTTTGAGGAGAGTGTAGTTAACTTTACTTTTGTTCTGTAGGTCTCGAATTCTAAGCTTGAACGCACACTAAGTATTTATATGCTTGTCCTTCTAACAAATTATGTACACTATTTACTTACTTTGTTAATTAGGCGTGAGGAATCTAATGAAACTGTTTCCAAGGTCCTATCAACCCTTGTCAAGGAAAACGGAAAAAACCTAATTTTCTTGGGATTTTTGGATATATTCTTATATAGTTCGTCACTGATTGGGAAATCATAGTAAATGTTTAGTATCTATTCGAAAGCTTATGAAAATGAAATTTCCTACAAATATGATTGAATGGAGTAATTTCCGCTTAGGCTGCTGTCGGTTTCCTGTATTGGCTGTTAAGATATTGCTTTGCTTGAGATTTTATTTTACATTTTTACAAGTGTTAATATCTTGCACAGAAGATTAAGAAACATTAAATGCCCCATTCGAAGCCTCCCAAATGACAACAGGAATAAGATCAAAAACGCAAATTCCGCAGTTCTTCCGGGTTGGACATTTGGCGACGCGTCGCCCTGTGCTCATGCCTTCAGCTTAACATTAAACTAAGCGACGTAGCTCTGACGCTTATCGCTTGTGGCTCATCACTCGTATCATACCAAAGGCCTAAGTATTTTATGGGAAAACGCTATGATGACGATGAACCTCTTTTTGATGCTGATTCAAGCATTTTTATTGAGCAGCTTGCTCATTGGTACCCTTTCATAGATAAACTTAATTTAGAATACAATTATAAGATTAAGGAAGAGAGATTTTTATTACTGCAATCGCTGAATTTTGTAGAGTGATTTGTATTTCCTGGGACTGTATTGGAGCAGCCATTAATGGATACATTTACTACAGCTGGAGGGAGTAGGAGGGATACATAAATGGCGAGGCGGAGGTGACTGGCTAATAGTTGAAATTAAGTTGTTTTCCTTTCATCTAAGATCCATTGTTAAGGGCTACCAGATGTAAGTATAATATCATTAAATGAGTGTGTCTGAATGGAGGACAAAGAGGTAGAAGCCGGGTGTAGAGCATGTCAAACGGATTATGACGTATTAGAGAGTGTAATAGGCCGTTCTTCGCTGTGGGGGTCCAGCCACCCCCTCCCCACCCTCTATAGTGCTGTCAGTCACCGCTAGCTTCTCTCGGGAGTTTCACAGGGAGAACATCATCCTCCCCCTCTATTCACTATATACACAACCGAATAAATCTACAGTAGTTAAACTGCTTCATAAACACATGATTGCAATCGATTTTCTCTTTCCTCAACAAATATACCCGGCTGATTCTTGAAGACGAGTATTACAAACACAAATTTAATAAACAAAAGTATTTACCCACACGAGGTGGTATTGGCTCGACTTAGGATTGGCCATTCAAGGCTTACTCACCAGTACTTAATGACAAGACAAGATAAACCACTCTGTGAACTATGTAATACTGAATTGACAATAGAACACATACATACAGACTGCATAAGACGCGATGACTTAAACATCCCTTACAACATGTGTGAACTTCTCGCTAAAGGTAGCCATTACATAGACAGTATCTTAACATATCTACGAAATACAGGATTATACGGTCTCATATGAAGATGCGTTATTGAATCTACATTTTTATCCAATGAATAAAAGCATTTTCAATATGACTTAAAGTTATATCTCTACTAATTTGTATTCTTTTAGTACATTTAATTTAAATACATAAATCTTCGACATATAATAATATATACACTTAAAATTAATTCCTGATCTCTTAGAAGACTTAACTCAGTGTGTTTATCGTCCAAAATACGAAAAATAAAATAAATAAATAAACAAAAGAAGCTCCTTTAAAAAATAACATTAACAATGGAGAAGAAATTTCAAAGGACATATACATTAGCTAAATTAATGTTTAAGGTCAGACAAAAATTCCGCGAACATAAAAAACAATCAAAGCATGGAAAAAATGTCTTTAAACAGGACATTCTCATTTAATGTTTGTTGAAATTAATAGCCTGCACATCCGATTTAAATGTATTTATTTATTTCAAATTTAAATGAATTGTCTTATATTATATTAATATAGGTTACTTATTTTTATTAAATATAAGAGCTACACAATGTTAATAATTATGATAGTCATGCAAATAAAGTAATAATTAAATGATCAGCACTGTTAAAGTTCTCTTTTTTCCATTCATTAAAAATACAGCACGACGAAACTTCACTTCAAAATTTAACAAGGGAGAAATGGAAAATATAATACATAAAAGCAGAAAAAATGTAAATAAGCTAGAATAGAAAGAAAAGTAATGAGTCTTAACAGACATTTTAATTATTCCATATTTTAAACTAATTTATTTTAAATTTAATAGTCAAAAAGTTTAAACAAGAAAATACTTTAATTTATATTTTTTTCAGAAACACTCTCATGTTAGAGTGGTTTCATACATCTTGATATATTTTTTCTTTTAATATAATTTATTATTCAAAGGAGTACCTACCTTACCATGACAAGATAAACATAAATAAATAATTAACTTATTTTATTTTTATTTCTGATATTTTCTCCTTTTTTCATTATCACGTTTGTTTAGTTTGGTGTTATATTAAGTATTATTTATTTATTTACTCATCTCCACAACACTGTTGTAACTTGCTCGTATAGTTTGCGCAAGTTCATATTATGTAGGTATTTTGCACTTTGTTCAATGATTTATATAAGTTTTATATGCCGTTTACGGTAATTTTTTTTTAAACAAATATCTGATTGTTAAAGTTCCTACATGATTAATTGTAACTGGATGTATGTATTGAACTCTTTCGATTGTCTCTTATGGGAATCGTTTGCTACCAAGTACCATGGGGGTAACAATGTTGTAGCCCTTAAGAGACATAGAAATTTATGTGTATAAATAAATATATGTGTGTGTGTATGCATATACTACATAAATTGTATATCTAAAATGTATACATTTTAACGGGAGTTTTTCAGATTCTAGTATCTGGATCGATGAAGATTTGACACGACATTTTTGGAATATTCTTCTATGCGTAAAAGCTGAATAGTTAAATTCCTTGAAATGTGCTAAAAGGTGCTATTAGTAAGTGTGTTTTGAGATGGCACCTCCTAGAAATAGCCACCTGAAGGTCTTCAGAGATTATCTAATGTTTAGAGATTATCTTTGCTTTGTGGTCGGGCTTATCCAAAAAAAGACAGCTTAGGCTTTACTTTCAGATTTTTGTCCAGCTTAAAAACGTTTCCCGAAAGAAACTGGTCCGTTATCTCGACTACTCTTGAGTGTCCACTCCTATCTACCCAATCTCGGGTGGAGATTCTCATCGGAGAAAACGTTTCCAAGCTCCAGAACTAGGCTGAAATACTTCACATTAAAAAAATTAGACAAAGGATCTGATAACGTATCGCATGCATTCCAATATTTAAAACGTCCATATTAGCACTTTCAAAATAAATGTAGCCTTAGAGATTGCACTCATGAAACAAATGTTAAAACATTTCCTTATCAATCCTGTCTATAGGTAATCGAAAATTACAAAGTGTGCGCGTGTATTTCGAAAGAACCACCCTATCTGAAGAAAACTATATTACATTAGGAGTTTCCATTCTAAAGTTTAATTGATCTCTGTGAAACATATTTTCGAGGACTACTTTCGCTATTGGTTGCTGCTCCAACAGCTAGGAATACCAAGGAATTTGGCGGAAGCTCTGCGGGGCAACGGTAAAGCTTTTGATGTTATGAAATTCTTTAAAAATGCGCTATTGTATCTCTTGCTGAAAAGTCTTTAAAATTAATTAAATAATAAATATAAAAATATAATTTAATTTATAAACAAATAGGTATAGCCAACGGCCATATCCACATTGAATACACCGGTTCCCATTGATCACCGAAGTTATGCAAAGTCGGGCGTGGACATTACCTGAATGGGTGACCGACCACGTGTTGTAGGCATTATAAGAGGGTGGCAACCTGTAGATAGCCCGGAGTTAATAGCCCAATTGTTGATACGTCGTTAAACAAAAAATAAATAAATATATAAGTGTATTACTAGTGTGAGGAAAAGCATGGGAAAGGAAGGAACCCAGACACCAGTCAGCAATATTGACCATCAGCAGCTAGAGACCTGCATTGCTCTATAATTCCCACGATTCCCCAATCCTACCAGTCTATTTAGGCTGGGCTAAATCCTAGCCCACGCTCAGTCTCGCTCAGTGTCACTCAGTCTCTCAGTCTCTCCTCACTCACACTCTCTACCACCGTCCAGGCCAGTTGTCCTATCAATACACGCTACTTCTCACAAGCCAGCCTTTCATTCTCAGCCCCCGAATCTCCATCACACTAGTTAACATCAGTATTAGTATAGTATTACTAAGTAATATATGTGCCAGTATGTAGTAAAGTGGATAGTCATCATAGTAGTTGTAGTTGTAATTGTAGAGCAATTGTAGCATAATCACTAGTAGGTATATATTTTGAGAAAAAAATTATACAGTATAAAAAAATTAATAAATAAATACGAAAAAAATAAACAAATACAATAAATAAAGAAATATATAAACAAATAAATAAATTTAAAAAAATGAAATAACAAAAAATTAATGAATAAACATGGGAAAAAATTAAATATATTTATATATGTATTTGTGGTTTTGTACGGACATACATATATGGTACTTGCACCAATGTTACAGTAATTGTTACCCAAAGCAACACTGCCTTAAACAGCAATTGCAAACTCTATTCAACCTGACATTACCTTGTACACTGTCTGAGGGTGGTGATGACCTAGAAGTGTTCTGCCCTAAAACCCCACTCACGCCACTAGAAAGCAACAAGCTGAGTTGACTCAGTTGCAATAAAGTTTTGTAAGAAATTAAATAACCAATTTAGAAATAAATCAGCAAAATCGCTGCAAATTACCATAGTGAATAGTTCAATTTACCATCCGCATGGATTAACCAACATCTCCTGAAATAAAGTAATTTATGAGAGCAGAACCTTTTGAGAAATCTTTCTGAAAATATTTTCTAACTTATATTAACTCGTGAATAATTACTTCCATTTTTTCATCCGGTTTTCCTTTTTCTTTTCTTTTTTTTTCTGAGGGATTAAGAGGACTAAACTCCTCTTCAATATTGAAACGGTCGAGGAACTTTGAAAAGGAAGCTTTTCAGCCGAAAGTTCCCCTTTGAGTTTTAAGCTCATCATATTTTCTGCAAAGTCCATAGCCTGGGAGACTTGATTTAAACGTGGCCCTTCAAAGACTTGAGTCCAGACTTCTTTAGAGCCCTTATGCAGCACGGTTGACAGGGCTTAAGGAGCATTCATCAGTACAACTAGAAAAAATTATGTGACTGCTATTATCCAAAACGTCCGATCGGCAAGAGCTGCGTAAACTGAGAATATTCCTCAGCAAAGAAATGAATACAATAAATATGAAAAGTTTTGCTAATTTGTTTGTGGGACCGGAAAAAAACAGTTTCGTTTTTCGTTTTCCAGAATTGATCCGAATTTTTATTTTTATTTCATAAAATTCTATTTTATTGTCTATGATAATAAATTAATGTAGTATTTTTATAAACTACATAAAGTGTGTCATCTATATTTAATAGAATTTAGTTAATAAAAGAATGTATCATAACAGGTTTTAGAATTAAATGATTAATAAGATGATATTTTGAATGAACTAATTTCAACAAGTCCAATAACAACAGCTTCACTATAATAAGCGGCTTTTATTTGAATCTTTTGAAAAAAGAATAATAAAAAAATTATATATATATATATATATATATATATATATATATATATATATATATATATCATTTTAACTTACTACAGGAATTTGGAGTTATGGTTCTACATTTTAAGTTGATTTTTTATAACTAGACTGTTTTAACCCTAGAACGCCAACCTTCCTCGACCATCATCATATTTTAATAAAAAAAAATTATGAGTAGAAACTCAACTTATGAGATATTCTTTAACATATGGTATTCTTTCATATTATAAAATTCGTCAAAAATGATTAATATAACTTTATTAATCAGTTTCATAACATGGAGGGGAGCGATGATGAAAATTAGTCAACAATTCCAAAACTTAGTTCATTCACTGATTTTCATGTAAATATTAAAAACAAAATAAAAGAAAAAATTTATTTCGTTTAGAGCCTACTGCTTAAATTCAGGAACATAATTGAATCGATCCATGCAAAAAGAACTTCAGTCCATTTTTCCCAATATGAGTTCGGATAATATTTTCGTTAATACGAGTGATGAATTGTTTGTATCTAAAGGTAACTTCACATTTCTATGTTAAAAGGACTTCAATCCAATACATAGTTGCCACAGAAACATAGTTCTAATTTTATTATTCCATGTAGAAAGGGCTTCAGTCTAGTTTCTCAAAACTACTGATTTTGGACTGAAGCTCTTTTTGCATGGATCGATTGAAATATGCTTTAGGCCCACCCGACAAACCTATGTAATGTAAAGTATAACATACAGTCTTCTTTTTCGTACATGTCCACCGTGGACACATTTTTGTCTCGGTTTTCTTCAGTTTGGTCATGGCTAAAGCATATTTATGCTAAAATCATATACAATGTAAAAAATAAAATAATAAATGACCTTACCAACCTTTATCGAGCAGGCAGATATCACAGATTTTCCTCAATCTCCAAACAATCGTAATTTTCAGGTACTTTCTTTGAGATAATTTCATGTACTTTGCGAACCGCTGGTAGGACAGATGGAATTCTTTCGGTGACTCGTCATGTACTCGACACAGATAGCGTAGCTGGGCTGTGCTGGAGAATTTAAGACTCGGAGAGGAGGGGCTACTATTAATCACAGAGGTGTTCATCAGACGAATGTTGGCGTTCTAGGGTTAAAATAAAGCATAGTCTAAATGAAAGAATTAAATTCTATTTGAATAGAGTTATCTCCGGATTGAATAGGGCATTCAGACATAAGCTAATGACGTTTTTCTAATTAGTACCTAAGACTGCCTATTGGAGCACTGCTGTCGCCCCTCCTATCTGGCTAACCTTCTTGATATCTACCTCTATTCAACTTCTCTAACCTCCCTGCTCCTCTAATGCCTTATTAAAGGAACTGCTTTATCCTTTAATTCTAATTGGGTGAAAAAGAAGGGGACTGTTCCATTAAAATTATCTCTTTTCTCTCTCTCTCTCTCTCTCTCACTTCTGCAGCGCTATCTCATCTAGAGTTTTGTAGCGTTCGCGTTGCTTTATATCAGAAAATGGGTAATCTGCACTTGTTCGATCTTAATTGGAAAAGCCGGCTTTGCTCTCCGGATAGGACTCCTATGTTTAAATAATTATATTAATGTTATTTTAATTTTTAAACTTAATAATCAAAACCATACCCTTACCTAATCCCTGAATTAATACTAAACGATAGATTATATATATATATATATATATATATATATATATATATATATATATATATATATATATAAAGCCTTACTCGCAGGAACTGCATCATCTTAGTGAAGTTCCGTTCTTATCCCTAGTGCTATAAGCAAAGGTATAGAAGCAGTTATTGATAGCGTTATATCTTTCGGATAAAATATAAATTAAATCTTAAAGATAAGGAAGTGTGATGCGCCACAACAGGCAACTGACAGTATCCTAATCGGAAATGACTTGCCCCCCATCTCAACGCTCGCTCTAGGAAAGTACTCTTGCCAATAAGGTTCTCATTTTCTTGCCCACTAAAAAACATTTTTTGTTTTCCAAACACTTCCTTAACTCCAAATATAATCAAAATTTAAACATTTTAGTCTAGATGAATTTCAAAGATTAGAAAATATTTCAATTTAATCACACAAAAACATTTGTTCCACTTTTTTCAAAAACGGTTGCAGATATCGCCTTAGAAATGGCTTCATGCGTTTTTCTGCGTTAAGAAACCTATTAAACGAGTACTTGCAAGCATAAAAGCTCAAAAGTCCGATTCTCAGGAACTGCGACATCTTAGCGCGGTTCCGTTCTTATCTCTAGTGTTTATGAAGGCATAGAATAGAAACAGTTATTACTTTGTTTAGATCAATAGCGTAACACCTATCCAAATGAAATCTCAAACAAACCAGTCTTGAAAGGTCTTGATTTACAATCTTACCTGTATGGGTCAGCTATCCCGTAAGTCGGGCAGAAAGGCCTCCGCACAGAGGCATTTGGAAAGCCTTGGGGTCTCTCTCTTTGAACGCTACATTTTTAACAATAAATTGATCTTCTTATTTTACTTAATCTGTTTTATTGTCAAATACATTATCTGACTATAAGCAATTTAAAAATAACAAGGAATAAGACAGACAAAAAGAACCATTCGAATAAACGAAATCAATTACTTTAAAGTTTTAAGCACTTATTTCTCCGATTGACATCGCCTAATTAATACTTTCTTTAGAACCTTTTTTGTAATGGTAACCTTCTGCTTCACAAGATTGTCAACGGTTTTCGAGATACTAACGAAAGTATACAAAGTTACCAAAACTTTTCTTGTCTG
This sequence comes from Gonocerus acuteangulatus, assembly GCA_946811695.1. Taxonomy (NCBI): domain Eukaryota; kingdom Metazoa; phylum Arthropoda; class Insecta; order Hemiptera; family Coreidae; genus Gonocerus; species Gonocerus acuteangulatus. The sequence continues at coordinate 86,961,601 of OX328123.1, forward strand.
TTAATAAAATATTTTATTCTAACCCTTCCTTTACTCCAAACGTAACCAAAATTTCAACATATTAGTGTTAATAAAATTCGAACCTGCAGAAAATGTTTCAACTGAATCCCATAATTTTAAGTACCAAAATCAAAGACAAAAAAGAACAGTTCGAATGAGAGAAATCAATTACTTTAAAGGTTTAAGCACTTATTTCTCCGATTGACATCGCCTAATCAAAACTTTCATTAGAACCATTTTTGTAGAACATTTAGTAAGCTTTCTAATGGTAATCTTACGTTTCACAAGATTCTCAACCTTTTTCGAAATATTAAGGAAAGTATACAAAGTTACCAAAATTTTTTATGTCTGTTAATAAAATATTTTATTCTAACCCTTCCTTAACTCCAAACGTAACATAACTTTCAACATATTAGTTTTAATGAAAGCAGAACATGCAGAAAATGTTTCAACTGAATCCCATGATTCTAAGTACCCAAACCAAAAACGGTATTCAAAAACAATTTTTCCAATTTTCTCGAAAACGGTTATAGCTATCGCCTTGAAAATGGTTTCATTCGTTTTCCTAGCCCAAGAAGCCTATAAAACGAGTACTTACAAGCTTATGAACTCAAAAACGTAAGCATTACGATTTTTTTTGCGCGCGAATTTCGCCCCAAACGCCATCTTCCAGTGGGCGGATTCTGCTGGTTAACCAACTTGACCTTTCAAATTGGAAGACGGATTTTGGTACCAAATTTCATCACAATCGGAGCATTAGGGAAGCCAGAAATGAGCGAACAGACAAATATATATATATATATATATATATATATATATATATATATATATATATATACATATATATATATATATATATATATATACATATATATATATACAAATTTGTACCACCGTTATTTTCGATCTCTAGGGGTTCTGAAACGCGAAATTTTCTAGTCGGCACTTCCGGATTGTTTCATTGTATCAACCTTATAAGCGGGGTTCCTCCCTATGGGGAGGGAGGAACCGCGCTAAAAACGTAAGGGTTGAGATTTTTTTCGCGCGAAAATCCCTCAAAACACCCTTTTCCGGTAGCCGGCTTCTGCTGATTAACGAACTTGACCTTTCAAATTAGACGAAAGATGTTTGTACCAAATTTCATCAAAATCAGACCATTTTTCAGGGAGCTACTGCGCAGACAGACAAATACACCTATACCATATATATATATATATATATATATATATATATATATATATATACACACACAAATTTGAACCACCGTTATTTTGGTGGCCTAAGGGATCTGAAAAGTGAAGTTTTCTAGTCGGCACTAGAACCTCATATTCACGCGGATTACGTGAACCTCATAAGCGGGTTTCCTCTCAATGGAGGGAGGAAGGAACCGCACTAAAAATGTAGAAGCATTCCCTCAGCATAGTATTATAAATGCAAACTTTCTCTCAATATCTGTAGTTTCATTATTCTTAAAATGCTTAACAACCATCAAGGAAGAGCAATAATATACAGATACCATTATCAGGTAACATCCTATGTGTTTTTCAGAAGATTTGTAACATGATTTTGCCTAATTTAAATCGAGGCAGAGTGATAGATGAATAATTATCAAGAAATGTCTCTTACAACCTCTATAAGCAAGCTCTTTGAAATTATATGGATTATGGGACTTCTTCCCGTTCATCGTCTCTTAGAAGTTTTGGAATTATTGAACCATTGTTCATATTCTAAGATGAAAACAATTTTGAGTGAATATTGAAGCGTCGGTAAAATATACAAGTAATTTATTCTGCAAAAATATTTACATACATGTAGATGTAGAATATAGAACTGAAAACTAGAAATATAAAATAATGATTTTGTTGGCATTGTTTGTTAAATTTCTTATAAGTATTTGCAATATTCGGAATCATCTTAAGCAATTTTTTTTTTTTTTTTTTTTTTTTTTTTTTTTTTTTTTTTTTTTTTTTTGTAATTGGCATATGTTGGTGCATTACATAAAATGAACAATTAGCGCCAGGGTCTATGATAGGTTGATTCGTTTAAACATTAATTATTTATTCTAAATAAAATAATTAATTAGAATGTTGGTCGACTGAAATGCCCTTGAAGCGAAATGGAAGTAAGAATGTCCCTGAGATGCAGGTTCCTCTGTGTTCACTTTAAGAAATTAATCCTTAAGGAGCCGACGTTTGATGTCCTGCTGGGATTATATTTCAAGCATGAAAATCGTTGGTCCCTCGTCGTCTAATGTATAAACCGTCTTTAATTAAAATGCCTCCCCCCTCCAGAGTTTCAAAGGCCTCGAGGACATCAGTAGAAGGAGTTGCCGCCGGCCAGGATGAAGTTTAACTCCTTTTAAATTAGGCAAGGGGATGGCTTTAGAAATAGGGAAATCCTCGCAGAGACCCCAAGATGGCCGTCTTCTTCAATACTCTCCCATGGGCATTAATCATTTAAATACAGCGTTTCGGCTCAAAGCGGTTCTCTCCGCCTTTAACACGCCACATTATCTACCGGCCGTCACACCCCAAATCTATCTACAACTTTCACCTTTCTACCGCCACTCAGATAAAGTTTACCGATCAAATTGGCTTAATGTTTGTCAAATAACACATAGTTTTATTGAATAAATTGAAAGAAAAATAAAATAAGAAAAATGTTTTACATGGTAGGCCGCTGACGACCGTGAGGTTTTTCGTCCCAAATTCTTTAAACAAACAAACAAACATTCACCTTTGGGCCCGCTGAAAGAATTCCCTGCTTCACGGTGGATGTTCAGGAAGGGCGGCAATCTGTACAGACCCTGGCGCTAATTGTTCAACGTTTGAAATTCGTCAATATATCCCAATTATAATAAATTTATTATTATTATAAAGTTCATCAACGGCTTAACATTTTTATAGATGGTAGACCGCGAACACTCAAATAAATACACGCATGATATATATTTTTCATGAGTTTTGGTTGATGGTCGACATTTCGAACTAACGTTTCCTAATCGCTTTATCGAATGGACGTCATAAGGGTTTTCCTCCCTATAGGTGGACAACACCCTAAAAGAGGTTTTGAATTATAGACAAAGGCTGGAATAAAAGCAGAAGGCATCGACTCCACTTGCTCAGCTTAGAGAGATCGATGGAAAAAAGTGAGGGACTAAAATAATCCAAAAGGAGAGCTGCTGAATCGGTAGCCCCTCCCTTCGCGCTTTAAAAAAACAAAGCTTTTATGAAAAATAAGCCGTTTGTTTGGTATTCCGCCTGAGGATGTTGGACGTGTTTTTGTGTGCACGTGTGCACCGGACCCCGGATAAGGGCGCCCATTAGTGTTGATGCTAAACAATAAGGGTTGTATTTAATGGAAACTCGTTACTCTTTTCCTATCCTACCAGGATGGACTGTAACATAAGCCAAGGGAAGAGGGCGGTGTGGGTAAAAAACCGCTGGCTGTATATAGCAACACATACACACACACATTGCTTCTAGGATATTTTTAATAAAGACAGCTTTCGTAGAAGGGCTACGTAGCCCATTAGGTAGGGGTTTCTGCGGCAATTACTCCAAGGTCTTGATTATATTTCTATACTTCCGAGTAAGTACTCCACTTAGTTACTGGTCGTGTTTTAGTTGGGGGGTTGCTTCCATACGCCTCCTATTCTACAGGGTGAGTACAGGGTGAATATTCGTAAAAACGGAGCGATATTGCAATGTTCAAGGGCGTGGGAGCATATTTTCGGAAATTTCGTCAGATTATCTCAAGTAACAACGCGTAAATCGAAAAACTCCCCCCGGGAAATGTTTAATTTTTATTTTAAATATAATTAAAACCAATAAAATAGGTTTTCAAACCCGTTCAGTAGATCCTGAGGTACGCAATGTCAAAGTCCAATAACAGGGGGGATCTAACAAAGAAGCATGAAAACATTCGCCGCAAATTCAATTGTTAAATAACTTTTAAAATCCTGAAGCTGTCCGATTTGATAGATTTTCAATTTGTAAAATGTTTTTAAACGGTTCAGTCCCTAAAGTTTTTAAAAACATAGTTTAAATATGTTAAGATATTTCACTTGGTACCTTTTACAAAATCTTACTTTTTGGTAGCTCAACTCCATACCTATTTATTATGCAGAAACTAATTATGTGGGTTATTTTATTATATAATCAACATTTAATTCCTAAAATATGAAAAGCCTAAATGACCTTTAACCTTCCAAAAAAATAATATAAAAATTGTCTATTTTTTACCTATGTTTTAATATTTGCTATTTTGAAACATTTCGAATTAATTTTTACGTTTTTAAATAATAGAACATTTTAAGGAATCCCATTACGAATCTTTTGACAATTGAGAAGGCCCTTAGCATGTATAATTTCGGAGCTATCAGCGAAAAAAGTAAAAAAATCATGATATTTTATATTTTTTATATATTTAAAATTTTTAAAAAAATCCTAGAAGTTTTTGATTTACACAAGTCTTAATTATTGTTACTTGAGTTTTGCTGAAAATGTTCCTGCAACATTATACTGAAAATAGATACACTCTGGTGATTCAAGCAGGACCTACTCGACAATCGAGCAATGAGCTGTGAATGATAGAATTACATTCATATTGAAAATGTTATCAATTCTTAACGAACAGAATAAAATAAGCGTAACTGCGGAGGGAAATAAGTAAGTAAACAATACAATGAAGAAAAAAGGCTAACTTAGTCGTGGTATAAAATCAGTTTTCTAGTGAGTACATTAAAATTATTGATATTAAATGAACATTCCATATAGTTTGATTTGCTTACAAGATTTTAATGTTTTCTATTTTGTAGTTTAGCATCCGTCTCTATGAGTTATCGCTCATGAAGTTTTTTCTAAGTCTGAATTCAGTTAGTAATAGTAGTGTTTTATATTCAAGTTTGAGTTGCTTTTGGCAAATACAGATCTATTTGTTTCCTCCTAAGGTGGTAATGAGTAATACCTATTCTTTCAGGAAAATTCAACACCGAGAAAGCCTTTTTAATGTAGCAAACCCCAATAACGAGTGTAAAAGCTCGTCGGATTCTTACTCTTTTGAAGCGTTCTCGAATGGACGAGAACTTGAATTAAAATGAAACCATTCATGGCAACAACAAGAGGAAGTATTATAAATACAATTGTATTAAATAGAGACAAACATTAGCGAGGGCGAGGCGTGAGTGGTCTGTGGAGGGCATTTGAAGGGTTAGAAAGAGGCTATTGTTCTTGGGCCTGTGTGCGTAAAGGGCGTGGCCGACACCCTCCAGAGCTATACTAGAAATAACACTGTGCCTTTGTACGACTCCAGCTATTAATTTGAGTGTTGGATTGGTGAAGGGAACAGCTGGTCCTCAGGTGGCACCCACGATAGCGGCAAACGGTCAAACCAACGGCAGAGGCCGATTAAATACTACTGTTATGAAACGCTACTCAAATTTAACACTCGGTCTCGAAAAATAGCTGTGTGGGGTTTATTCAACTAAGTGAATCCAGAAAAGTCCGACTCGCAGGAACTGCATCATCTTAGCGCGTATCCGTTCATATCTCTAGTGACATTTGGAGAGCTTAGAATTAAAACAGTTAATGTTTACGATCTAAGAATAAAGAATTGACGCATATATTGTATACAGTTCGTCCACGTTTTAGTGTTGGTACGTTTTATCTCGTGATTTTGACAAACGAGTCACAATTATTATGTTGTTTTTTTTTTCTGTGATATTAAGTCTATTAAGTTTAACATCTATTCGTCTGACTAGCAATGTTAGCCATATCGCACTATTATCTCTAAAGTGACAACTCAAAAATCGGTATTATCCACACCATCAAAATTATGATTGTGAAACACATAGTAAATATATATTTATCAACCATCAACTGTATGTACCTAGCTTCAGAGCTTGTACACCAGAGGGCTCTTGTGTCACCCTTCCTTTAATCCTAGGGTTTTCTTTTGAGTTGTGTAACTTTAGAAATAGCACTAGTGCGCTATATTATTAAAAGTCCGTCACGCAGAAGCTGCATAACTAAGCACTTTCCTCAGAATTTGGGTAGTGTAGACTGCTTTCCAGAACAATTTGCTTAAAATATCCTACATAAATAAAATAAAAACATGAATAGTTCTCTTTTAATTTTGTAATGAGTAACTGTTCAATTATTAATTTGTTTCCAGAGTTATGTTTACACATGGTACCTACTACACTACGTAATAAATTAAAAAAAAACTCATATTTTTGTCTTTTGATCTGACGCAGGAACAGGATACAATCCCTCTAGTGGTAGAAAGCGCTGCTTGCGGCGGCTTGCCAACCTACGTCTGGCGGGCTATTGAAATATATTGATATTCTATTGAAATATATTACAAAGTAAACCCCCCTTTCCGATTGACCGATTTAGCTCATTTTTACAACACTTCTTTCTCATGAGTTACCCATGACATATACCGCGTTTCGTTACAATACAGCAGAAATTACGACCGGTATGAGTTCATTAGTAATTTGGGTCCGGAGTAAACCCCTCCCCCCTTCTAATGAACCGACTTAGTTTATTTTTACAACACATATTTACCTGTAGATTACCAGCATGAATGCCGAGTTTCGTCGAAATATAACAAAAATCACGGCTGGTAATGGCGAATTGGTATTGTGTGTCCGGAGTAAACCCCCCCCCCTTCTAATGAACCGATTTAGTTGATTCTTACATCTCACTTTTCTCTCTATATTACCACTACGAATACCAAGTTTCGTTCGCTATATACTAAGTTTCGTGACGAAAAAACAAAAACTCTGGCCGCTATCGTGTTAACTGACATATATATATATATATATATATATATATATATATATATATATATATATATGCATATATATATATATATATATATATATGCATATATATATAGATATATATATAAATTTTAACGGGGGTCGTTTCGGTGTCTTCTAGGTAGGATCGATAAAGATTTGAAGAAATTTTTCAAAAATTCCGTCATGAGTGCAACCTCAATAGCTACTTTCCTTCGGAGGAAAGTGCTAAAAGTAGAAATAACTGTTGACTGCCAAAAACTAAACAAATAATGCATCAAATCCTTGGATTCTTAGTAATGCAGCTCCTGCATGACGAACTTTCTTGAAATTGACTTTGATATTATTTGCTACAGCTTGATTAATCGATATAATTTTATTATGACTAAATTGTTATTATAATTAAAACATTATTATTATTATTTATAACATTCTATTCTGTAGAGATGGTTAGGCCATAGGCCTAGTAATTTAGGTTAAGTGCCTCGACGGTAGGAGCCCAAGGGAGAGGCTGCTCCAGCTCCTGGAATAAGATGTTTGTTTAGGGGTCCAGGTGTCGGCCCAATTAACAACTCGCGTTCGGCTTAGCTTAATTGAGGACCAATCCCGCCTATTTGTCTGTCAGTAGCCCTGTCATGGACGGAAACTCCGACAGGACACTCTGTAATTACAGCTCTCTACATCTGCCTTCGTGTCTAACCACTAAAGTGGCTTTAGCTGCTTCTCTACAATATCTAGGCACTTCCATCTTATCCTTTGCTCTGTGGGACGGGTGTCTTGTCTTGGGAGGAATAGTGCAGAGAATCAAGACAAACTAACTTTAAAAAAATAATACAAATTCAACAAGGGACAAGCAAACTACTGCGTGTGCGCCAAAGGAACACCTTTTCATGATAATCTTTAGTGCATTGCAACCTTCAACTTGAAAATACTTGTAGTACATTCCGAAGGCTGCACTCATGAAATAAATATGTTAACATTTCTTTAAATCTTCATTGATATACCAACTAGATATAAAAAAACATTCTTTTATATAAGTGTAAGTAATAAGTCTATTACATTCAGTGCAGAACACTCACAAACACAACCCAACAATAATAGACAAAATTAACAAACAAGACTCTGTATACTGGTTCCCAGGACACATTGACATTGAGAGACGGACGGCTCTTACTGACACTCTTAGGTCTCGGTACGATACGAGCGATGAGCGATAAGCGTCAGAATGATGTCGCTCACATTAACCTTAAGCTGAAGTGCAATAGGAATGAGGGAGGACCGGCTACAATAGGCAGGAGCGACAGGGCGCCGCTCTGCTCCTATACGCTCTGTCGCTCATCGCTTATCGCTCGTATCGTACCCGAGGCGTTATAAAGACGACTAGAACTAGACAAAACATCAACAAGACCTTTAATATCAATACATATAGCTTGATATCAGGAAGTATATTCTGCAAAAATGACAACAATCGAGGTATGACACAAAAAACAACAATCTAAGATAAAATAAATGCACAATACACGAACGGCCTTTAAGCAAGAGAGGTTAAAGAAGGAAAGAAATTTTGTCTTGTCGCCTAAGAATAGGTCATTCACGTATTGTTCCTCATTTACACCTTATGACGAAACATTATACATTATTTGCCAATACTGTGACACGAACGTGACTCTAAAACATTTACCAACTGAATTGAGACTTAGACAACACATTGCCACGCCCTATGACTTGACTGACTATTAATATATTCGTTGAATCGAAACACCTCAATTGCGCTGACAACATACTGTTATTGAGCCAAGTAAATTATATAAAGATAAGAATTGCTTGTTTAAACTTGATTGCCATCAAAAGAAGATTTTACACGCCATGATGTATTTCTACAAGATTAACTTAGAGGTTTTCTTCCATAAAGGATTACGCTCAAATGCTTGCAGACGATCGTCTAAGGTGAATATCTGGAGCCTGATGTTATGAGGCCTGCAGAAGCCTCTCGAAAACAGCTTCTAGTTCCTGGGTGGTCTTTGTCTGCCCTCGTTCTCCATGATCTTCCAGTAATTACCCTTCAATCTCCTGGAAACTGAGTATTCTCAAAGGGAGTCAAGTTAACACACTACTCCACGGCTTATTTGTTTCTATAGTTCTGAAGCTTTCTTCTCTAGTTGAGGTAGGGTCAGGAGAAAAAAACATTACCCTGTAGGAAATAGCTTGTATCATGGATATGTACGAGGACGGCATCCTGACACACATTACCCTGTAGGAAATAGCTTGTATCATGTATATGTCCGCGAACGACATCCTGACACACACGATCTCGACTGACTAGTTCCTTTATAAAACACAGTAACTAACTCCACTGATTTAATCTTCAATGACTCTACGTCATGACCTATGAAAATTTGACGGTTTCAATAGTACGTTAACCACGTCGGTTAGTGGCTCTAGCAACGTCCCGACGTAGCCGAACCGTTACAGTTCTAGCGTCTTACTAGGCCATAGCTAAGACATATCCATGTCAAAAGAAGTCCGACCCGCAAGAACTGTGTCATCATAGCGCATTTCCATTGATATCCAAAGTGCCATTAGTAAAGGAATAGAAGCAGTTATTGGTAGGATTTGATCTTTCGTGAAAAATATAAAATGAAATGAAAAGCTAAGTAAGATTTTATGCGCCACAACAGGAAACTAATAGTATTCTACAAACAATTGAAAATAAGGTGTACAATGACAAAAACCCGTTATATAGGACAATACAAGCAATTTCGAAGTTTTAGCCACTTATTATCCGATTAACATCGCCCAATAGAAAATTACGAATCTTTTTTTGTAGAGAATTTAGTAGGTTTCGAGAGAATCTATTCCTGGTGAGTTATTTTCTCTAAAATTTAAGATTTAAAAGTTCAGTCAGGCCCATGTTTTTTTTTTTTTTGTTTTTTTTTTGTTTTTTTTGGCGTATCAACATCGGGGGTATTAAAGCCGGGCTATCTACAGGTTGCCACCTTTTTATGATGCACGTGGTCGGTCACCCATTCAGGTACTGGCCACACCCGACGTTGCTTAACTTAGGTGATCTATGGGAACCGGTGTATTCAACATGGCTATGGCCGTTAGCTATACCTATTTATTTATAAATTAAATCATATTTTTATATATATATTATTTATTAAAAAAAAAAGAAGACTTTTCAGCAAGAGATACAATTTAAAGAATTTCATAACATCAAATGCTTTACTGTCGCTCCGCAGAGCTTCCGCCAAATTCCTTGGTATTCCCAGCTGTTGGAGAAGCAGCCTATAGCGAGCGCAGTCCTCGAAAATATGTTTCACAGAGATCAGCTAAACTTTAGAATAGATAGCTTTAGAGAGAATAGGTGATCAACGGGAACTGGTGGTTTCAACATGGCTTTGGCCGTTGGCTTTGTATTACAAGAGTAGCTAAATGTAGAGGAGTTCTATGCAGAATGTAAATCCCAGGTAACATAGGCGTATTAAACAATATTTCTATAAATAATTGCATAAAAGTTCGTTAGAGCCAGTATATTAGTGTATAAAGTTTAAAATTGTTTAAATAAAATTTAAGAAATTTATATTTCCTTTATTTATTCTTCAATATAAATTGATTTTAATGTAAGGGTAAAATGGGGACTTGAAAATAAAATAACAAACAAGAAGAATTTCCAACTATGAGAATGCTCTTCATCTAGAACCAAAGCGAAAGTAAATTATCCACTTGTCCATTCGTTAAACTCTAATTACCTACAAATCATCCAGAAATCATATTCCATAATGACTCCAATTTCACCTCTATATACAGCGAGTCCATAGAAATTCAAAGTGGCACTCTACAATCATAGCAGATGGATCTATTGCAGAGAGGTATGAACTAGTAAAAGGGAAAGGCTGTTAATACTGGAAAATGAAATGCACGCCCTCCGGCGTTGATTGATGGAACTGCAACTATAATACGGTACCGGATCATAATAATCCGTTCATTGGTTCGTTCTACGGCTACTCCCCCCCCCCCTGACAGGCTTTCTACATAATTAATCGATTATATATCGTGATATTATAAAGGCAATACTCAGAACTAAATACCATTCGTATTTCCTCTCGCAAGTCATCATGAAGATTCAAATTTGACAGTTTTGAAAGAATAAAATATGAAAAACTGGTCTGAAATGATTATACAGATAAATTATTTATTATTTTTATTTTATTATTAAGAAACGGTAGAGAGCATTATTCTGGATTTCTCTTCTTTTTTTTTCTTAAGGCACTTCTGCATACACCCTCTCACATAGTCATAAATAAGGACTATTTACACACGTTATATGAATAACAAATTTTGATTGAATTGTTCTTTTTATTCCTTAATAGTTATCAATTGTAAAGTTAATATTTTCTAATTATTTTATTTAAAATATACAGTTAAAATCTAACAAAACATGGAGTTACTCCACAGAGTTTCAAATCCTCAATGAAATAGTAAATAATACTAGGTACAATTTCGGTACTATACACTTTTTATCTTTATACTTGTAGTTGGACTCAACAAACTCTATAATAGTACCAACTGCTTAACTCCGTGAAGCAGTATAACTGTAAATAGAGCCCTCGAAAGTTCTTATGTAAATTTTTATCAAAATAATTGTAATTTAAAATCCCAAAAAAAAACATAAATGTGAATTAGAGGCCAAGTTCCTGTCCCCACAAAGAAACACTCCCTTTCTCAAAAATATCCCCTCCTAAAACCCCCCAAAAACGCCTTACCATTCTACACTCCAAAAACGTAGTATGAGTTGGTTTATTAATTCAACCAAAAATATTTGCCAATACAAGAGATGATTCAAGAAAGAAATGTCCAAGTTCATTACTTGGAAGACCTCATAGTTACTAAGAACAGTAAAGACACTTCAACTGACCTTTAAAAACAACAATAAAAATACTTATATCCAGTTATATTAAAATATCACTTTCCTCAACCAGGTCTATTCTTAAACTTGGTAATGTTTAGTTTTTCTCTAAAGATAATTTCGGCACAAAAAAAAAGAGCCGATAAATCTCAGATCCTGCCCATTGAGGAGTAACGCTGGTAAGAAATATCAATAAAATGTCAGGAAATTTAGAATAGTTTTCTTTTGGTAAGATATACATACTTACATTCATTCATTCTTATGTTTTCTCCCAACTAGTCTTATAGTAAATTTACTCAGCTTTCGATTGGTTTCAGTCCCTTTCTAGTAGTACCACCTGGGACGGAGCTACAATGATTATTCTTCTAAAAACCACGTTTGTCTCGAAAAAATAATAAAACGACGTTTTCTCCCTTATGGGCGAGAATTCGGGAAATTCTCATAGAACATTTTTTGTTCCTCTAAGGGTCCTCTATCACCCCTCACAATATGACTAGACATTTACGGGACACCCTGTATATATATATATATATATATATATATATATATATATATATATATATATATATATTAAAAAACAAACAAATACAGAATTCAACACTTATACGTACACACATCAAGGGCGTAATAACCTAAATGTTTATCGCTCCTAAGCCCATATCCTATCCTATCCCCTCAAATATTACACTAGTCTGCGATATTTTCACTTGGTAGACTAAACTGGTCTTTTCATTTATTCCTTGGCAATTATTTCGGGCTCTACTCAAAGTAAATAAAATATTTTACTCTTTTAAATGATCTAAACATGTTTTAAAATATCTACTTAACAGTTTTCTTATCCGCTTCTGTGTATGTTGGCTGACAGTTTCCTGTGCCTTGAGACACCTTATATATCTCTTTTCTTGGAGATGTTTCTCGAGTAGTTGTTGATATTTACACCAATGCAATATTTCATACAGGAAACTGTCTATGCATCAGAAATGTTCTATTGCTACAGAATATCATCAAAATTAGAAGAAATATTTTTTACATATCAAAACCTTCTATTTCAAACACCATCAAGATTTTTTTTTTTTTTTTGCTTTTTTAAGGCCCTTAACGTGTAGGTTAACAGCGCCTGGATTTTTTTTTTTTTCTTCCAAGCTTTTATTTATTAATTCAGTGAAAGCGAGCAGTCAATATACCAATGAATTATTTAATATCTTCCAAAATAAATATTTACTACAGGATAAATCATTTTATATTTTTCTTAATATTGGAGTTGTTTTTACAACTCTTTATTAACATGCCACTTTTGTTACCTCTCGAAAAAAGGAGAGAAAAACACAAAGTATTTAAAAGCAGAATCTACTTTAAATCTTCGATACATAATTTATTAAGTGGCAGAGGCTTATTTAGTATGCTTCTGTTTTCTCTTTCTCCAAAGTTGCTAAAATTCTTTTCCAGTTTTATTAAATATTGAGAGGCTCTGAATGTCGTGGAGAGCTCACTTATTATTCGCAATGTAAAGCATTTAACATTTATTGCAGCACTTTTTGTCTTCAATTTATTATAATCTTCTTTTTGTTACTTCTACATTTTACGGAGAACGACTTGAAATTTATAATATATAGGTATATCATAATATAATATGTAATTATATTACATGAGTTTCCTCTATATGGTGGAAGGGAAAAACGCTGGCTGTATTAGCCTCTGAACGCTCCGATTCTCCTTACATTCGCTATTACGCTATTCCTAACTCAGTTATTTAGTTTCTCTCTATTCTCTTTAATTTACTAATTGCCCAATTACATTTTTTTTATTATTAAATTTATTATTATCATTAATTACGTAAAATAAATAGTTTTGTTTTTGAGCTCAATTATAAGTAATATATAGAGGAAAGTACCCAAAAGTGGACCCCAATTTTGTTTATTATTATTTTTTTAAATACATAATATCTGAAATTTACACTTTATGAGCATTCTATGTACACTTCATTCAGTTGTCAACTTTTTTAAGTAAAATTTTTAACAGTTTGAAATATTTTTCTTTTTCTAACAAAAATTACAAAAAAAATCTTACATTTTCGGTTTTTGGAAAATTGGTGCCTAATTCGGACCCCCTTCTAAAATCTTTAAAATAGCAATGAAAATGAGTCACATATATATCACAGTGAAATGAAACATAATTAAGGTTAGAAGTATTGTTTTAATGAAACCAAGTTCGTATTTTGAATTAGAAAAAAATACAAAACGAATCCAAAATCGAAGAATTTATGAATACATTGCCTTTAGCGGAAGAAGTCAGAAATGTAATTGTCTTTTTCGGCCCCTGCACACTCTATATGTGCCCACAAGCTACACATTAGGCACAGAATCCACAACTGTCCTTTAGAGTCCTCTTTAAACTTCCCTGAACAGAAGATGCACTTAGCGTCTTCATCATCTTTTGAAGGCGTAACTCCTGGAATGAATTCTGAAGCCTCCATTGCAAGGCGATAATTGACAATCTCATCCTGAAGGGTACTGTCTGAAACTACGACTGCCCATTTAACATTCGCTGCTTCCTCTAGACTACCGTATTTCATGTTAGATAATCACATAAGCTTAGTTTTCGGGATATTACTCTCCATACTTGCTTTTTTTCCAGTCCATCTTTTTACTTCTAATAGCATCTAGACCCTCTTTCATTTTTGTTGGACCCCACCCCTTCTGCTTCGTTTTCAAATTTTATTCACTTGAATTCTGGAACAGAAATCCAAATGAATACCTTAAAAAATAAGGGCTCCGATTTGGGAACACTAAGGGGGTCCGATTTGAGACAGCTATACTATAAGATTTATAATTAAAAAAATGTTTAGATAAACGTCAAAATAACATTACTTAGATATAAATAAACATGATCCCCAATCCTTCCCATTATAGAATATGTATAGATATTATTACTCAGCTTTATCCTAACGAAAAACAGCAATAAGTAGGACTGTCTCAAAACTTTGATTTCACGAAAAACACATGTTGTCATCTGAGGAAGCGGCAGCTTGAGCGGATGACGCGAACGCTGCACTACAGAGTGGCACAAGCCTAACTAATGCTGAAGGATTTTCAGCAATGTTCAGCACAATGCAGCGTCTGGAGCCCTAGGGGGTCCTCTTTGGGGCCGGGGTCCGGATTTAGGGACTTTCCTCTCTCTCTTTCTCTCTCTCTCTCTCTCTATGTGTATATATATATATATATATATATATATATATATATATATATGTATATATATTACTTATAATATATAAATGAACTCAAAAACAGAACTGTATCGTACATGTATTATATTCATTATATACAGATATATACATTATAATGTATCATCAAATATTAATTTCGATTAGAGCCTTCTGCTCAAATTCAGTAACATAAATATGCTTTAGGTCCATCCGACAAACCTATGCAATGTTGTGTATAATAAAGAGTCTTCTTTTACGTACATGGCCTCCGCGCATGCGCGAACGCCAGCAGACACTTTTTTGTAACTTTTTTTCCCAGTCTAGTCTTCAGCATATTTATGCTGAAATTAACGGTGTTATATAATTTTGTGCAGTTTATTATAGCACGGTTCCCGTCATAATATATGTTATTCATCAATTCGTAAATAATCAAAGTATAATGTTTGTTGACACTGGGGCGCTACGGACCATTGTCAACAAACAGATAACCTTGAGGTAACCAGTTACAGGAGTTTAATCAGTACAGGTTAAAATTCATTGTCAATAATAAATGAACGTTAAAATTTAAAAGATTATGTTTCTCAGATGTCATATTGAAACACTTATTATATTTGCGAGCATTACCTGTTAGGGTGAGGAGCCTGTGCAAGGGTTCCGGTTATTATTACCTTGGATAGACCACCACCAGGTATAACTATATGAGGGACAAAATTCAAAATCCTCTAAAAATACTTAAAAATTTGAATGTCAAAAAACCTTTCTTAGCAAGTGTTTACATCCTAAAGGGAGGAAAATTTCAAATCGGCGATGATAGGTGAATGAGTGAGTGGTATTTAACCAATATGTAGTAGATTGTTTTAGATGTTTGCTGTGCTATGAGCATTTATCCAAAAAGAGATTTAGGATTATTTGAAAAAGGAGATTTAGTCTCATCTTGCTTGGGTCTTTAGTATTATATAAGTAGAGCAAAATAACTATTATCGTTTTTCCTTTTCATTTATTTCTGTTAAATGTATACGAAATGAGTTTGATAAGAACGCTCAAGTAAAGCAAAACTCCTATTGTAATTGTTTACTTAAGGCTTGGAGTAAGAGACGGGTAGAGTGGGAAGGAGTGGTGGGGGAGAGGAAGGGGTTAGTAGTTAGCTGGCCAATTAGGGCGTCCCCACCGCAGTTACCTTACAATCCTACAATGTATTGCATTAGCTTAAGTAAAGGGAAGCCGAGGTGTAAAGTCTAGCGGCAAGTGGAGTATCGACCGCCCCCGGACACGCCCACCGGCCAATAGGATCTCTGTATTCGACCCCCACTTAGAGTAGGCCACGCCCTCTTGGCGGGAGGAGGTCCTGACACTTAGAGGCTCCAGCCAGTGGCTGCCCATCGCCTGGCCGGTATGGACTAGTGTTTCGCTGCGATGTCAGAGTCACCTCACATTGACGTGGTCTCCGAAGAGGAGGAGGAACCCAAACAGAGGTCCTTCACCAGTTTCTCCATCTCCAGTATACTCTCCAGAGACTCCAGCAGGCCTCAGGAACCTATCCAGCACTTACCGCCCCCGCCAGATGCTGCCATGTTGTCAAGGTAACCTACCGACACCTCTTCAATTATGAATAGAATTACACAATGGCTGTTGGGATTCAACCAATTTTTTTTTTCTTGGTGCGGTCGGAATTTGAAGTTAATACGCAAAGTTATTTATTAAAAATTAATTTTTCGGAAAAGGAAATTATCAGCCCGTCATATTTATACATCATATTCATACACTAGCTAAATATTTACACTACCTGATAAGACAATATAAAAAAAGTGTGTTTGAAAATGCTAAAAATATAGCATTTTCAAAATAATATTGTGAATTAATTAAAACTCTGTCAAATGGAAATATTAAAATACTCCGTACAATATGAATAATTTTATTATTAAAGGGCATCAATCAAAGGCTCATATAACGCACATAATGTTGTTGAACACATATTTGATATCATTAAAACAACGAACAACGCCTTCTATCGAAATTCATGTAAACCAGAATGATGTTAGTAATGTTCTTTAAATTAATAGTCATTTAAAAGAAGAAATTGTATCAACCAATTTAAGAAAACTTATTAAATTCATTAATAAACGTTAAATAATTATCTTGCTATAAATAATTTATTTTAATGCAATTTTATTTGCTCGATTCCGATGTTGACGGATCACTACTTCCTCTGTTTATCTCTTTGATTTTTTTTGTTTTTAATGAACAAGGATTAAAAAGCACATAGCGTTAAATTGATTGTTACAATTTGGGTTTGTATTCAATCTTAAAAAGTGACCAATCGACCGGCATGTTCTCGCTTCATCGGAGTCTTAGGAATATTTTGTTAGTGATTATAAATTCATATTAGGAGATTGGAATTGCATTGATAAATTTATGTTATATTGCAATGATACTCCCCAAACAATAACAGACACAAGAATAGAAGCGTCTAATAATTATAAGTGAAAATTCATGTGTCGGACTAGGGGTTAATATATCAAAGGAGCGTGGTATACAACACCAAAAATTAACGGTAAACGTTTCTCATGAAAATAGCTGAATTCAATCTATTAAAACGGGAGGGGGGGCACTATACCAAACTTAAATAATTAATTTTGATCCTAGAGGAAAATCTTATATATATATATATTTAAAGTATATAAAATATTTAATGAAATTCGTTGGCCAACGTGTATTCCAGCGGCTAAAGTGGTAGTAAAACTAGTGAATTTATATACTTAGTCATTTTATTTAATCACTTTTATAGTAGTCACTGCCTTGATGTGCAATGTGATCGGATTGCCCAAATCCTAAGAGGCTTTTATTATTTAATGATAGATATATTTTATTTTTATTGCTCATTGTACAAAATATAATAGCTGTATTTAACACTTGATCCTGATAAACAAGATGAATGAAAAATTATGATTAATCATTCTTACAGGTTGTACTCATTTGTACAAATTTCAGGCTTTTATTTAGATTTGTTTAAAGATTGGTTGTACCTATATATATATATATATATATATATATATATATACATATTTGTGGTGCACATAAGTATACCATGATTTTAATTTTGTCTACTGTTACATAAGACCATGGGGAGTTATCCAATGTGCGATCCGTGAAAAGATAAAAGCTTGGCAATAAGATTGAAAATGTGCTGTATTAAACCTACATACTTATTGATCCTCCTCCTAAACAAGTATTCTAATAACTGCTGATACAACCTTGGCGATAAAACGGCATGATTTAGGTAACAACATAATTGTGAGATAACTTTTAATAAAATGGCAGTTTACCGTTAGTTAAGTAAATGTGAGGTGTTTTATATATTTATTTTTGCATTTTGTTGAATAATTTTAAATACTAATGTAGTACTTTCTATAATAGATTCTGCTTCAGCGTGTGGAGTGTGAAAGCCTATTTAGCAAAATCTTGTGTCAAAACTGTATAGGCGACATAGCCTCAAATAAACTGCAACAAACAGGAACTGCACTTGGTATAATAAAAAAAAATAAAATTAATTTTCAAGTCTATTTGTTTGATTTTTTTTTTTAATTATTACCAAAGCTACACGTATGTTTCAAAGCGTGTCATTAATCTAGATACGATTGAACCTCTTCAACTTCAAGAAAATTATTTTCTTCAATGTACGTTAGGTTTTCGAGTTTCTCATTGAGTGCAAAGCGCAGATAAATTCATTTAGTTAAAAAGTAGTTCTTTAAAATAAGTAACATATTTTTTGCTAAAACTAATGACCCTCGTGCATCTGCGTTTATACACACTTCTTTGAATAAATTGACTAGAAGAGGGAGAAAATAGTCAAATTAAATAAATTATTAATTTAACCTCTTTTAATGCAATGAAATAATTGTTCCTTGAAGAAAAGTTAAACGCGAAGAACAGAAAGGTGTTCTCTGAATGTAATAACAAGCCATAATTTACAACAAATTTCAATTGTTCTAATAACGTTAAATTGTTTCTTTTTATTAATTCTCGGTTATTTAGAATGAGAGGAATACCTAGTTAATTCGGTGATTACAAATATTATTTTACTTAGCTTAAAGTAATTTTCTGTCAATAAATAATTTCATGAAAAATAATATTACTGTGTGTGAATATATTTTAGAGGATAGTTATTTCTGTAAATTAGTAATCATTACGTAAAGGTATGTTTCATGATATACTCAACCACTACAGAAATCATTGATAAAGGCAAATGTAAAGTTGACAAAAATATTAATACAAATTAATATTACCAACAATTTAATATTATAAAAATATCTCTATAAAAGAATAATATTAATTTTGATTTTTATATTCAGTTCAATTGTTAAGAAGAGTCCTAATAACAATGAAGAAATATTGGAAACATCACCAATATAATTGAAACAATTGAAATTAACCTAACAAAAAGCTTGCATTAAATGTTTAACATATAATTTAACCATCATTAAATAAATAAATAAGTTTTCAAACTTCTCTGGAGTTTCTCTATTAAGAAGATTGAAATATAAAGCATAAATAGTGTTTTATTATCATTTTCTAAATTCTTGCTAACCGATTTTTCTACCAGTATTATAAAACTATATTATAAAATAAACATATTATTAGGTCTACAATCATAATGAGGAACGGACCCACAGTAAATGCATATACTTATTGAAAATTAAAAGTTATGAAGGTTTACACTTCTTAATTTAGTATATTTTGTATTAAAAAAAATTACAAAAACAATTAAACATGCCCTATTTACAAGTAAAGACACACAAAATGTAATAAAGTAAACAAATAAAATGATAAATAAACAATATTACAATCAATGCACTTCTTAAAGGCTTATAATGGAATTATTAGATACTAACATAACTAAACATTTCATGAAAGGACCTGATCAGTTGTTTTATTTCATTGTATCTACTGTTACATGTGGCGTGTTTTCGAAACATTAACAACAGTTCATATCTTTGTTGATTTCGATTTCTGAATAAGTCATGGGTTCGATAGTTCTTAGTTAAATAAAAACAATACCATTGACAGGATCCTCACATTTATTTATGATCTCCCGCAATAAATGACATTCAAAGGCGATTTATTTCCTTATAAAGGATAGCACTGGTTATTAGATTTATCTTAGATTTTGGTCTACAATAGAACGAAATTAATTCTTCCGACACTTTATGTTATTTGTTGAGAGGAGATCGTTGACCGTAGATGATGCAAGGTAGGGATTGTCGGGGTTCGGTCACTGCTACTTAATAAAACTACATTTTATCGTAAAAATGGTTTTATTGTGCCGACGTTTCGGCTTGAACTTCAAGCCTTCATCAGGGCTATGGGAAGAAATGATAGTTCTCAATCTTCCCATCGCCCTGATGAAGGCTTGAAGTTCAAGCCGAAACGTCGGCACAATAAAACCATTTTTACGATAAAATGTAGTTTTTTTATGTTATTTGGTTTAGGAATGAGGTGGTCTTATAGAAATCTAGCTATTAAAAATAAAATATTGTAAACTTATAATGATCTTTTTACTCATAGTATATACAGAAGGAATTCTCCTTTCATTTGTAGTGTGTTATTCTCCTTTCATTTGTAGTGTGTTATTCTTCCAAATTGGTATCTGCTAAAGTTTCACTTGAACACAATAATATTTATATTTCATGTTTTATTTGTTCGAATAAATACCAATTTCCGTCTACCTCTATAATCTTGCTAATCTAAAACGTTGTACCATTATTAGGTTTTTCTAATATAGAATCAAACTAAATAAATGATAACGTAAGTACATGGCCATCAAGCAATCGTACGACAAGAAGAAAATAAGTAATAGTTACTAGGCTGCGAATAGGACATTCTATATTGACACAATCATATTTAATAATGATAAGAGACGACGAATATTTCAGAATATGTGATACGAATCTAACAGCCAAACACATACTGACAGACCACAAGCAGAAGGACGAATTGGATGTTCCACACGGCATGGCTTACTATTAGATGATAGCTCTTAATTAAAGGTACTGTAATACCCTCGAAAAACACTCTACATTCAGATAAACACCAATCGACGGGTGAGCAGGAAAAAAAAGCGATGGTTAAATAACATTGCCTAATTTTCCAATTTATTTTAATGAGTCTTAAGGTTTTCTAAACATATTTATACAATAAAATACCAAGAACCACTCATAAACTCGATTTAATCGGGATATTTAATTAAACATTTCAATAAATGTAATTAAAATATCATGTTCTTTTAATATCGAGAGCAATATTATACTCCTACAAAATATGTGACATAAAATTTAATTTTGTTAAAAAGCCCCAAAACATTTAATTTTAATAAATAATTGTCAGGAATAATGAAAAGTAATAAAAGGACAGAAGATATGTTTTATAATTTAAATAATATATTCCGGGCCTCTGGTCTCAACCATCCGCAAAAAGTATCCCATTTACATTAAATTTACCACAAAAAGCCGTTTGTTAACCTGGAACATTGCATTACAGCGAAATTAGCATGAATAAAATTGTATTGATAACGATTTCGCGTTCATAGATTACATAATATACATATTGTAGATATTTTGACATCAGATGGAATCAGTTTAAATACGGAATATTTAACTTTTCCAGCAAATAAAATTGTATTCTAGATTACATAGTCCTGGTTTGGTCTTCGTCGAAACTGAAATTTAGACATCTTGGTTACCTCGGATGAAGAAACGTAGGAAATTTCGTTTAGAGCCTTCTGCTCAAATTCAGGAACATAAATATGCTTCAGATCCACCCGACAAACCTATGTAATGTACTGTATCACATACAGTCTTCTTTTTCGTACGTGGCCACCGTGAATGCGCGAACCCCAGCGGACATTTTTTTGTGAAACTTTTTTGTAACGCACTCACTCACTCCGTGCCAAAGGTCGTGGGTTTGATTCCCACTATGGGGTGGTGGCTTTTCTTTAGAAAAAAGAAAAGGCATCAGCCGTATCCTGGCTAAAAAAGGGTGGTAACCTATAGAGAACACGGCCCAAAATTTCCAGGTAATAATAATGGACGTTAAAATTTAAAACAAAAAATAAAAACGAAATTCTATTAGAGACATGAAACGTTTTTAACTTTTGATATGTATATTTTTGCGAGATTTGCATGTAATTGAAGTACCTATGCGTAAAACATTAAATTTTCAAAACATTTTTTTTTTATATAAAAGAAAGCAATTTTTTTCTCTTCCTACTTTGCTCAAACTCCGAACTTATTCATACTAGTGAGTTTTCAAGGCTTCAAATGGTTTGCAACAAAATTGCCTATAATTTTCCATTATTTATAAACGTCAAAAGTTATTGCAAAATAGCAATAAGTATGAAAAAATAGACATTTTATATAATTTTTTCCACCAGCTTAAAATGCATTTAGGATCTTCATATTCCAGGGAAAAAAATGATTATTGTAAGGTTAAGCAGCCCACTAAATATTGTTTAAATCGGCTATTTTGAATAATAATTTTGCTGAGGTTTCGACGAAAAAAGTAACAGTTTTCAAATTATTGCAAATTCCAAAAGAAATGAACAGAAGCTTTAAGAAAATATTTTACAGATTGAAAATCGGTCAGTTTAAACCGCTTCGGATTTTTTCAAATTAAATAATAACATTATAAGATATAATACCATTATAAACCGTTTGACTCCTTGGGAAACTCTCTAGCGAAACAAGAAAACAAAAAAACTCTATTTTTTATCTAAAGCTAAGGCTAAAAACTTTCTTAAGCAACGGATATATAACTAAACTATCTCTTTGAACAGGCAATGTTCTAGTTTAAAATGATTTTAGGCATAGCTTTGCCAAATTATTGATAAACATTAAACACTATCTCCCTTTCCTGATCTCTCCTGCTCATAAACAAGACCTAATTAGTTTTTATTGTGTTTTACGTAGCGTGTTATTCATTGAAATTGACGGAATCGTCAATTTCAAATTCCTTTTGAAAGGAATTTGAAAATGACGGAATCGTCGGGAACATTTCTCTCAGAATTCCGCGCATGCCATATAACAGAGTAGGCTATAGCTATGAAGTACCTGCTATAGTGTGAACAAAATTCAATTTAAAAAACATTTTTTTTAAAAGCTAGTCAGTATTTCTATGAAACATTAACAACCAACGTTTTAGGAATTATTTCATTAAAATGTGATTAATATTATTAGTTTTTCTTCGTGTAGAGAAACTTGTTAAATTTGAAAAACGAGTAGGAAGAGAGTAGTTAACATATTTTATGTACATAACCTTCCCCCTTTTTTAAAATAAGTATTTCCCTTTTGGTGAAGGTAAAGTAGTTTGTTTACAGAGCGAAGGATGAAATAAGGACAAAACTAGTAGGACCGGGTGGGTGTGTTGTGGCTGATTAAATAAAAGCTGTTATGGAAGTAGAGGTGTTAAGATGATAACCAGGGAAGAGCGATGGTCCTCTGATCGACTAGCGACAGGAGACACACCCTCACCTACACCAATTCTATTGGTCGGATGGAAGAGGGTGAACCTTGTCTCTCCACCAATCACTGCTTAGCATCTCCGTCTCTTCCAGGCTCTATTTAAGAGGAGGTTCATCTCAATACTACTGGCACTGTTTTATTATTCTTCCAATATTTCTTCATTACATATTTTTTAAAAAAAGTGTGTTTACCACAGAAACTTGACTGATGATTCATTCAGTGGTGGCTATTTTCAATAACTGCATTATTAGTCCATGGCGTATGGACAGTGGTGCCGAGAGGGAAAAAACCTTCAACTAACATTTGAAGCGTTTGAACTAACAACTAGCGTTTGAACTAACACTTTATTATACCTAAATAGTTTTAGAATACTGGTCTAATATTGCTTTAATAATAGTTCTGATCATAAAACTACTTTTTTCGATGGCCATTTTCTTTACCCAGTCAAAATATAACTGTTTTTAGTGAAATGTAAAACAAGATTTTACGCCACTTATTTTATTTCTGAAAAATTGATATTACCTAGGTATTCTCATATGTATATGTAGGTTTATATTATTTAAATTTTAACGTGCATTATTATTAACTACGAATTTTAGGACAAGTTACTACCCTTTTCTATCCAGGATAGGGCGGATGCCTTTTCTTTTTTCTCCAGAAAAGGCATCAGCCCATAGTGGGAATCGAACCCTCGACCTTTGGAACGGAGCGTTATCTGCTCACGGCTTAACTCTCACGGCCTCCGTATGTAGATTTTAAAATAATTTTTGCTAAAATGTAACATGAACTTAGTCCATTTCGGTTGTGAGGATACCTGTTATGAAACTAAAAAATCGTTAGTTTATTTGATGTAGATAAAAAAGTGGTACTTAGCAATGCTCTCCGCATAGTTTTATCAAAAATGACATGAATTTAAGTTGCTATCCTATAAATTACATTGCTGTCTCGGCCGTATAACTGCACAGCCTAATAAAACGAATCTCATAATTAGCTGAATATTAATTTCTGCAAAGAGTTTTTGAGCATTTGTTGCTAGCAAATAATTGAACTTTAACAGTGAGATCTACCTCTCTATAGCTCTTGTGAAACCGTTAAATTCATTCGTTTAAGAGCAAAAAAGGAATATGTCGATAACAGTTAACAGAATCACATTGGTTATCAATATGTTCGACTTAGCACTCAAAACTACATTTAAAATTATACATCTCTTCACCCATTGTGTAAAAATATGATTTTTTGAAGTCGAATATATGCTATTTTTCAGTTTGTTATTAATATAAAACCCGCTTATCTTCCAAAATAATTATACTATCGAACTGGTAGTGACCTCATTCGACTCACCACAAAAAAAAAAAAAAAAAATACTTCACAAATGATACCAAAATCAGAAATATTAAAGTACCTTCAGGTTTTTTCTTTCGGGCGTTTGACACCACTGGGTGGCGTTGAAACGTACAAATAAAGAGGCTTTAGGTATCTCAGGATCTACTAGACGGAATCGAACGCTTAAAGCGTCTTTATGAGCACTTTCCAACGTATTTTTCTGGTTGTTGAATACTGCTGGATTTATTCAATTGTTTTAAAAGAAATCTTGAAGCCTATAATTTTACAAGAATTTAAAAAATATTATTTTTTTTTTCCCATACGTCAATTCTGCAAGCTTTAGTTTGTTCACTCTGTATATGTGAGGTTATTATTATGTGTAGCACGGTTTTTCTCCTTCCGCCTTCTTTATTTCATAACGTTTCCCTTCATGTTTTGTAGCCTAAATCTCATGTATTCAGGCATCACTTAAACCGTACTCAGTCTCCTCCTTCCCCGAGTAAGGGCTCAGTCTACACGCGTCTGCCATTGTTTAATAATTATAAAAGTAGACTACTTAATTCCCATACGGTCTTGACCGTTAAGAAGTAAGTAAATTATGCGCCATAATTGAGGAGTCAGAAACGTAATATCTAACTTTTTTTTTCAATGGAAAAATTATTCATTTATGAATTACGTGTCCATAAACGGTAACACATGTAAGAGCGGTGATGTTTATTAATTTCCAATGGAATTAGATGAGTATAGCAGCTGTTGCTGTAGTAATGGTGGTTTCGGAGCGGACAGATCCTCCCGACTTTGCCACAGATAGAATCAAATAATTACCACACGACACGCGTGACGGCCACACTCCGCGCCCATACGCCTCATGCTAGAGGAATTAACTCGCCGGATGCAACACACGCTGCCACGCCTATCTTCACGCTTCTTGCTTGTAGCAAACTCTATCAAATACATTCTACTAGTCTCAACGTATATATCTACACGTTCTGGAATTTTTTTTTTTTTTTTTTTTTTTTTTTTTTTTTTTTTTTTTTTTTTTTTTTTGGAAAATTCTGCTTCTGAATGCCGCGAGTTCATGATTTACCCCTTTCCAAGTATCAAACGAAAGTGCAAGCGAAATGAGATGGAATTATCCCAAGAAATGCGCCAGATTCTCTTGTATTAGTAATAGTATTTTTTTCTTGTACCTATTTGGTTATTTTACCTCTTTGTGCATTTTATTTTATTTTTAAGGATTATTAACAGATGTGGTAGTAGCGCCGTTGGTTTCTCAGACAGACACACTTCCAAGAGTTGACCAGGGCCGACCATGCTTAACTTTTGTGATTGTACTCAACAATGTGTGTTTTATTGATTCCCAATTATCATGGCTGGCTCATATTAATGCTATATTTATATTTGTATGTTGGCTTTAGATAAGTTCCAGACAATACTCCATGGATGTCTCATTTTTTAAGTCTGCCCTATGTTCCTCTGGTCTCTGTAGAAATTCAGCACCCCCCATAAAAATCGTGAATTCCATTAATGTATCTCAACACATACACAGTAGCAACTAGTTGGACGTAAAGCCAAGAATCGAGTGGGCCTGATTTTTGGAACCATGTGTGCTTTGCCCATATCCTCCTAAGAGGCCCTATGTTCTTTCATCAGGAACATTAAATCTTGTGCTAATGATGCCAGCAGTCGATGCTTAGGGAAAAAGGTGTTAACCTCGTATCTTAAATGATTCTCTACTATCTTTCGTTTAATTCTGCAATATTCCTTAATTGTTATAGTATTATTCTCATAGTAAAAAACCTATATTATTGTATAAATTTTTAACATACAAAAATGGAATAAGTATAGTTCAATATAAACCCCAACTCTTTTCAGTTAAATTTGGGTTGCCGAGTTGAGTAGATTTTCTTGTTGTGAGTAGTGCTCTTGTTGAATTTAATCCTGCGAATGAAGGGGGAACTGATTGTTCCCGAAAACAGTCTACGAGCAGCGCCCAGCGTTAAGGGCAAGAGCAATATTCTTCTTTGCAAAGAAAATTGATTTTTCATTTTATTGTTTAAAATTTATTTAGTAATTCTTCAATTTCAGTGGTAATTGTCACCTAAACATTTTTTTATTTTCCTCATATGTGCATAAAACGTGCACGTCGATTGTTTCTTAAAACCCATATAATATCGAACTGATTTTTAAAAAATTACAACTCGCAAGAACTGCGCCATCTTTGCGCATTTCCTTTCTTATCCTTAGTGTCGTCTGTAAAGCTTGGAATAGAACTAATTATTATTTTTTATAGATCATTCGTGAAAAATTTAAACATCTATTTCAATGAAATCCCAAAGAAAAGCAAGATTGTCGGCATGGCTGAGGAAACGGACAGTATCCTAAGGGGAAATGGCACCTCTTGCCATCCTAAGCGGAAATGGCACCTCTTGCCATCCTAGGCGGAAATGGCACCTCTTGCCATCCTAGGCGGAAATGGCACCTTTTGCCATCCTAAGCGGAAATGGCACCTTTTGCCATCCTAAGCGGAAATGGCACCTTTTGCCATCCTAGGCGGAAATGGCACCTCTTGCCATCCTAGGCGGAAATGGCACCTTTTGCCATCCTAGGCGGAAATGGCACCTCTTGCCATCCTAGGCGGAAATGGCACCTTTTGCCATCCTAAGCGGAAATGGCACCTCTTGCCATCCTAAGCGGAAATGGCACCACTTGCCATCCTAGGCGGAAATGGCACCTCTTGCCATCCTAAGCGGAAATGGCACCTTTTGCCATCCAAAGCGGAAATGGCACCTTTTGCCATCCTAGGCGGAAATGGCACCTCTTGCCATCCTAGGCGGAAATGGCACCTTTTGCATTCCTAGGCGGAAATGGCACCTCTTGCCATCCTAGGCGGAAATGGCACCTTTTGCCATCCTAGGCGGAAATGGCACCTCTTGCCATCCTAGGCGGAAATGGCACCTCTTGCCATCCTAAGCGGAAATGGCACCTCTTGCCATCCTAAGCGGAAATGGCACCTCTTGCCATCCTAAGCGGAAATGGCACCTCTTGCCATCCTAGGCGGAAATGGCACCTTTTGCCATCCTAAGCGGAAATGGCACCTTTTGCCATCCAAAGCGGAAATGCCATCCTAAAGTTCGCTCTAGGAAAACACTATCACAAATACATTTCCAATTTAATTACCTCCTTTTTCTAAAATATTCACTTTAGTGTTATGTACAATTATAAAGACTAATAATTCTGTAAAAAGACGATTAAATAAAAACAACCAATTAAAAAAAGAGCTAAACAGAATAAGAACGTTCAAAATTAGTAGAAAATACGGCAATATAAGGCATCTTCGAATTCCACTCAGAAAGTTCTATTTCTAACAACAAAAATCGTTTCTCATTTTACTTATCCTGTTTCACTGACGAATACATTTTCCCCCTATAAGCAACTGTAAAAATAACAAGTAATAAAATACTAAGTCAACAGCTTAAGGTTAATCCTTCAATGAGGTAACAACAAGTACAAATTATAGGAAAAAGCATAAACTTTTTTCTAAATAATTCTACAATTACTACTTACAAAAAAATGTTATCACAATCAATTTGATGAATTAATTTAAGCAAATTAAAAACCTGTCCTCCCATCTTCCATTGAAAATGTATTAGTTTAATGGAATATTTAGTACATAGAATCGTAGACGCTTATTTATATATTAAAAAAAAAAAAAAAGTTTAATGGAATACGGTGGAAGATTCGAATGTCCGAAGGAAAATATTCCAAAGAATATTGCAAGGACTGGTTGGTCCTGTAGCAAGAGCTTTGAGGAACTAATAATGAATTAATGCTGATGAAAAGAGAGAGTAGATAATACTATTTGTTGGTTTCCTCTACGAATACCATTAGGAAGTAAGAAACGCGTCGAAATGGGACTGGTTTAATATTTAGGGCGGAATTAGCATAAGTAAAGGAAACGGTGAGAGAGCGCGGCGTTATTCTGCCGAATTGTGGATTCAAATTATAGCAGGATGTTTCTTTAGTCTAGTCGACAAGTCTCCGAGTCTACAGCTGTCGTTGTTAAGGCTGGGCAGAAGAGGGTTATATTTTCGGGGGGCTTCTGAATATATCTATGCGCGAAGAGAGATTACCAAGCAGTATAATTTCAGGAGGTACAAGCTCCTTGTCGTTTTAGCGAAGGAAAAGGCAAAATACTAAGTCCAACAGGCAACTACTGAAGGATGGTGGGACTCATTATAGAACCTTGGGTTCTGTTAAAGAACGTTTCTATACTAAGACATAAATAGTGGATAGAGTCCTGATGGAGAGGGAACCTCACAAAATGTGAATATTTTCTGGGCTTTAGACGTTGTAATATGGTTCTTCAAGAGTAGCAATCTCACTGCTCAGAGACCACTGAATTAGAAGAGAAGTTAGTCTCATAATAACTCGACGTAAGAAGAGTTCACACACTATTACGCAGGCGATCTCCTTGCTTCAGTCTGTGTGATTCAAAAAATATGTATGAAGTAGTCAGTTTTGTCCTAAGGATGGCACAAGTCCCTTCATGATATAAGTGTAGCGCAACCAAGAATCTCTAGGGAATGTCCTGATTGAGCCGTTCAAGCCACGCTTTGAATTCTTCATCAGGTGCTAAACGAAGTTTAAACAGAGCTAAGGCACCAAGACGACTACAGCGCCCTAACGGCAACTCCCATAACTAGTATTATTGATGAGACTGTCCGGTAATGGGGATTCGTGAATATTTCAGAGAGCAAGTCTTGAAGGAGCAACTTCCCTAATGGCGCACAACTCCCTGAATCATTGAACATCCTCCAGACCTTAGAGCGAAAACCCTTCGCTAAATTGTAGGGGCTAAGTTTTAATTACCCCCTTACCCCTCGGGCCTTCAAGGGGAGGCGTTTCCTTCCTTCACCATCTTCGGATATTCCACAAAACAAGAACGGATTTCAGGAAAACTTTGCAAGTGATATTTCAATTGCTCAACAAGCTCTTTACAATAATATTTAACTTTTACCCAATGTAAATCCATGTAGTATTTTTTTTTTTTTTTTATTTTTTTTTTTTACACCTACACGGGCAGATTAAAGATCCCTTACAAAAGTAGAGGCAAGCTCATAAAACGAAGTAAATCACAAGACATATTTATGAAACTGCATTTATGTCCCATGAATAAGATTGTACTGAGAATAGTTTAAACTTAAAACATGTATGAATTATTTTACTTTTAGGCAACTTACAATATATTTCTGGTTTCTGAGAAGACTTACCTCAGTGTGCATATCATCCACGGAACGAAGCAGACAAAAATGTTACTTTTCGCTTATTTCTTATTTCATCGTTAGAGGTGCTTATTTAAAATCCTTATGGAATCTATTAGACACTCCTATCTCTCGTTATAGTAACACAAACTCTCAACCTCAGGGGCGCCTACTAATAAAAAATATTGGGGGGGGGGGATACCCGGGGTCTGCCCCGGGAAGTTTTCTAAATGTTCGACCCGAAGGTTCGCGCACCGGGACCAATTCTAAGTTAGGCTGCAGCATGGGCATATATAATGGGAGGGGGCTGCAGCCCCCCCCCCCGACATTTTGATTTGAAGGTAAAAATGTGTATAAAAACCTTAAAAATAAATTAAATTAGATTACTAAGTTAATAAAAAACATTTTATTTTAGGTATAATAGCGTTTTAGTTACCTAAAACTATTTCAAGTTCTAAATTGTTAGTATTCCATTCCCCGGAAACGGCCCCCTCCCGAAATTTTCCCAGCCACCCCCTTGAAATAATTTCCTATATACGCCCATGTCCTGCAGCACCGTAACACTATCATGATTCACAGCACTCGTTTTCAGTTAAGGTAATTTCATTATAGGTTCGTTTTAAAAGGTAAATATCGTCGAACAAGGCAAATAAAAAATATCAACATAATTTTGTGATTTTACATAACATAATATAACTAATAATTTTCGTAAATAATAGGTCGGCGCCTATGCTCACACTTTAAGTGAAATATCTTAAAAATATTTTGGTCGAATGTTTAAATGGATCCTCTTGCTACAAATAGAACCTCTTACGTAAATAGGGGATTAACTCATAAACGTATATATATATTTATGTGTATATATATATATATATATATATATATATATACATATATACATATATATGCTTTGTGAGCATCAAGTATTAATGGCACATTAATTAGCCAATTGCAATATAAAATGCATACTTAATCAACCTATCATCGAAAAGGGCATTAAACAAGGGATGAAAAAATGACTGAACCATTTTACTAAAATGTCGGCCCCCTGTAGGTCGAACATTAAACAGATGATTTACATTAAAAAGGAGCAGATGTCGTCGCTAAATTCCCCCGCCATTTTGTTGAGATATCGTCGCATCTGTTGGCACCACTTCCGGCACTAAACAACTTCCTACCGGAATGCGACTTATTATCAACGACATCCTTTGTCTTCTTTTAATACTCACGAATGATAAAGTTCTCGATTTGGAAGTTTTTTTTTAAGAGTAATATTTACAATTTACAATGAGTCGAATATTCCAAATATACCATTAAATAAATTAAATTGTATCTTATAACTATATCAAGAGGTATTATTTATATCCCCTGGGATGTATAAAGTGTCTGATAGACACGAGAGAAATTTCAGTGAAATATGATGGCAGCAGTGAGCATCCAGATACTAGATCCTCACTGCTGCCACCCGGGCCGCCACATCTCAGAGCCGGACCCGGGACCAGATCACGGGCCCCCCTTCTCAAAGCCGGGCCCCCACTTCTCAGAGCCAGACTGAAAATTCTAGTACTTTGCTATCGGACTTTGGACATTTTAAAAATATTTTCATCTTGAGTTTTGAGCGAAATGAGAACAAAAGCCGACAATCGGTGCAGCAAAGGTCACCTTCGTTACTTGTAGTTTTATTACGACTCCTAATGAAATATACTAATCTGGGACTGCACTTGTTTTGTCGTTTATGTACATTAAAAAAAATATAGATCCTATTCCAATAAATATAGGCTAGGCCCGTCTATATGTCTATTTATTTAAATTTTAACGTCCGTTTATTATTAACTACGAATTTTAGGACGGGTTATCTATAGGATACCACCCTTTTCTAGCCAGGATAGGGGTGATGCCTTTTCTTTTTTTGAAAGAAAAGCCACCGCCCCTAGTGGGAATCGAACCCACGACCTTTGGCACGGAGTGTTAAGAGCTCACGCCTTAACCCTCACGGCTACCGGGTCTCCGGTATATGTCTATATGTCTAAACCCCATTCTTTTTACAAGCTCATAACCTATACATTTTTTTCCAATTAGCGAGGCCCGGCCCGGGCCCGGGACCACTATACCCGGCAGTCCCCCCCCCCCCCATAATGGGTCCAAATGTGTGCTATTGTGCAAAAGAAACAATGTCTGATTTTCACTTTTTTATAGAAAAAAGAATGATTTGAGAACAATTAACCTTCTTTATTCAAACAAGCAAGCGGGTCGTCGGTTTAAAAAAATGTATAATAATTTGTTTTTATTTATATCTTGTACAATGGATCTCCAATTCTCATAAAGAGCAGCCTTAAATTCCTAGTTCTTATAAGTGTATTACTGGGTGTTTGTGAATGAGATTGAGAGTGAGATAGAAATGCCCATGACATGACATTACAAAATAGTTATCTTCTTGTTTTCATATTGAAATCTCCTCGAAGTTTAAACATGTGAGTGAAATGAACATTAAAAAAGCCTGTTCTTATAAAGAAACCTCCATTATAATTTTAAATGTTCGATAATTTGTATTTGTGTATGAAAAGAGCTGCTTAAAGTGTTTGTATTAGAGGAAGCCCGAAGCGACAGCCATTGTTACAAGAAGGAGTCTTAACAAAAGAGTTATCTCCTTAAGAAGGATAATTAATCCCCCTTAGAAGGAGGGAGGGACTTACCGCCGTAATTGGCTCTTTTGCTTTAGTACTATTTACACAATTATATTAATTAACCTCTTATTCAACAACAATATTTCGTAATTTTTACTCTTTTAATTGGTTTTAATAAATAGATTATTGTATATTTCGAACCGGTTATTATATAGAGTTGGTTGAGAGGGATAATTAATTTCTGTAGCTACGGGGAAGAGGATATTTAATATTTGATGGTTGTTTTTATTTAATTACTTATTTTCGAGCAGATCACCATTACTTTTGAGCTCTTCAAGTAAATAATGTTATTACCATCTGCTTTAAATAATTGAACCATATATCGCACTAGTAATTCTAAAGTGACACAACTCAAAAATCAGTGTTTTTGCCGTCATGACTATGAAAGACATGGTAAATATCTATTTATCAACCTTCAAAACTATATGTACCTAGCTTCAGATCTTGTACACTTGAGACGACTTGTCTCACCCTTCATGTCCTAATGCTATGCCCCAGCATGTCCTAATGCTATGCCCCCTACATAGGTAAGTGCCAGATTTTCAGTAGCGTTTTATTTTGAGTTGTGTCACTAGTATACTAGTGCGATATGTTAGCATAAATATTTTGGATGAAGGTAATTTCTATTTTGTTACTACCACTTGTGAGATTAGAACTCGGCACGATGCGAGTTGGTTTCTTTTAGTTATGGACTGCAAGTAACCCTACAATATGGGATTTTATTGGTTAATAACACATCCCATGCTCTGCACAATGTTTTCATTTGTAGAAGTATTTTTAGCCTGCAAAACAGCTACTTCAAGGCCTATTATACCCGCTTGTACTTTGAAACTATTAAAATAAATACTATTTATTTTAATTAATGTATTTAATTTAATAATATTTATTTTAATTAAAAGTATATATGTATTATATACTTCTTTGTCTTTCTAAAGATTGAATGAGTTTCTAATTTTTTTTGTATTAGTCCAAGAGGCGGTAACCGCACGTTTCATGAAGTGTTTTAGGCACCTTGAAATTTTGCTATAATGTACCTCTTAGGTAGATAAGAAGGTATATCTATATGTGTTGGCTAGACGTGCCTTGGAACACCAGGTACTGCGCATTGGCGAAAAGTGCAAAAAAATATTTCCCAAAAATAGATTTCTATTCAGAAGCAAACTATCTTTAATGTAAAATTGAGACAATTTTACAATGAATAATAAATAAGGCAGACACTTTTAAGGGGGATAACTTGTAAAAAAAAAAAAATTGTTTTTATTCTAATATTAAGTGAGAGTTTTAATGACGCTGCCATTTAAACCGGAACAGCTGTACAAGATCATGTGAGCAAGGACCAATGAGAGCTCAGGGAACAACCACAACTGCGCAGTGCTCTCATATACTCCTGATAATTGAGGAGCTTAGTATCAAAGTTGGACAACTCCACTTTTGATTTTTATACAGGAGAGGTAAAAAACCATATCTACTATAGGGTTGTCAGTATCATGGTGATTTTTTTATATGTTATTCTCCTAGGTCCAAAAAACATGTTTTCAAAGGCATTACAAAATTATATGAGTATTAAGGCCGTAAACACACTTTAAATAGTGGAGTTGTCCATGTTTGAAACCAAGTCATGGAGTTGTCTGTTTTTGAAACCAAAGGGAGCCATTTTAAAATTAAATCTATCCTCTTTTGAAACAAAAAAACAAAAAAAAAAAAAAAAATGAATTCGATATGCACGAGAGTGTTTTAATATAATATAATTATGTCTAATGTATTCAAAAAAATCGTATTGTTAAAAATTACTTGAAAAAAAATATTTAAATGCAGTTTGACAAAATTGAAGTCTTTGAATTATTCTCACATCTTAGAAAGAACTAGTTCATCAAAATCTGCAATCAACACACTCACAGTGTCCACTTTTGATAACATTAGCAGTTTCACTCTGTACTGTGAGGTTGCGGAACCACTGCAAACGGTATCTTTCTTCCTAATTTTCTCCGGAGTACTTGGACAAGAGATTCTTAACATCTGCAAGTTTCTAGGGGTTGACGCTACGGCCGACGGGAATTGGTGCAGGAGTAAGTTCTAGAAGTGACCTAGCCTTCTTTGTTATGGACATAAATCTTTCACGTCAATTATGGTGTAGTATGGCGCACCGCACTTAGATTGTGCAGATAGATTGTAAAGATATCTGTAATGAAACTAATTTATCTTTAATTTATTCGGCTTAGAAAAAATGTGGTACTTCGCTATCCTCTTCGCACAGTTTTACCTAAAAGTACATGTATTGAAGTTGCTGTGCTATACTTTTCATCGCCGTACTCAGCCATGCACAGCTTATTAAAATTAATTTATCAATTAGTGATGCCATTATTTTATTAAAAACGAGTTAACCATTATTATTTTCTGGAGAGAGTTGATAAACAGTTTGTGATAGCAAATAACTGAATATTAACGGTGAGATCCATTGGCTACTGAAGGAGTTGTCATTTTTTGAAACCAAACGATGTTGGAATTGTCCATATTTTGATACTGAACGGTGCAAATAAACGCTATTTTAACTATGTTCTGTCTGTTTTTAATGCAAAACAGTTGTAAAACCGAATGCAGCATAAAAAGCTCCTTAAGAATCGAACAAAATCTCAAAACTGAAAAAAATGGAGTTGTCCAACTTTGATACCAAGCTCCTCAATTAAACCCCACAAAAGTGTCTGCCCTTTTGTAATTATTTTCAATTGTGTTCATTGAAGACGCTGTTTAAATCGCAGGGTGAATAAATCACTTCTAGTTAATACTAGCAGAATACCCGTGATTCGTCACGGCAGACAAGTAGTTATTTTATTGCGTTAAATAATGTATATTCAAAATTAAATCTACTCTTTAATTTTGTATAGTTTATTATAGCACGGTTCCCGTCATACTATTTGTAATTTATCAATTGATAAGTAATCATAGTATAATATTTCTTGGCACTGGGGGGCTTCGGCCCAGTATCAACAAAGAGATAACCTAGAAATACCCCGTTCTCTATAGGTTACCAGCAATAGAAGTTTAACCCGTAAGAAATACGGGCACATTAAGAAATACGTTTTCAATAATAAATTGCCGCTAAAATTTATGTTTCCAAGATGTCATTTGGAAACACACCCTATATTTGCGAGCATTGTCAAGAAGTATTCCGATTGGAGATGCTGATGGGTGAGGAGGCTGTGCAAGAGTTCGGGATATTATTACCTCGGATGGACCATCACCAGGTATAGCGTTAACTCTATGCCGGAAAAAATCGCAGCCCATTTCTAGAAATTCAAGGTCTGGGTAGTTGAAATTAACCTCAATTAAAAATAAATTCTATGAAATAGATTCAGTACGGTAACAGCTGTTCTGTTATCGTCCTAGCAACACATGCTGCCTAGGCTTGCCTTCTCTAACCAACTAAAATTTGAAGTTGGGAGACCCAGTAGCCGTGAGTGGTAAGGCGTGAGCTCTTAACACTCCGTTCCAAAGGTCGTGGGTTCGATTCCCACTAGGGGCGGTGGCTTTTCTTTCGAAAAAAGAAAAGGCATCACCCCTATCCTGGCTAGAAAAGGGTGGTAACCTATAGATAACCCGTCCTAAAATTCGTAGTTAATAATAAATGGACGTTAAAATTTAAATAAAAATTTAAATAAATAAAACTTGAAACCCCTCTAAAAATACTTAAAAATTCGAATTTCAAAAAATCCTTTCTTAGCGAGCGTCTACGTTCTATAGGGAGTGTCCATGCAAAATTTCAACATTTTCTGTCAAGTGGTTTGGGCTGGGCGATGATAGGTCAGTGAGTGAGTGAGTCAGTGAGTGTGTAAGTGGTATTTGACAAATATATAGTAGATTAAAAATAAAAAATAGGTACTTTGTTTTTTTTTCATTTATATTTTAACCCCCTTAAAAGTGTTTTTTACATAACTGATAGTTGGCTTCTGAATTTTTTACTGAACTATTTTTTGGCAATATTTTTTTGCACCTTTCCCCTCCACAGTACTTGGTGTTCCACGGTAAGTCTAGCCAACACATATTTACCTTCTTATCTACCCAAGAGGTACATTATAGCAAAATTTCAAGGTGTATAAAACACTTCATGAAAATTTCGTTACCAGCTCTCCGACTATATAAGGAACTAGTGATTTTTGAAGTTTTTTATTTTTGTTTGGGCTGAAGGTTTGTCAACCTTTGAGGTCAATAACAGTTCTTTAAGAATTCTTGACACAGCGTTAATTTGTATGTTTGTGTTTGGATTGATTTTAGTTTATATTTTACTGGTATATTTCCTTCGGGATTAGTTTGCCTGCCATTATACAATAGGAAAGGATAATCGAACCGTAACTATTATTGAAGAGGAAGTCCCACCTACTTAGCTAATTGGCTGTATAGCTGACTAAGAGGGCTCAGAAAAGCCTAGTAGCCTGGAGGGGGTAATGACTCTCTGACCGACAAAAGCCCCCCCCCCCCTCTCTCTTCAGATTTTATCAGGAGGAGTTTTGACAGGGAGTGCACACACCGGCAACAGATGGCACCACCCTCCCTCCCAGTGTTGCAAACCCCTCTACCAACAGTCAATCTTTTATCTCACAGAGATCTTCTTCCTAATGGGGCAACACTGGGTGTTCCAAATCAGTTACTCTATTGTACAAATATGTTGTCGAATTTCATGCATCACTTATTATGTATAGCCTTGGTATTTTGTGGGTTTTTCAACTTTGCTTATTAGTTACATGTCTAAAATTGGTAAGTAGGTTTATACGTATCAAGCGTATTTAAGTAAAATATACATAATTTTTACATTATTCTATTTACCTATATGGTTTCTTGATTTCATGTCGGTTAAGTAAATACATAAGTGTATTTTCCGATAATCGTCCATTTAGAAAATCATTCGTATGGTTTATGTTGTTTTTGTTATTTTTTTATGTATTTATTCTGCGCCGACTACAATGTCAATTAGTATCATTTTTTAATTATTATCCATTTCTTTATGGCGGATTTACATCTAGGCCATTAGGACCGGGGTGTAATGGGAAATAAATATAAATATGTTATAGAGCCACCGGACAAACAAATCGGTGAGGAGGCCCTTTTCATTAATAAATATTGCTTGCTGAAATATAATCTGCTTATTTTCATTTATGCTTTACATGCCTAAAATTTGTACTACCAAATACAAGTTATCTAAGGGTTAGTTAGAAACCATATTATATAAATATAGTAGTCAAGAAAATTTACTTTTAGTAGTGATTGCAGTGATTTTAAATACTTTTCATTGCTATGTTAACTTTTGATTACTAGTTTTATATAATATGGTTTCTAACCTTAGATAACCTGCAAAGAACCTGTAAACTAATCCGTAAGTACCAAAATCAATGTTTAAAATCACGACAGACACTTCGAAGTAACTGGATGTGGTTTTCGAAGTAACGGGCGCTGAAATTAAAAAAAAGTCGAACCTGCATCTCCCACATGTGAATCCAAAGCGTTAACCACAGGATCACGAGGAGACTTAATAATTACATTTTTTATATTATTAATAATATTTATCGCACATTTGTTCATCATTAATATGGTTATATGTATGTATAAATATAACTGTATAAAGGATGAAGGGTTCAAAGATAAATAGTACGTCGTTTTATTTTAAATGTAATATTTTGGAGCTGTAAGGTGAGTAAATGTATTGTGATTGTGGAGTAAATGGAAGCAGGCAATGATAGCAATCGTTGACAGGGCAAAAGTTTCAATTATCCACCGATAGCCTACCGTTCAAAAGGAACGCTTTAATTGAAACCAGCAACGATGCGAATGCAATTCTACCGTTACAATAGGCAGATCAATTTACAAAAGTACTGAATTAACCACTCTTCGAAATGTATCACCGGCCTTTGTTTGGCTCATGTTTATATTGAAATACCGTAAAATGGGCTCACATTAGTACTGTGTGGTGAAATTAGTAGAAACTTATTCTGCTAGGATATTTTCATTTAACTGATACAAGATATTTTTTTTAATATCATTAGGTATAGTGTGAGTATGCTGAAACCAAGTTTTTGACGTCGATAGCCGGGGGAAGAACTTTTGGCAGGCGAAGAACCGCGAAATTTTAGCACTTTTTTTAGTATTTCTTCATTAACCTGTAAACCGTTGATTTTGAGTACGAAACCTTCAAATAGGAATAACAATTCAAATAGGAACAAAAATATGTTACAGGGTTCCATGGTTTCAACAAGACCCAACAACATTCGGTTTCAGAATTCTCTTTAGTTTAAAAATGCCCTGATCTTCGTCAAGTGATCCTGCCTAAACCTCTGAAATTATTTCTTAGTATTCGCCTCTGCACTAGCCTGACCCTTCTATTTTCCTTAAGATTTTCTGGGAAGACCTTTCCATTGAATATTGTTCAGAAAATTGCAGCCTCCTTATTTTATTTTCATTGGAATATGTTGTGTCCCGAGTAAACCAATTTATTTGAGCAACCAAACTATTTTGTACTTTTTTGTAACGTAAAGTTTTTCCTCCTTCTATTTTATATAGGACTTATATTATATTATTATATAGGCTGAAAGGGAATTGCACAAGAATGCCCTTTCAGTAATGCTGCAGATTTTCCTGATATGTGTAATTCAAGTGATTAAAGAGTATTGATTTTTCATGGATTCGCATATATTTCTGAATTTTCAAGCCCAAGTGAAGAAGCCTCGAAAACTCAACTGTTAAGTACTTCTTGAAATATTTATAGCTTTTAAAACTGCTCCGAAAGAGCCTTATAAATCGGATTATAATTTTTCCCTCCTCCAAAATAAAAATAAAATCTTGGGAGCCGGAGTTGAAATCGGTTTAGGATCGCGGTGGCTGTGGTAGGAGGTAGTGGGGGGTAAGTGGTAAGTTTTGGCGTGGATCGATTCAGAGTAAGTGCTGGAGGCTCCAGGGACCTTCTTAACTTGTACTCCATTTTACTCTACTGCCTCTGGAGGGCCTGGATAAATAAATGCTCCCAGCCACTACACTCCAAGCACTCTATCTCCAGGCACTACACTCCTTCCCACTCTATCTCCAGTCACTACACTCCATCTCCAGCCACTACTCTCCACCCTCTTTATATAAAAGACTTCCAAGAGAAGATCCTTGTAGAATGGAGACTCCACAATCGGCAATGCTTTCAGTGCGTTGTTAAAGTTTGCCCTCCGTTTGAGGACTCCCAACAAACACCGACCTCCTATCTCTATAGGAGGAGCCACTGCTCTCTTTAGATAAGGTGTTTTTTCTCCTTCGGGTCCGTTTTATGTTTACTCCTCTCTCACTTTTACGTACAATTGTTTCTAGAGTATCTTATAGCCATCTTCTAGAATTTTTCCTACCACCAAAGCTTTCTTGTTCTTTTACATGTGAAGAGGGAAAAAACAAATCCGCACTTTCCGATAATATGTTTTCTTTTGTAAACATTTTAAACGTTTATTTCTTCTTGTTTCGAAAACCCAAAGCAAAATAATTGACCCACCATTTGTACCATATAGCAATTTACATTGTGTCCTTCTCTTCGGCTAATATTTCATGGACTTTTACTTTTTCTACAGCTTAATTTAAACTTTGAAATTTCGCAAGAAAAATAACAACTCAAGGAGAAAAATATAAGTATACCCTATTTATCTCTTATATTAATCCATCTGGGGGCGAGGTTAGCTCAGTGGTAGAGCACTCGACTAATGAACTGGAGGACCAGGTTCAAAACCCGAGCGCGCACTAAAGATTTTTTCTTCTAGTGCTGCCGTTCGAGGGTTGGATTTGGGGTCCCAGATCGTCCCTAGGCTCACCCAGCCTTTAATTAATTTAATTAATAATGGGTACCTTGGGTGCTAATGACTCTAGCAGTCGAAGCGGCCAAGGGGAAAATCAGGCGGCCGGAGCATAGTGTTGACCACACTATCTCCCTAGTGTGCCGTACGGTCAAGAATCAGATACCTCTACAGTATCTGCCCCTCTGGGCCCTTGTGGCCTGTTACGGGACTGATTTTTTTTTTTTTTAATCCATCTAGGTCTATTTAAGAGACATTATTAAAGTTATTACCGTAAAATGGGGTCACATTAATACAGTGTAGTAAAATGGTAAAAATCTATAGTGCTAGGATATTGTCACGCAACTGATACCGAAGGGTTAAACATTTCCCATAGATGTACTTACATATAAATTCTTCTTATCGCTCTAAGATAAATATATAAGCAGTATAGGTTTCTACCAATTTCACCACACTGTAATAAGGAGATCTCATTTTAAACTACTTTATGGGCAAAGCATTATTTTGATTTTTTTCTATTTTTCTAACAACCCGTTTTCAATTTATATCATTATATGCTTGCAGAAAATGTCTAAACCTTCTGTACATGTTAAAGTCTCAACATAGAAAGTGCTCATCTGTAATATATAGTTGTATTCATCTTTAAATAGAAATATACTATTTTTTTCTCTCTCTTCAGTAAGTCATGTCAGATTCGATGGGAATTTTTTTTACTTGTTTTTTAAGATTAAAAAAATCGAAAGCCCTATTAAAGTATGGTATTTATTGCTGGATCGCAACGAAGGTGATTAGCAAATTATTAGTCTATATGGAAACGTCAGATACGAAAAAAATGGTAATATTAATCAAAAATTAAAATAGATAATCATAATATAAAGAAAGTAAAAATAATTAGGGAAAAAGTAGAAAATAAATTTAATTGTTCATTAATGTCATTAAATTTGTCATTTATATGTATAGTTTGTAAGTGTTTAAATATCTGATTCAAGTAATGCTGCCTTCTGTTAAAAGTACTGTAAGGTCAGTGGGTATGTGAAATTGTTCTTCGACGGTCTGTAAGTGTCTTGTGGTTAGCAGTTTATATAAACTTTAGTGTATATGTTATGCCATCATTTGTGTACTTGTAAGTGTATTCTGTCCTGCTCCTGTATATATTTTTGGGATTTAATTAAGACACATAAAACAATTATCCTGACAAATAGACAACATTGCCCCATAAAAGTCCAGCCTAGAGTAAGAAGTAAATAGACAGCGCTTTGCCGATAAATACACCTCCCCCCCCCACAGAGAGAGGAGATAATCCAGCACTAGAAGCCATACAAGAATGTTTCATGAGGATTATTGGAATCTGCCAGGAGAGGCAACACTGGCTACTGAAGCCATTCACTCTAATTATATTGTCTCCCTTCAAAGTAGTTCCATGATTAATCTCCTACCAAATCCCCCGTTACACGTGATTCGAGGGTCTTTAACCACGTGTCCGCTAACACAAAACATTTACCAAATTGAAAAGGATTTTAACAGTTATTTTCTTTATAATACAAAACGAAATAATTTATAATATCTATGTTATTATTTCCACATTATTCGTCAATTAAATATCTAATAAGCTAGTAAACTTGTCCTATATATATATATATATATATATATACCAGGTCTGCAAGTTTAAAATGTCGTTTATTTCTTAAAATATGTACACAGTAATTTAAAAAAAAGTATAATATATTTCATTCAAAGTACTGGCCCTCGCTTTCTACACATTTTGTCCATCTCTCGGGCAATTTATGGATACCATTCCAAAAGAATGCTTCATCTTTATTTGAAATCCATTCATCGAGACATTTTCTTACATCCTCGAAATTGTTAAAATGTTGCTCAGCCAATGAGTGTCCCATCGATGAGAAGAGGTGATAATCAGAAGGCGCCAGGTCAGGTGAATACGGCGGGTGGGGTAGGAGTTCCCAACCAAGCGAAGAAATCGTTTCCTTAGTCAATCTGGCTGAATGTGCAGGAGCGTTATCATGCTGGAGAATGACTTTGGCGTGCCTGTGAGCCCATTCTGGGCGTTTTTTCGATCAATGCGTGACTCAAATTGATCAATTGTTGTCGGTAGCGGTCGGTATTGACTGTTTCGCCGGGTTTGAGAAGCTCGTAGTAGATTACTCCCTTCTGATGCCACCACACACACATAGCATTGTCTTCTTCCCAAAACGATCCGGTCTTGCACTCGATGTGGATGGTTGTCCTGGCGTTACCCATGATTTTATTCGTTTGGGATTCTGAAAATAAATCCATTTTTCATCGCCAGTTACAACTCGATGCAAAAAACCCTTTCTTTCGTGGCGTAAAAGCAGCATTTTGCACACAGTTTTTCGTTTTTCCATCTGTCGTTCGTCCAATTCATGTGGAACCCATTTTCCAACCTTTTGAATCTTTCCCATAGCTCTCAGGCGATCGGAAATGGCTTGCCTAGTGACATTCAACTGTTCTGCCATCATTTGTTGGGTTTGGGAATTGTCTTCGTCTAATAAAGATTGCAATTCGACGTCCTCAAACTTTTTTGGTCGATTTTCTCGTTTTTTATCAGTAACATCAAAATCACCACGTTTGAAACTTTGAAACCAACGTTCACATGCCTTGACGGTTGGAGCAAGATCGCCATAAGTCTCAACAAGAATTCGATGACATTCAGATGCCTTTTTCTTTTGATTAAATAAGAAAATCATGACATGCCGCAAATGCTCTTTATTTGGCTTAAAATTAGACATTTTTAACACCAAAGAAAGGTATGATACGTCTGCGTAAACGACTTAAAAACAACTGACTTTTGTAAACAAATGACTAACAAACAAGATAGCGTTTAGAGATAAGCAAATCCTTCAATAGGCTAAGAGCGCATTCTATTGGAATTAAAACGACATTTTAAACTTGCAATCCTGGTATAGGACAATTTTACTATCTATGCCCGTGCTTCGTCACGACAGATAAGTAGTTTTTTTTATTGCGTTAAATAATGTATCATCAAAATGAACTATGATTTTTTTCCTGATAGCGTCAACTCTATGAGGGACAGTTTATTTCTAGTAATCCAAAGACTGCTACCACAGTTGAAATTAACCGCAATTAAAAATAATACTACAGTCAGCTGTTTAGCCCTGGTCGCTAGTGACGCTTGCTAATTTTCAGTGCTTCTTTTTTACAATTTTAAGTGGTTTTTTCTTTAAATTTCTTTTAATAATTATTAAGAATAGTTTCATTTAAGTGTTTAGATCATGTTTATGTAGTTTTTTCACCTAGTAATAGCCTATGAGGGAAGATATTTGATATTGAAGTTTGCTAACCTGAAGCTAGAGGAGGAGCCAGCTCCATTGTTGGGACAGGAGGCTTCCTTCAATTGCTTTTTATTGCTTCCTTCAATTGCTGTATTTATATTTAATTTATTTTAGTATTGTTAATATAAAGTACATTTTACCCCATGGATATGGAAAATAATATTATTATTGAACCTAAACCCCCGTATCCCGGGGTTTCTTCAATAAATAGTTACAAATTTGAGTTACCACCCGGTCGGTGGACAAAAAAATTTCTTGTTATGACCTTAGCCCCTAATAGAGAGAAGAAAACCCTTCGTGATTTCAGCCCTTTCAAAATTTGCAGATTTATTAAAAGTTTTGGCCCTCAAGTAAATGTTAAATTTTTGAAATCAGGTATAATACTTCTGGAAATTTCAACTGAAAAGGATTTTCTTAATCTGGGAAAAATTAAATCTTATGAAAATTATAACATACAATTCTCATTACACAAATCATTAAATTTTTCGAAAGGAGTCATCACTTGCGACGAATTCCTTCATTGCACAGAGGAGGAACTTAAAGTTGCGTTAGAAAAACAGAATGTAGTTGAAGTTAAGAGAATATTTAAAACTATAAACGGATCAAAAATTCCAACTCC
Organism: Gonocerus acuteangulatus; assembly: GCA_946811695.1. Lineage (NCBI taxonomy): Eukaryota > Metazoa > Arthropoda > Insecta > Hemiptera > Coreidae > Gonocerus > Gonocerus acuteangulatus. The sequence continues at coordinate 87,006,057 of OX328123.1, forward strand.
ATCTGTCATTCTGACATTTAATCGGTCTGACCTCCCTGAAAAGATAGTTTTAGATTTTTTAAGTGTACGAGTCATTCCGTATTATAGACCACTAATCTGTTTTAATTGTTATGGATAACGACATGGAAAACGTCAGTGCAGAGAACCAGTTTCCCTGTGCGGTCGTTGTGGCTTAGCAAAGCACGAGGGAAAATGTAAGGCGAAGTGCCTCCATTGTACGGGTCCCCATCCTGCCTGGTTCTCCTCATGTCCGATATATAAAAAAAAGGAAAAACAGATAGAGGAATATAGAAGGAAGCATAAAGTATCTTATTTCCAAGCAGACAAATCCCTCCAGCCTAGAGTACAGGTTCATCCTAGTACCTCTCATAGTTACTCGGAGGTCACCTCAGCATTACCAACTAAAAATATACTCCTGGAACAACTCGAAAAACTGACTTGTGTAGTACAATCTCTTGTTGAAAAAATTAATTATTTAGAATCATCAATAGTTGAAGATAAAATTGAAAATAAAAATAAATCTAAAATTCCTTCTAACCAAAAATTATCAAACACATTGGAAATATCAATAATTCCCGACCCTAAACAGAATATTTCTCAATCAAGCCAACTACACCTTCCGAAAATAGGAGATAAAAGGACTAGACCTCCTTCCCAGAATTCTACTCCTTCTTCATGTGGCTCTCCAACATCCTCTCGTGTAGATGACGGGGATTCGAATCCCAAAATTCGTAATAAATACAAAAACAAAACAACAAAAAAATGAACATCGCCATTATAATAATTATTTATTTATTTATTAAACAAAAACACATGGTTATGCCTTTTCAATCTCCAACATCAGTTCAATGTGTTTTTCCTTTTCCTTACACAATAATGCTAAATATGTACTCCCAAATGCTTACTATAATTTTTTCTTTGGAATTCTTTCATAACAATTTATTTGTACATGCTCTTAATATAATGGTCATATTAGAGTCTACGTCTTACGTTTATAAAAATATATTTGAAATAATTACCTGCATAAATTTATTAATGAATGTGAATAAAAATAACTACTTCAATATTGCTAGCCTTTTAAAAATTATAAATCTTCAAGGCTTTGATATATTAACTATATTACATATAATTTTTGATTTTCACCTTTTTCCGCGATTTACAGAAAATAAATTTGTATTAAACTCTTCCAAGCACATTTCATGACCATTCTGCAATGGAACATTAATGGTTTACTTTTACACAAAGCAGATCTATTATCAATATTAAAGGAAAAATATTGTCCGTTAATTTGTCTGCAGGACACACATCTGAAGGAAAATAGCAATTTCACCCTTAATAGTTATAGTCACTTCCGGAAAGATTATTGTCATGGACTAATTGCTAGTGGTGGTGTTAGCGTGTTAGTCAGTCATGATTTTCCTTGCACTGAGGTTCCATTGGTATCGGATTTGCAAGCTGTGGCTGTAAGGATATACTCTCATCACTCATTTACAGTATGTTCCATTTATTTACCTCCAAGACAACCTTTTGATGAGAACCAATTAACAGATCTTGTTGCACAGCTTCCCTCTCCACTTTTCTTACTTGGAGACTTTAATAGTCATAGTGGTGTTTGGTTCTCAGAAACAACAGATACCAGAGGGCGTATTGTTGAGTCTTTTCTTAACTCATCTCAATTAGGTGTCTTGAATGATTCTTGTCCGACCCATCTTTGTAGCTCTACAGGAACTCTATCTTCCATCGACCTTTCTTTGGTTAGCCCTGTCCTTCTCCCTCGATGCACTTGGTCCACCATGGACGACCTTTATGGGTCGGACCATTTTCCAATTCTAATACATTTTCTGGAAAGAAATCCTCCCCAGTCTCGTTTACCTCGCTGGAAGATGGATAAAGCTGATTGGGAAAAATATAAAGAAATTACAGATCTTACTTGGGTAGATGTAAATGAGAAATGTATAAATACTCTGACAAAAGAAATTAAAAGTACAATATTGTCCTCAGCTGAGGTATCCATCCTGAGAACTAAACCTCGTAGTAATAGAGTATTAGTTCCATGGTGGAATGAAGACTGCGCTTCTGCTGTTAGAAAAAGGAAAAAATGCCTAAAAAATTTTAAGAAACATCCTTGTTCTATGCATTTAGAAGAATACATTAATAGCAGAAAGCAAGCAAGATTTGTAATTAGGACACAAAAGAGGGATTGCTGGAGGAGCTTTGTTTCTAATATTAATATATTTACAACCTCCACAGAAATCTGGAATACAGTTAGAAAAATAATAGGCCGCTACAAAAGTAGAATGCATCCGCTTAATATCATTAAAACATTACGAAACTATTTCCTCTGATTCACATTACAGCCCAGAGTTCCTTCGTATCAAGCAATCAAAAGAATCCCAAAACATGTATATACACATAGACCCACATCACCCTTTAAATCACCCCATATCGTTTCAAGAATTTGAAGAAGCCCTCAAATCTCGTAAAGATACTTCTCCCGGCCCGGATAATATTTGTATTGGAATGGTTAAACATCTAGCAGAAGAAAATAAACAAATTATAGTAAAGTACTTTAATAAAATTTTTCAGACAGGCAAAATTCCCCAAATTATGGACCGAATCAATATCAATTCCGATTCCAAAAAAAAAACCAGCCTCCTTTCCTTGCATCTAGTTATAGAATGATTTCACTGACGAGTTCCCTGTGCAAACTATTTGAAAAAATCATAGTCAATCGCCTCCACTGGTATTTGGAAAGTAAAGGTTTGCAGGCTAAGTGGCAGAGTGGATTTCGACGAGGTAGAAGCACGCGGGACAACTTAGTGAAACTCGAGATAGAAATTAGAGAAGCTTTTAGGAAAAAGAGAAAACTGTTAGCTGCTTTTGTGGATATAAAAATGTTTTTGACACTGTTTGGAGAAGATTTATCTTGGACTGCTTAAGTGAAATGGGAATACAAGGATATGTCCTAAAATTTATCAAGAACTTTTTATCAAACCGATCGTATAGAATTCGAAACGGAACAGCACTGTCTGAAGAATTGATTCAAGCAAACAGTGTACCGCAGGGAAGCGTCATGAGTCCTCTTCTCTTCTCCGTCGCTATCAATCGAGTCCTGGATATCATAGAACCTTCAGTAGAAGGTATGCTCTATGCTGATGATCTCGTTTTATATTCCTCCGATCGAAGCATAGAAAATCTTCAGAATAAAATGCAGTCTGCTTTAAATTCAATAAATGAATGGTTCAATGAGCATGGGTTTAAGATCTCCTCTACAAAGACTGTATCCGTCCTCTTTGCTTCTCGTAAAGTCGACAATCCACCTTTACTCTACATAAATGGCTTTTTAATCAAGAATAATCAAAATGCAGAATTTTTGGGCCTAACCTTTGATCGCAATCTAAATTGGGGCTCACATCTAAAAACGCTGAAAGATAAATGTTTGCAGTCAATGAATATACTTAAAATGTTAGCAAATACTTCTTGGGGTGGTGACCGCACAAGTATGCTCATGCTCTATCGAAGCCTTATCAGGTCCAAGTTAGACTATGGATGCATGGCCTATGGCTCTGCCTCCCCGAAAACGCTACAAATGTTAGACACCATTCATCATTCTGGCATTAGAATTGCTACCGGAGCTTTCCGTTCCAGCCCCGTTCTGAGTCTTTACGCGGAATCTGGAGAACATCCCCTTGAAACACGTAGAAATCAGCTTTCTCTTAATTATTTTATATCTATAAAAGCCAATCCTTCCCACCCGCTTAATGAATGTTTTTCGAAACTCAATAATATACAAAAATACAGAAATAGAAGAATACCTTTTACTATCAGAATTCAGGATCTCCTTCAAAGCCTAAATCTCGTAGAACACCCACCAATCCTACCGGAAATACCTTATAATGATGCACCCTGGACTATGCCTCCTGTTACAATGAATCTTTCTCTAACTAAGTTCATTAAGAAGCAAACGATTCAACAAATCTTCTTACAAGAATATAATAAGATCCGTAGCGAAATGCCTTCCTCTTCTGTAGTTTTTACCGACGGTTCTAAAAGCGATGAAGGTGTTGGTGCAGCATTTTTGTCCGACTGTGGTTCAGGAATGTTTTCTTTACCCCCTGAAGCATCCATCTTCGCCGCGGAATTAGTTGCCATATCCAAAGCTCTCAACACCGTAACCCCTCAAAAATCTAAATTAACTGTTTTTTCCGACTCTCTTTCTGCTCTTCTAGCATTACAAAATTCCTATTCTAAGCACCCAGTAATTGTAGATATATTCACTTCTCTTGCGGCTCTCATTAAAAATAAATGCAAAGTTACTTTCTGCTGGATTCCCAGCCACTCCGGTATAAAGGAAAATGAGGAAGTTGACTGTTTAGCGAAAAGAGCCATTAGGGATGGGATTCGTGTTCAAACTATCACATCCAATGATTTTGCCTTATCCGTAAAACGAAAGACATGGGAACCATGGGAAAAGAAATGGTTTACAATAACCGAAAATAAATTGAGGCAACTTAAATCTCGTGTCCAATCGTGGAGGTCATCGGTGCGCCGGAGGAGAAGGGAGGAAATTGTTATAACCCGTCTTCGTATAGACCACACGAAAGTTACTCACTCATATCTAATGTCAAGGGAAGATCCACCGATGTGTGAAGTTTGTGGCACATTAATAACAGTGAAGCATATTCTTCTAGATGGCCAATCCTACGCCATGGGAAGACAACAAAATCAATTAAGAACAACAATTGATGAAATTCTAGGCGATGATCCAACAAACCTAACAAAATTGATAAAATTCTTAAATCAACAGGTTTATTCGATAAATTATAGCTTTAATAATGTGATTTCAATATAAAATTATTTTGAATGAGGAGCGATTCGGGGTGGAGATGTGGTGGCGCCCGGGGGCCTTGCATCGGCCTCTAGACCAGAACGGTCCCAGCCATGGTGGGATGTGGTGGGTACTAAGGAAGCCATGCTATGTAAACCCAGCACATCCCACGACTCATGCCTGTAAGAGTCTCATCATAGACTCCAAGAGAGAGCTAGTGCTGGGTCCTCGGGCTGTCCTCTGCTCCTCTACTACGGATCGTTCTTCTCACCTCACCATTTTTTTTCTCTTGTCTTAATTATTTATTTTTTATTATTTTTAATTAGTTTTAATAAAACAACTAAAGAAATTAGTACATAGAATGCTCAATTGACCCCAACATACCCTAAATTATTCATGAATAACTTAGTTTTGTAAATGTGAAACAGCAATATTTGCAATCTTTCTTCGGTGAGGTGTAGCTTCTCTCCCTATCCGTGGCCTGGGTTCCGCCGGGTTCGGTCCTGCCGTGACATCGCTGTACTCTCTGGACTGTCACAGTCCCGGGCTCTGGAGATTGTGGACGCCCTCCCGGGGGAGGGGGCGAGCACAACTCCCAGTAGAGCATTGCATGGTTAAGTTTCCCCTCATGAAGCATTTTTAGAAAGAGAGAAGTGCGGCGGTGTCGCGGTGGTTCTGGGCTCGGTTGGTGCCCGTTCCGCGGATTGGGTGGGAGGCTTTTAGATTTAATTTTTAAATTAATGCTTTCAATTCAATTCTTAATTTTCCATTTAATTTAGGAAGTACCTTCCTTTCGTTGGGTGCCCATGACCTCCCGCGGTTGAATGCACCCTCAATTCCAATAAAAAAAAAAAAAAAATAATACTATGAAATATAAACCTTACGGTAATCTGTTATCTTTCTTCTACACATGCTGCCTAGGCGAGCATTATTATAGCATCTATTTAAAACTAAAAATTCAAATCCCTCTAAAAATACTTAAAAATTTGAAGATCAAAAAAACATTCTTAGCGAGTGTTTATGCAAAATTTCAAATATAGTAGTTTGTGATTTTCTATCATTGGACAGATGCATAAGAGGTATAATGTATTTAATGTTATGCCGGAGTGTTAAGAGAAAGCTGCCTTTGGTAGTATGAGGGTGGTAGGTGAGGAGACTTAAAGCAAGGGACGAGAACAAGTTTAGGCTCTTCGATTTGGAATCGATCTTCTACCGGTACGGCAAGTCTGGATCTTTCTAGCCTTCAAGAGGTATCTACAGAAAACAAGTCGGTCACATGTAAATGGTTATAATTTATTTATTCTAACAAGTGTCACTGCGTTAGCTTCCGTGAGTGAAATTTTTATATAAAGGTGGATGTATATTTATTTATTTATTTACGGATCTTCACAACAGCAAGGCGATTTGGATGTATATCTGCTTTCTAATAATTTCGCAGGGCAAAGAATTTGGAATTTGTAAAAACCAGGGAATATTTGGGATTCGGCTAAAAATCTCATTTGTGTAAAAATCTTCATTTCGAGCGTTGCGGCTTGCTCTTTGCCAGCCTTCTTCAGGAATGAATGTCTAGGAGATGGAGGAAGACCAAAGCTAGCTGTTAAGTGACCACGATGAAAACAGGACGATGGTAACCTTAGACGTTCTTCGTCCTTAAACCATATCCATACATACCTACATAACATGATGATAATATGCTCCTGTTGGGAAGTAGTCAGTCAGGAAGAATGTCGAGCACGTATACATAAGTCAATGCTTGGAAATTTTGTCATTCCCTTATATTTATAAAAAAAGATAAAAATCTCTTCATTTATTGAGTGTATTTTATCTTTTTTATCACTTTTCTGCCATTGTGGGAAGGAGATAATGAGAGGTAATATTCCGTAATTAAATTCTTTAATGAGGAAGTTACAAAGTACGTTATTAATTGATTCCATTGAAACAAATCGATGCCGCCACACAATTGTTTTCGTACTGCACTATTCACTTGTACGTTTCTGCGGTGTAATCCTTGTTTTGACTATAGAATCAACTGAAACTTAAATTATAATAGCGTCTATATTTGTAGGGAATTATTATATCTTTGCTGGTTTCGAAAATTGTAATACTTGTAATGTTTAACAGCTCTATGTAGAAACAGCTTTTCCAATAACTTACTTATAATTTACATTACACTTTGACATTGAATTGAAACTATTTTTAGTTAATAACAGAGCTGATAAGTACAAATGCAAAGTATCGAATGTGATAAATGGTTTGGTACCTTATAAATGACTTTATATATATTTTATCCTATGATATATTTTAATTAGACTTAATGCACATTCGTTAGTTTCATTTTCTTTTGATAATTTTTTCTTTTGATAGTTTGATCTTCTTGATTTAATTGATAATTATTTTTCTTTAATTTTCGAGAGTTTCGCACGACGTACATCAGTCCAACAGCAATAAGAAAAATGAAAATGAAAAATGCAATTTTTCACATTCGACACTTTGCATTTATATCGATGGTATATTTGTATACTATCTACTGTTTCTAATCCACACTCTTTGTTTCAGATTAGGGTTGATGGGCCAGCTAGGAGCGTTGCCTCTCCTGTTCCCAGGACATCCTCCAGACAAACCTTGGTACACTGCTGCATGGGCAAGGGTACAGCCTTCTCCTCTCAGTCCTCATGGTGAGTGGGCATTCTTAACATATCCTGATCTTATAACGCCTTGTCATGTTTTAGAGGTTGGTGTTCCGTAGGTTGGTTCACTCCATTTCTTGTCCCGAAGAATACCATCCAAACCCTATTATTCCTGAATGTCGTACCTCTGTTCCTGATGTTTAATGCCATCCTGCATCAGGAGAACGTCCCTTTTTGAGGATAGATGCAATACTCCTGTAGCAAATAGAGAGCCATAGTCGATGGAGTGTATGTAGAAACACATGGCAGCCAGTAGGGGGCCTGCTTCCTTCCCCTACAATGAAAGCATCATTCATGATTGTACCTACCTCACAAATACTGTAGCTAATTCTATAGTAGAGCACGGGGAGGGACTGCTCCTATTGTAGCACCCTAGGCATTCGTTAGGCATGTCGGCAGTTTAAAAAATATTCAACCTCCCCCTTTGGGACCAGTATGGCCGTTCTCTCATTTTAGGACCTTCCAGAAAAAAGAACATATGAATACCTGTGCTCCGTCACGGCATATAAGTACTTATTTTATTGCATTAAATAATGTATCATCAAAATTAACGCTACTATATAATTTTATACTGTTCTTTATAGCACGGTTCCAGTCATACTATATGTCATTAATTAATTGATAAGTAGGGACAGGATTATTAGGATAATATAAGCACCCAATTAGGATTTTGCAACAGACATAATAGGTCTTTTTAGGTTTTTATTTAAAAATCCATTTTAGTTTTTTTAGGTGCTAAAAATGTTTTGAATGGGCTGAAAAATAGGCCTTTTCAGGTTTTTTTATTTAAAAATCCATTTTAGGTTTTTTTAGGCGATAAAAATGTTTCAATAGGTTCGAAAAATAATTTCAACTAATTACAATATAACATTAATAATTTTGATTAATTTATAAATTAATATGAATACGTAGTGACATAAAAATAAACAACAAATAACATTATTTTATAGAATAATAGATGAGAAGGAAAAAAAATACAAGCAAATAAAAATAAAACGGAAATACGAGTTATTATTTAAAAAAAAGAATAAGTAGTCCAAATATCCATCAAAATATTTATTTAAAAAAGTCCGTCACGCAGGAGCTGCATAACTAAGCACTTTCCTCAGAATTTGGGTAGTGTAGACTGCTTTCCAGAACAATTTGCTTAAAATATCCTACATAAATAAAATAAAAACATGAATAGTTAGTTCTCTTTTAATTTTGTAATGAGTAAGTGTTCAATTATTAATTTGCTTCCAGAGTTATGTTTCCACATGGTACCTACTACACTACGTAATAAATACAAAAAACTCATATTATCGTATTTTGATCTAACGCAGGAACAGGATACAGTCACTCTAGTGGTAGAAAGCGCTCCTTGCGGCGGCTTTGTGAACCTACGTCTGGCGGGCTTTTCTATTGAAATATATTACAAATTAAACCCCCGCTTTCCGATTGACCGATTCAGCTCATTTTTACAACACTTCTTTCTCATGAGTTACCCACGACGTATACCGCGTTTCGTTAAAATACAGCAGAAATTACGACCGGTATGAGTACATTAGGAATTTGGGGGTGAGTAAACCCCCCCTTCTAATGAACCGATTTAGTTTATTTTTACAACACATATTTACCTAAGGATTACCACAACGAATACCGAGTTTCGTCGAAATATACCAAAAATCACGGCTGGTAGTGGCGAATTGGTATTGTGGGTCCGGAGTAAACCCCCCCTTCTAATGAACCGATTTAGTTCATTTTTATATCTCAGTTTTCTCTCTATATTATCTATATTACCACTACGAATACCAAGTTTCGTTGAAATATAACAAATATTACGGCTGACATAGTC